>CAUJNA010003339.1:106414-353914 GCA_963377175.1 Effrenium voratum
GTGACATGGACACTGGACCATACTGAACCACTTGGACTTGGAGACATGTACTTTGTTGAATTGTGGTGTGAGGGCTGGGCAGTGCTTGTTTAGATGGGTCGGCCATTGCTGCGCATTTTTTCTCGCTGCCGGGGGTTTTGCAGCATCTTGCATTCTTGTGTCCCCAGGTCAGAATGTCGCTGACAGTTTTTACTGCTTTCTACCGGTGCAAAGTGGTTGTTGCGGTGGTAGACATGGTAATAAGACATGCTGGGGCTTTTGTTTGCCTGCAAGGCATTTTTTTGTGAAAGCGTTGCCAATGACTAGATTTGCGACTTTATGGTGTGCCGGCAACCTGTGGCTCATAAGATGGTTTTGTTGGGCAGATGTGGACGAGAGTGACTTCATGCGTTCTGAATGCTGACTTGGGGCCTGTGCAGGACCGTGAACATGAGCCTCAAATGTCCCACCACATGTTGCTTTGCTTGCTACTGTAGGATAGGTTGTTTCCACATATCTTTCAAGAAAGTGTGACCGCTTTGTGCGAGCAGAGAGTTGCGCCGCACCCAGGCAATGCTACATGCGCCGCAGTGTGGGCGAAACATCTTTGGGACTCTCGCATCTTTGTACGATGGGGACACTGCGTGCAATTGTGGTGGCTGCAGAGGCGGCTAAGTTCCCAGGTGACCCGAAAATCGCATCAGCTGGACCAAAGCCACAAGGTAGCAATCGCCGACAGTTTGTGGCCAGTCTGCCGCTTCTTGAGGAGCAGGCGGTGCCTGCATGGGCAGTTTGGATTTGGAAGACAGTTGGCGTGCTGATGCCTGTGGTTCTGGTGGCTATTCCCATGTTCCTGATCATTGCTTGCTTGGAGAAGCTGCACAGTACCATGGGCCATAAGGCAGTTCTTGCTTGCGCGCCCTTTCTGGTGGCAGCTTTGATGGCCTGGTTGCTCATCGAGATCGCCCTGCTTCGCTTAGCACTCTTTCCGCAAAGGGTGGAACCCGGCCGCTACATGCTGAACCGCTCAATGCATTTGCGATTTTGGATGCTGGACGTTTCTCTTACCTTCCTTCGCCGATTTGGGGGCATATACCACGGAACCCCAGTGCACAACTGTCTTTTGAGAGCCTTGGGGGCTAACATTGGCTATGGCGCCATGCTGTCGTTTGAGCCCAGGGCTTCACTTCAACTCTTGCAGGTTGGAAGCGGATGCACGGTGAAGGGTCATGTCCAATGCCATATCTTTATGGATGGCGAGCTTGTTCTTGCGCCAGTGGAGCTTGCGGAGGGTGTGCAGGTGAAGACTGCATGTGCCCTGGAGCCAGGCGTGTTCATGGGCAGAGGCGCTAGTCTGCGACCTATGTCTGTGCTTCCGCTGGGTTGGAGTGTGCCCGCTGGGCTTGTGTGCGGTGGAGTTCCGGCAGTTGCGTTGGACAAGGCCGAGAGCACGTGGGAGGAGAGCCAGGCATGCGTTGACTGGCTGAAGCTGACATACGTGCTTCTGATGCATCCATATGTGTTTGTGGCACTTTTGTACCTTGCCCTCCTCGTATGGATCGCTGTTTGGAGAGCGCTGGGTGCGGGACTTGGTGTCCAGGGCCTCTTCGCCTTGATGCTGGGTGTGGTCCCAGCATTTTGGTTCGCCGGCTCTGTGGCTTTGGGCCTGTTCGTTCTGTTCAGGTGGGTGCTGGTGGGCAAGATTCGGCCAGGACAGATGCCAGCGATGCAGTACAGCAACTTCCGGTGGCTCAATTTTATGCTTTCCAGCTCATTCCCTATTTGGATACAGTCGTTACCTGCGTGGGTGGTGCGGACACTTTTCGGAGCATGCAGCTTTACTGCTTGTAGTTTGCCAATCGCGCGCTGGGTTGTGTTGAAATTGCACATGTGCCGGTTTGGCTTCTCTGCGTCCTTTTTCAGTGGCTTGTTGCACTAAGGATAGCCGCGTTCTGCAACGGTTCTTCCATAGCCATGGACACGGAACTTCGCGGCGAGTTTGCAGAGAAGACCCTTCAAGCAGGAACTCTGGTCTCCATGGGCAGCAGCTTTTTCGGGGGCTTCACAGACTTTCAATTCGAAGGCGCGATCTCAAATCTCCTCACACGTTTGACCTTGCGACGCAGCAGGTTCCATGGTTGTGTAGCAGATTGGAGCAAACGTTGCATCGATCCCTATGCATGGTGTGCGCACATTTCTCTCACGCCTTTGTAGGGTCACGGTGATTATCGTTGCCGCCTCTCGCTTGGGATATCTTGTCTAGGTGGCTTGGATGTAAAACCCCGGTGGTGCTCAAGCTGTACAAGCAACTCAGAAATCACAGCAATGCTGTGCGTGAAGTGACAGTGACACAACGCAGTGACACAACGCAGTGACAGACCCAACAAGACGTGAGCACAGCGAGCAGGCGCCTTTATGGGAAGAACTGGCGAAGGAAGAATGAGTAGAAATGAAAGAGAAATGAAAGCGAAAAACAAGAAGTTCAATTTCACGAATCCGTCAAACCGGGAAAAATGAGGTTGGCCACCCGTACGAACGACTCTCATGACGAACTGGCACGCAGGATGAGTGGATGCACGATGCATACAAGGCAGTTCTTTGTAAAAGGAGCGGTAGGAAACCCCAACTTAGAGCAACGCGTTGTGAAAGGCGCTTCTGCGTCTTCGCAGGCGTGTTCCGGTGTGAGCAACTCAGCAGAAAAAGTCTACAAGCCCCCAGACAAGGCGACGCTGAGAGCCCAGCAGGCGAGTCGCCAGGTCCGCCCTACAGAGCGTCCCCGAAGCTGTTGTTTCAGCGCTGCCTGAGAACCGATGAGCGTGTAAGCTAGTTGCGAAAGCTAGCTGTGGTGGCAACTTTGAGAAAGCTGTTGTGTTTCGATGAGATCCAAGGCCTAGCGTCAACAGGGGCTTGTGGTGTGAACAGTCAAGGCAACATATGCCATTTTTGCTCGCATTAACAAGACCCACAACGCAAATTGCTTGTGGGTGGGTGGCTGGCTGGGGTTTTTCAGGCTGACTGACGATTGGATGCACTGGTTGACACTCCACACCCATCCACGCCACACTCCACTCCACACTCCACACGCCCCACTCCACACCCACTCCACATTCCACATTCCACACTCCACACTCCACATCCCACACTCCACCACACTCCACACTCCACATCCCACACTCCACATCCCACACTCCACACTCCACATCCCACACTCCACACTCCACACTCCACATCCCACACTCCACATCCCACACTCCACACTTCACACTCCACACTCCACACTCGACACTCCACACTCCACACTCCACAATTCGCACTCCACACATTGATTTGCTGGCTAACTGACAAACTGGGTGATGGGTTGCCTAGCAAGCTGCGGCTGGCTGGCTGCTGGCTGGCTGCTGGCTGGCTGCTGGCTGGCTGATGGCTGGCTGCTGGCTGGCTGCTGGCTGGCTGCTGGCTGGCTGCTGGCTGGATGCTGGCTGGCTGCTGGCTGACTGCAACACACACACACAACTGAGCAGTGCGGCGCGTGCTGCTTTGTTTCGCCCTGTAAGGTCCAGGTCAGGAGTTCTTTGCGATGCACTTCAAAGATGGCGCCTACGTCGGGGCGGGAGGATATGTGGACTATGGCTGTTCCTTGGGTGAAGAGGCTGCCGTTGGCGCCATGAGCTATGTGGATCAGTCGCAGTTACAAGCGCGGAAGACCTATGTTGGGAATCCCGGCGTGCCAGTCAGTTCTGGCGGCACGTTTCGACCAGAGGAAGCGATTCTCCGACTGCTCAACTGGGCTGGTCAGGAGGTTTTGTTGAAGACCCTGGTGCGGGCCATCGCCTTGCAGCCTATGGCCTTTGTCTTTGTGCTTCTGTTGTGGGCAAATTTGACACAATCCAGCGCGAACACTGGCGCGGGGATCGCGCTGGAATGGCCTTTGTTCGTACTTCGCGTTTGCGTTTTGGGTTTCGCCAGTGCCCTGCTGGCGGCAGTCCTGTGCATCTGCTGGTGCTGGATAGCCATCGGGTGCCTCAGAGTGCTTTCAACTGATTGGCCGCAGCTGGTGATGAAGCCTGGCACGGCGCAGTTCAACATTTGGTATTTCCAGCAGGAGACGATGCTGCTCTTTCGCATGTGGCTCGTTTATCTTGCAGACTCTCCCTGGTATGTCCTGTTTCTGCGCTTGCTGGGGGCAGAAGTGGACAGTTCTGTGCATTTGGACTTATCTGTTTGGTGCTACGAGCCGTGGCTTTTACGCCTGAGCGGTCAGCTCGCAGGTGTCATTGTCCCCCACTCAGTGAACGTGGACGGCACTGTGACCCTGCGGCCGATAGAGATTGGCAAAGGAGCCACGTTGCTTCACCAGGCCATGGTCCACGGTGGCACGCGCATCCCACCCCGATGCATTTTGGGTTCTTTTAGCAGGCCATTGCAAGGCCAAGCCTTGCAGTCAGCCGAGTATAATGGCACGCCAGTACAGGCTGCGTAATTCGATTGCACATCAAGTGCCAGGTGAGGTTCTGACGAACGCGTGGCTGGCAGATAGCTGTCACGCGTTATTTACCCTTGAACGGAAAAAAACTTGGAGGTTCAACCGGAATGCCTGGTCTTTGAGAAAGTGTGCAACTTTTCCTCGACACATGCTGCTGGATCAGTTGCAGGTAGCTGAATACATGCCCCCCAAGCGCCCTTTTGATTGTCGGGGTCTTCTATATCGTATTTGGTCAACGTGCCGACGCGCTTGGCGCCAGTTACGAGGGCGACATTTCTCTGGTGCCGTGTTGTGAACAGCAATCATGTCGATGTTGTCATAGTTGCCTTTACAATCCATGAGGTGATGCCGTGTGCAATTCCATGGATTGAGAACACAAGATCGGCCAAAAGAAAGATTGAGAAGAGGCCTAGTTGTTGCCATTTCTTAGTTTCTGCCACCGTGCAATCACTAGGCCTGCGTTGGTGCAATCACTAGGCCTGCTTCGAGCGACCAACGCGCACGTAAACTCGGCCCGTCCCTTCTCTTTGTTGTGCCAGCAGGTCGGAAACATTAGCTGTTGCCCATTTCCATCAAAGTCATCTTGCTTGTGAACTTGTGTTCATCAACCCAATTTATTCCATCCTGTGCTTGATTGCCCAGCTGTCCGGATGCCTTGTAGTGGGTGGCGGGAGCCACAGGTAGGTCCAGTTGTCAGCTTTGCTGGCTAGTGGCAAGGATACTTCTGTTTGTCGCCTTACTGTCAGCCTCCAATGCACAAGAGCTTCTAGGGTAGGCCAATTTTTGGGCACAGATGCGCGAATAAAGGCTTCAAGCGCGAACAACTTCGCGCCGGCGAGGCCCTTCGATGGCCTTGAGATGGCCGCAAGGCGAGCGGCGAGGCGTTTGCGAGGCGCGAGCGGCGAGCCAAGCGTCGCGGGTAGAACTTCACCTCGAAATGCGAGTCACTTCGCTTTTCGTAAGCCCGAAGCGCCGATTCGGAAGTTGCCTGGGACAGACCAGCAAAAGGTTTTGCCGTTCCTGGGTGGTTTGTGGGCCTTTGGAGGGGGTTATTGCTTCGAAGGCCTTTTCAGCGCGCAGGCCTTCGGCCAAGGGCAACGAGCTGCGCAACGAGCTTGTGCGGTCGGCAGCCGATACTCTTCAGGCGACGGCACGCTTGCCCTAAGATTATTGGCGGGCCTTGATCCGCGCCGTGCCGCTTCATGCACCGGTTGATGTTGATGCAGCATGGCTTGTCATGAGCACAGGCTTTGCAGACTGGCTAGATCTGTGGGCCTGGCGCAAACAATGTGAGAACTACAGGTGCCAGAAAGGGCTGAGCGAGATTTACGAACTTTTTTTTTACAGCTTCCATCATTTCATTGCCGCGGTTCCGCACAAAATGATGCCAAGCTTGGATGATGCCCTGACGGCGCAGAATCATTCGAAAGGGCAAGGACAGTGTGTTTTGCAGTGCGTGTTTGTTTTGCAGTACTTTCCGCTTGACAATGGGGTCCGTTTTCAGTCTTCTCGTAGCTAGCCATGTCATTCCGGCGCCGTGCCGCCGGGCCGAAGGCTGTAACAATCCAAGCCTGACGTACACATGCAAGTTAGTGCAGCACTCAAGCCAAAATTGCACGAAGATATGGACATGACATTTGTAGGTCTATATGCACAAGATCGAACTCCGTCTTGTGCAATATATGCTGGCATAGAATGGCACAGAGGCGGTGCACGCGAATGCTGTGAGCCATCAAGAAAAATGCTGCTCCGTGCGTCCGTGCGATGCCTAAGTGACCGACAGGACGGCAGGGTGCAACGGAGTGGCCTGGATTTACAACGCGATTCTTCGCAGAATTGTGATTGGACACGGGTTTCAAGCTTTTAACCGGTTGCACTATATGGCTTCAGCTTGGTGAGTGGGGCCCGCGTTCAGTCTCGGGGGTTGCGTGTGGATGCACCCACGCAGAGACAGACACAGGTAGGCTAGAAGAAGATCAAACAAGTATGTTTACACATCACACACACACACAGACCGCACGGCTCAAAGATTGAGTTGCATTCCTCCATTTCCCCAAGCAGCATTCCCACCATGTGGCTGAGATATGTCCCTTGGCTGAGAGTGTTTGGAGCAAGGGCGTGATTTGATACAAGGGCATGCCCACAAGTTGAAACATGGCGCTTGCTCTGTTTGCCGCCCGGCCGTATTGTCATTTGTATTGGACCAAATTGTTGACAGTTTGTCCATTGGAGGTCGACGATGGTTGAGGGTTCCATCCCGCGGAAAGCAGCAAGAGGGAGCAGCCGCTCACGCCCAGTGCGAGCGCATGGGGGAGGAGTTGCCGACGGAGCCCGCTTGGTTCTTAGAGGTCAAATTTCACATCTGGCAGTGAGGGGACTGCTTGTGGCTTCTTGTCATTTTTTTGAGTTTCCAGGGAACGTGAGCGACAAAGCCGTCAGAAGCGCGTGGAAGGCATGCAGGTGAGCAGGCGTGGTGGACAGCCCAAGGCACATGGTCTGTTGACGGCATGATGCACTTGTGGCATTGACGTTTCTTTTTGTCAAAGCGGATGCTGCAGGCTGCACACAGGCCAATGCGGCGCTAAGTTCCCCGTTTGTGGGACCATTTTATCGACCCAGGCGTCAGCTGCCATCGCAGACCTCTTGCGAGGCGTGCCGGTTGCGACGGATGCCGGTGTCCAGCATTTTCTGGACCAAGAAGCGATAGCCAAGCATGACTTTTATGGCAAAGTCTTTCGCCCTTCTTTTTGTAGCGTTGATTTGGGGTGGCTTCAACTGGAATCCAACAAGAACACACACAGACACAAATCGCTCTTGTTTTGGGCCCGTCATTCTCGAGGCCTTGGACAGTTCTGTGGTGTCAAAACTGTATTTTGGCCGTGCAATTCGAACCTCAAAATTGGCCAAACTATGCAGGCATACAATGGTTTTGGTTCCTGTTGCATTCGCTTACGGAGAACTTTCTGCAATTGTGGCAGGTTGTTGGGACAACCCATTTTACATTTCCTGTTGTGTCATGTGTGAGCTACAGTCGCAAACTCCTGTTTTTTTTCTTGATCTATGCTTGTCCTGGGGACCCCTCTTTTGCTGCTCCCGGAACCATGGCGTGCGACACTCCCAAGGGCCAGACCAAATGCGAGGCTTGACTCGACGTCTTCCTTCATCCTCCGCACCTAGTCCTGTCAACCCCACCTTTTGATTGTTTGGAAGAACAATGAATATGGGTGTGGCTCAAAATTAAACAAAACAGGAGGGGCAAACTGAAGGTTTTGGCCCATGTTTCCACTTACCAGGGCAACCCATTTTGGGGCCGGTTTTGTGAGCCACAGCCAACAAACACACCAAACCAACCAAACCAACCAAACCAACCGAACCAACCGAACCAACCAAACCAACCAAACCAACCAAACCAACCAAACCAACCAAACCAACCAAACCAACCAAACCAACCAAACCAACCAAGCCAAAAAAACCAAGCAAACCAACCAAACCAACCAAACCAAAAAAACCAACCAAACCAACCAAACCAACCAAACCACAGCTCTTTTTGGCGAGATAACCACAGCACAAGGGCGAGATCACAGCTCGTTTTCGGCGAGGCGCCGGCGTTGAGATCTCGGACCAGGCGCTGCAGCTCTTGGCTAAGGCCGCGGACAGGAGCGACTAAAGCGCGGAGTCAAAAGGCGAAACGGCGGTCGTTCTGTTGACCCCAAAGTAACAAACCCCTGGTTGATTTTTTTGGGGGTGTCCCCTTTTAGTGGGGATTCATCACTTTTGGAGGGAACCCCCCTCTTGTGGGGTTGGATGTTTAGGCTTTGACTTTTTGGTTGAAAAAAAGGGGTCTTCCACTAAACCCCCAAAAAGTTGAACTTTGAACTTTTTGCAGGGGGGGTCAACAGCAACCAAGTTCTGTCAGCTAAACTGCGGGGAAGCAAACAATTTTCCGCAAAGCGAGCTGGTCCTTGGGTTTGCGGAAACCAGGAGCCAAATACAATTCTTCAAAAGGACTTGTCTTTTCGGTGAACATATTGAGGACATGGCCATGGTTCAAAACCAATGGGATCCCATTTTGGGATAGGTGCACCATTCATTTTAGAACCTATTTTAGTGGTTGGATTGAATCGGATGTTCATTGGGGGTACGATTTGGGTTTTGACCCATGGCCGCATCTTGCGGCGGGAAGTTGGTTGGGAGAGGACCTTGGAGGACCTGCTGGCGCGGGGGGCCTGCCTCGCCAAGCGCGCCAGCCGCACAAATCTCGAGGCGGTGTTTGTCCGGAGCTGCGCACCCCGCGGGTGGGTTGGGTGGATTGGGGTTGGTGGGAGGCTTATCAGATCTTGATACACCCCCCAAACAGTTGGTCTTTGAGCAGCAAAAGCGATGCACTGTGGATGTTTCAGAGGGGGTCACGCGGGTGTATCTTGTATGCTTCCTTTCCTGAATGCTGTGTCATGGAAAACTGTCATCAACAGTCTTAGCTTGTCTTGCCTGCGAGAATGGACACATTGGAAACGCGGGCTCGCTTGATCTTTTGGTTTGTCGTGAAAGATTGAATGTCAGTTCGCGAAGCATATCTTGTTTTGGGTACTGGTTTTGAAAGGTTTCTGTGGATTCAATTGTGGGGCCCTTGGCAATACAGTCATTTGACAGCACAGAAGAAGTGCATCGCCGGTTGGCTCGCAATCTTTGCTTGGCTGCTCGCCACCTCGAAGGGGGCAGATACGAACATTTTGGCGTGTGCTCTCGAGTTCTTCCAATCCGGGCAAACTTGTATTCAAGTGTGCATCTATTGGACGGCTATACTTTTGTTCAAGGAGCTTTGGTAATGTCACAACGTCTCAACATTGTCCCGCTCAGCACTTTGTGGAGGTGCATTCAGATTGTGATTGGGGCTCAGTCCCTGATCCGTTTATTTGACGCTCGAGCCATGTGGTGCTAGTCCGCATCAATCAATGCAATCAACCTTTTGCGCCGAACCAAACACTTGAACATTTGGTGTGGTACATGAGGGTTCTTGCAAATGGTTTAACCCTCGGCGCAATGCACCCATGACGGTTGTGCTTGTCGGTAGGCATCGAGCTTGTGCTTGAATTGCCCACGGAAGAAGCAACTTGCGGCCACTTGCTTAGTTTCCATGTCCCTGATCACAACACAAACTGTGGGGTGGGAGGGGGGCAAGGAGACCGATTCCACGGCCGTCGCAGTGGCTCCAACATGAGAAGCGAAGGGAATCTGCAAGGAGCGCACGAAGAACCTTGCCACGAAACCAGGATGCATGCGGAAACGGAGTCAGGCCGCAATCGAACAAGCATAACATCAGACTCCAGCTGGAGCCCTTCAGAGATGATCAATCTCATCGAAGCTCCATGAAATGACATTGAAACAGAAGGATTGAGCCTGCGGCAAGCTAGCATCTTTTGGCTTAAAGGCAAGCTAGTAGCAAGATCACATGTTTATTTAATGGCAAAATTCCAACAACATCAGATGTCATGGCCACAATGCAGATCACGCTATTCACAGTCGTATACGCACTCATGCACTGATGTCGCGATGCATGCCAGGCCTGAACATGTTGAAGAGTTGTTTGGAGACGTGAGCCAGGCTGAATCAAGAATCCTAATGGTCTGTTCTCCATGGCAATATCTGACGGCGCTTTTGCTTGTAGCTCGGTCGCACATGTTATTTCAATAGGGAAGACAAAGACAAATATCATGTGAATTTCACACCCGCTAGCAAGCAAAATGGCAGGCTATCGAGGTAGGACATGGAGAAACTTTGAGCAGGAGGATGCCCCTTTGAAAGGGCCTTTCTGACACCGATGGTACCCAGCAACTTCCGCAAGCATTTCTATTACTATCACGAGATCTGTATCGTCGAATTGAGGGGACCTCCACAGCCTCTCACGAAAAAGATTCTCTTGGCGCCATTCCTGCTCAGATGATATTGTTGACTCCGTAGACATTGCAAGTGGAGTACCCGGGGAAGCCCGTCAATTTACCGCAAACTCTTCGGTTTTGAGGTTGTTTTGGGGGATCCTCTACATATATATATATATACATACATAAATGCACATTTCATACGATATTTGTTATATATCATATAGTCAAAGAAGTTTAGAAAGAACTTCCGTGGTCTGAGACAGATGACAAGAGAAGATTAATCATGCGCAAAAAACATGTGCGCGCCTGTGGCGGGGGAATAGACATGTTCAAAAAGTGCAACCTTCTGCAGGTTTCGCTTTTTGGGATGGTCGACAGTGAGCCTGATGGCGTCGCCTAGTCGGAGCACTCTGGGAACACATGCTCGGAACACGTTCGGCGCACGCCTGGAGCCGCCGGGCCGCTTCTCGCAACGTTATTTTGTATGGCCGGCGCAGCGCTTTCGTGGCAGGCCAAGTAGAGATGATTTCGTGGCATGCGCGGCACTGTCGCAACGTCATGTGCAGTTTGCGTGGTGGGCCAGCACTTTAGCAAGGTCGATGCATAAATTGGTTCATAAAGAGAGGGACAGATATGTTGACAATAGATAGGTAGATAGAGAGATAGATTTGCTAGATTCGACAGACTGCTAGGTACATAGATGGATAGAAAAGTAGGTAAGTAGATAGAAGAAAAAGAAGGATAAATAGGTGCTAGATAGAAGGATAGATTAGATAGACAGATA
Organism: Effrenium voratum; assembly: GCA_963377175.1. Lineage (NCBI taxonomy): Eukaryota > Dinophyceae > Suessiales > Symbiodiniaceae > Effrenium > Effrenium voratum. The sequence continues at coordinate 117,540 of CAUJNA010003339.1, forward strand.
GAAAGATAGAGAGACAGGTCAGAGTTAGGTAGATGGATAGATGATTCTGACAAATAGATAGACAGACAGACACGATAGGCAAGACGAATAACAGAGTTAGGGGTTGATAGATAAGTAGATAGGCAGGTAGACACCTGGCAGTGGAGAGAGAGAGAGAAGCTAGATAGCTGGTTGATAGGTAGGTAAACAGATGGCGTGCGTACATGGATAGATACATAGAGTGGGCCAATCAATAGATAGATAAACAGGGAGATCGACAGAGGTAGCGTATACACTCTAGGAAGATAGAAAGACGACAAAGTGGAGGGATGGAGGCCAGAGAGAGGGAGAGAGATAGATAGATAAACAGACACATAGATGAGGGTAGGGTATTAGAGAGAGAGAGAGAGAAACAAAATAGGTCGGTAGGTAGATAGACCCATAAGTAGATAGATAGGTAGACGGAGAGATAGGTTCTTAGATAGATGCCAGAAACGAATACACAAAGACAGTAAGAAAGAGAAGAAAGCAAGGGCGAAAAGAAAGAAACCGCGAAGCAAAAAAAACAGACGACACAAAGAAAGAAGGGGCGAGAGAAAGAATAGAAGAAAGAAGGGAAGGAAGGAAGCAAGAAAAGACAAATCAAGAAAGAAACAAACTTAAGAAAAAACGAAAAGAAAAGAAAGAACGAACAAAGAGAGAAACGGGGAAATAAATAAAGAAAGAAAGAAAGAAAAGAAAGAAAAGAAAGAAAAGAAAGAAATAAAGAAGGAAAGAAAAGAAAAGAAAACAAAATAATGTAGAATACAATAAAAGAAAGAAAGAAAGAAAGAAAGAAAGAACAAAAGAAATCAAGAAAGAAAGAAAAAAAGAAAGAAAGAAGAAAAGGAAAGGAAAGAAAATAATAGAAAAGAAAGAAAGAAAGAAAGAAAGAAAGAAAGAAAGAAAGAAAGAAAGAAAGAAAGAAAGAAAGAAAGAAAAGAAAGCAATAAATAAGGAGAAAGGCGCCTGTAATGGAATAGTATCTACACACCACCTCCAGCCTCCAACCGCGCGGCATGCGACAACTCGGCCTATCCCAGGCGGTTGGCGCAAGACCCAGGAGGCATGCGACGAGCGCGCGTCGTGGCTTGGGAAACAGGTCTGACCCAGGAGATTAGCCTAAGGCTGGGAGATGAGCGCAGATCAAGAGTTTTCCTGTTTGTCCTTTTGCCCTTCCAGGTTTTATGTGACCCGCTCGCAAGAAGGCAAGGAGAGTGCTGAACGTCCCAAGGAGGCTTGCATTTAATCCCGTCCCCTATCCAAATAGAGGCCTTTTCACCTCCTCAACTTCATGGAGTTGGGTGGTTTTGGATTCACCCGAGCCAAGTGTTGGATAGGCTTCAGCTTATGGCCGAAACTGCTCCAGATGTCAACGTCTGCTGAAGGCACCGTCGAACAGTGGCAGGGGACACACTGAATGAAATGTAGGACGTTGTCAACAACAGTGGGATCTCTTTTTGACTGAAAGGAACATGACCAAACACTGTCAACCATTTGGAGGGGCCCGCGTATGTTTTTTGTTTGCGACCCTTGGAAGCTTTGGAAGCTGATGCATTTTGCTTGCAATCCGAACAGACTTCTGTGCAAAAACCGCAGCCTTCGGCTTGAGTGTCCGAATCGGAGAAAAATAACGACCTCTCGCGTATCGGTGAAGCCCGCAATTTCACTTTCCGGGATTTGCTTTTCGGCGAAGTCCTGGCAGTCAAGCAAAGGCTTGGACCACTTCAACCAAAACCCTGAGACTTTCAGTGTCCTTCAACATCCTCCCAAAACGCATCCCAAAGGCATCCCCCCAAAAAACGGCTTGCCCTAAGTGGATCCACCAATAGAGGCTAACCCCAACCGAACAGCTCTTGCGAGCCATGCTGCCGGCCAGAGCCGCCCGTGGGATCCTGAGTGCAAGACGGCTCACGCCGCTCAAGCGCCACTACTGGGCGCGGAAAAATCCCAGGCCTAGTTTTATTTTTTGGTTCCTTTGACTTTGCTTCTCTTTTTCTACCACAGGTGTGTTATCATTTTTTTTGATGCCGAGCCGTGCTTGCTCGTCTTTGGCTTCAATTCTCTGCAGTCTCACTAATTGTTGTTGTGAATGGTCTGCTCTCTTCAAACCGCATTTGTCACATGACGACTTTGCCTCATTTAAAGCTGCAGCACCTTTCGGATTTGCATTGCGCCCACTCGCTGCATTCCGCTTGCGAGTTTGGGGGATGCCCTGCAAGAACCTCATGAAGGGGCTCGTGACTGCGTCTCCTGCGACCTGGTGTCCACTCTCTGTCCAGCCACACGTCAGGTTGACAAAATGGTGGCCTTTTCAGGTCCCCCCTCCCCCTCCCTCCCTGTGACATTTAGAGGCCATTTTGCAGCCAACCCCCCCAAAAAAATACAAGACACCCTAAACGACCAGGTTGCAAACCAGATTCCAAGTGCCGTCCATCCCACGCCAGGCGCGGCTACATCGCGCAGCTGCCGGACTGGCGGGACTACCTGCCTGAGACCATCGCTGCTCGCCTGTTGTACCGCCTGGAGAGGCCGACCAATCACCACTAAGAGACGTGGAATGCCCCCCATAAAGTATATGGTCAGCTACTGTTCGGGAGATGAGTGATCGAATGTGAAAAGCGATCTTCCAGAGAAGGTCAGAAGGTGGCTACTTGGATGAGAACAGTTAAGTGTTCAACAGACCTGAAGGACTTAGCGGAAAACCCACTTGAGTGACAAACTCGAAGGGGTCTCCCACCTGGCCTTGGCAGACGCGTGCGCCAAGCGGGATGGCAATTGGTTTGGTTCAGTTGAGTAGGCCGCCCAACATCCAAATTGGCCATTAGTTTCACGGGTTATGGTGAGAATGCGAGCCAAACCACAGCTGTGGTTGCTCAATTGGCATGGTTCGATTTTTCTTGGATTGGTTGGGCGCTTCACCATTGAACATGATAGATCTGCAAGGCAAATCCACATGCCAAGGTGCTCATGATTATCTCTTGTGGCTAGACTGCCATCGAGACACGCTTTAGCTTTTGAGTATGGAGGATCAAAGGCAGCATGGTCATTTTCCTGGGTTGAAGCCATGGCATAGAACTCCTCTGCCCCCTCCGTTTCGGATGCAGGTGGATGTTTATCTATCTCTTACCCTGGTGACAACATACTCCCATGTTTTGAATGCTGGGTTCCGTTTAGATTCATCAGCAAAAACGACGCGTGGCTATGCAGTCTGTGGCCACTCGCTGAGGGCTTCCCAGTTCAGAAGGCAATTGATTGCCTTCTGAGCGGTTCTCGCAGGTTCATTCTAGTCAGTGCCACGATCAAGGAACTGGCTTGCTTTCTGCAGATGTTTTCACACACACAATATACTGTGAGGTGGCACCTTCTTGTTTGGCAGGTGGGTGGGGCAGAAGCAGACCTTGTACCCGGAGCACTTGGACTTCTGCAACTCCGGGGGCAAGTTCGGGGTGCCGATCCCTGCGCCGGAGCTGGTGCGAAACGGCTTCCCCAAAGGCCGCTTGTCGGACACGATGGGTCTCAAAACCAGACGGAAGCGGACGGCTTCCTCTTGCTTTGCTTATCGACCAAAAGAGGGTCTATTTTGAGAACCCCCAAATCGGTGTGTGTTTTTGAGGGTTCTCTGGTTTGACAAGTGCCCAAATGGCTGGAGGAGAGGCGGATCTGGGGTCAGAGGGAGGGAAGCCCATGGAAGTTTGTGCCAATTCCAGGTAGGGCTAGTTACAGCGGTGTCTTGAGCCCCAAAATAGTTAGCTTCCTTTTGACCGACCACGTTCCCAATGAACATGCTCTGGAAGTTTATATTATGAATCTCAAACGACATCTTTCTAACAATAATACTGACAATAGTATAATAACAATGACAATGCTGGTGCTACTAATAATAGTGATGACGATACTGTGGATGAACGAAATCCTGCACCACTTTGAAACCAACGGAAACTACTGTTTGCTGGTATGTACATGGGAATCATCATTCCAGGGTTACTCAGGTGGTGCGGGATTTCATCCATCCACAGTACTACTACCTAATACCTGGTACCTGATACCTAATACTGTTGCTGCTGCTACTACTACTGCTTCTGCCACTACCACGACCACTACCACGACTACTACCACGACTACTACCACGACTACTACCACGACTGCTACCACGACCACCACTACTACCACTTCTACTGCTGCTGCTGTACAACTACCACCACCACCACCACCAGCACCACTACTAGTAGCTCTAATACTACTACGACTACTACTACTACTACTACTACGACTACTACTACTACTACTACTACGACTACGACTACGACTACGACTACGACTACGACTACGACTACGACTACGACTACGACTACGACTACGACTACGACTACGACTACTACGACCACCACCACCACCACTACTACTACCTACTTCTACGACCACGCACAAATGATAAACATGACAATGGTGAAGCTCATGATCATGCTATATAATAGTCATGATTACAAAGATAGTAGTGATGATAGTGGTGACTGTGACAATGACAATGACAGTCACAATGACAATGACATACTACAACAAACGTCAGCAGTAGTAATGATAACAAACATAATGACAATGATCATGATCATGATGATGATACTAATGATAATGGAAAACTCCTGTCAGCTCTCCAAGGGAGATTTAGGGAGGTCTGCAGTACGTGGCTTACTGTAAACGTCACCTTTGGGCCATCATAAAATGAGCTGCCTTTTTCTGGAGTGATTTGCGAGGGAAGCAAAGTGCGTCTTGCTTTGAGGGTTTGCTTTTCAGGGATCTCGCTGCCATTTCCTTTTGGTACCGGGGGCTTTTCGGACCGAATCCCGCCTCGACTCCCAGAGCTCGACGCGTCGCGTGAGACCTGGAGTCGAGGCTGCTGGGAGTGGCAGATGCACCTCTACGGCGCTGCGCTGTACTGGCACTTGGCCACCACGGCCGGCGCCGCGGTGGCGGATGCCGACGAGGAGATGCTGAAGCACAAGCGGGTGCTGGAGGCGCCAGCGTTCCATTCCTCGCCCGTGGGGAGTTCAAGAAGTGTTTAATTAAAAGGTGGGAGTTCCCCAAATTGTAGTTCATTTAGAGGGTAGTGTTCAGGATGTCACTTGGAAGGGTCATCAGAAGACAACCGTTTCTAGGATCCGCCTTTTTAGACCATGTGTATCCACCCAGAATAATCCTTCTAGATGGTCTTGGACAAATGGTAGTAGTTCTCCTCTAAACTGGTGGCAATGGATTCTGAACTCGGTGTTTTCTGGTTTTCAATCAAAGACCTCTAAAATGGGCATTTGCCTTGCAAGCGGGTATACTCAGCATGGGTCAACAAACAGGCAGGCCTGAAGCTTGTTGATCGAACCCGCCAAACCTGTCACGGACTTCTTCCCGAATGGACCTTTCAATGTCTGGTTGCTTCCTTGCGGATCTTGCGAATCAGTTGTTGCATGATCAGTTGGTTGGTTGGTTAGTTTGTGGCCCCTTTTGCCCGCACATCGGCACCCTGTGATGGCTCCATGACGGCCTCGTGGGCGGTTTGCCATCAGCGACTTCCGAGGTGTCGTGCATGCGCGGCGGCGGCGCCCGATACCTGGCTGAGGCACCGCAAGTCTTCCCCAGCTGTGCGCCGTCATCTTTGTTTGGGGGGTTGATGAAGCAGTTTTCAGCTTCCCGCCACTTGGTGGTTTGGATGGGTGCCAGGGGTTCAAATCCCCAAGCCACCAATCCAAACCGCCAATCAGTGGGAGGCTGAAGTTTGTGTCACCGGGGCACAGGTGGTGCCCACAAGAAGCAGGGGTTCCAATCCGCGAGCCATCCAAACCGCTCCAACTCGTGGGAGGCTGGGTTGGGTTAAAGCATAGGCTCTCAGGTCACCGAAAGCCAGCGGTTGGGACTCAGCTTTGGATAGAGGCCCACTTTTTCAGGTCAGCGGATGAAGCAGGGAGTAGAATCCCCGATCTTGCACCCAGATTCATACTTTCAGCGTTCATTTCTGGTTTCGAACATGTCGCGTTTTTGATTTTGGTTGCACATTGCTGCCACCGTTGTGAGACCTCCGTATCCGTTTCCCGGGATCAAAGGGACTCTCATTTGCCCGAGATCCGGCGGCTGTGATCAACCTGTGAGTCGCAGCCAGCTGGTGAGCTGGTGGCTGTTCTCAGTTGGTCCTCCCCCTGAATCTTGGCTGGGACTTCTTGGAACGCCATTTTCCGACAGAGACTTGGAAAACCAGTTTCTGACAGAGACCACCTCTTTCATCTTCGTTTGTCGGTAGCGGTCAGACATGGCACCACAAGACCGGGCCCGGCGAACCCGGGACGCGTTCGAAGCTCGCCGCGCCGACGCCCAGGTGGCGCAGGTGGCCAGCTACGTGGCCACGGATTCCCGCGCCGAGAACATCGAGATCTGCCGGGAGCGGCACAAAGTGAGGCCGAGAGGGAAGGAGTCATTGGGCGTGGCGCAAAGGATTTTTTTTGGGCCAAACGACTGAGTTATCCACGCAAGGAAACACAGGGGTGAAAATACCGAGTTGCTTGTTTTTTTTCTTCTTTGAAACACTTCCAAAGAAAGAAAAACCCGAGAGAAAGATTCACGCCATGTGGCACAGAGATCCCGGTGTTTGGGGCCATGCAAATTGGGTTGGGCGTCTAAAAGATGGCACAAATGGGATAGCGGGTTTTGTTGCACCATCGCAAACATGGCTTGTTGCACAGACCTTTCTTGGAGCTTTCCTCTAAAGTTTTCGCCCGTGCACTCCGTTTGTGGGAGGGACCGTCGCCCGCTGTTTGCGGGTACGAGGCCCTCGGAGATCTTGCGGTACGAGCAAGTCGCCCCCGAGGACGGCCAAAGGGTTCTATAAACCCAGATGGTCATGGGTCAAAATCCAAGTCGTACCCCCAGTGAACATCCCAATCCCCACTAAGACAGACGAAAATGGGTGGTGCACTTACCCCATTTTAGGTACCCAATTCAAGCCACCAATTCCACCGGGCCACTCAACTGGATTTTTCCTTCGGAGGTTCTTCCTTTTTCTCAGTTTTGTGAAGGACCCACAAATAAAAAGGTTAACCATGTGGGGCCTACTAAAAGTGGGCCATCAGCCTGTTGCCCGCCCTTTCAACCAGTTCACTTTCCCGAAGGAAAACCAAAAGGCCAAAAGGTATGAAGGCGTTGATGTCAATTGCCAGCATCCGAGCCACAATCAAACCCGGTAGATGAAGCTTAGGAAGTGACGCTCCCAGCCACTAATAGGTGCAGCCGCCTTTGCAATTCTTTTCATTGGTTTGTGTGCACCATTTTAATACCGATGGGTTTTGACAATTATGACTCATTCAACAGGTCACCCAAATGTTGTCCTTGGGCCCTAAACCCTAAACCCTAAACCCCTAAACCCTAAACCCGAAGCCCGAAGCCCGAAGCCCGAAACCCTAAACCCCCTTTGGTTGGTTTTTCAGTTTTTTCAACCCAACCAGTAGGGCCCATTCGCCTTGGGCCAAGTTTTTCTCGAGGACCTGGCCGCGCGCTTCGGGAGCGGCGCCTTTGATGTGCTTCTGTGCGTAGAGGACGGCGCCGACTTCGAGGGGCGGCTCCCAGAGATTGGGCGGTCCATGTTGGGTGTGTTCGGAGAGTTGGCACGCAAGACGCGGCCCAATTTAGCGGGAGTTGATGTCTTGCTTGATTTGGAAGCGATTTTACATTAAGCGGCAGCTTAGGGCCAGTTCAGCCTGGGACTTCCCTGCCAGATGCAACGGGAGAAGCTGCTGTGGTTTTAGTGGGAAACAAAGAGAAAACACTGGAATTTTCTTCATGGGAAACCCCTGCTTGGATGGCGGACGTGGGTGTTTCTTTTTTCAGTGAACCCCTCCAGAAAGGAAGTTTTCCCTTCGGTTGCCCTTTAAACACCCCCCCCAAACAACGAAAAGATAGCAGCCACCCCCAGACACCCCTATGTGTGTATGGGTCAAAATTGAGCCATTTGGGGTTCCCCGATTTTCGACCCACAACCACCTTCCTCCTTGTGGTGGAGACCAATGTAAAGGTTCCCATGTAAATTGGTTGGCCATGTGTACCCCAAAAAAAGTGTTCCCCACAAAGGCGAACCCGTTCACTACAACTGAAGTCGGGTTCTAAAGGTTTCCATGCGAACCATTGCCATGTGTACCCCAAAAGATTTCATGTGAACTGGTTGGCCATGTGTACCCAAAAGATTCTTCTACTGGGGCCATGTACCCTAAAAAAGGTGAATCCTTTCAAGAGGAGATTCCTCTGGATCGGGTTCTAACCCCATTTTGGGATTCGAGTTCCCCATACTGTGGATGGACAAAATCCTGCACCACTTGGAAACCATTGTGGACACCATTCGTTGGTTGCTCTTCATCGGGAACTCGAATCCTTCCAAGGTTTAGGTGGTGCGATCGGCTTTCGGATTTCGCGACCCACCGGGTTTCAGCGGACCTTTTGTACGCCTTCGGGTTCCCTGGCGGATTATTTTCTTTCTTTCTTCGGGTACCATGGCCATGGCTTCCAATCGCCGCAGCGTCCCGCGCCGAGGAAGGCGGCCTTCGCGCGGAGCTGCGCGGAGGTGCTGAGGTCCGAGGGCCTGCTCCTGCTCTGCGACGCCTTCGAGTCCCAGCAGCGACGCGGATCGGATTTGGAGTTCCTCCGGCGGCGTCTTTTTGTTTTTCTCCCGGCTTTCTGGTGGGGCAGGAAAGTGGGGTGAGGCGGCCCCGATTTTTGGGGTGAGGGGTGCAATTTTGGGGGGAGGTGTCCCTTTTTGGGGGTGGGTTTGGGTAGAGAAAGGAGGGGTTCCACTGGTCCAGATGGATGGGTTCCACTGGTTTCGATTGGTGCTATGCCCCATTTTTAGGGAAGCCCGTCTATTTTGGCTAAAGGACACCTATGTGGATGTGTCGTGGTTTTGCAGGAACTCTTTTTTGGGTTGGTTGAAAAGGAAACAAAGGGACACCACCCACTTTGGGGGTCCCCAGGACGACACCAAAAGAATCTTAGTTTGGGTGTTGCGGCTGTTTCTCTTTCAAGATGGATGACCCCCTCTTGAACCCGTTGAGTGGGTAACCAGGTAGAGGGTTAAGGGACATCCCAACCAACAGCGGTTAAGGGAGCTCAACAATGCGTCTGCGCTTTTATGGCGAGCTCATGAGGTAGGCCAGCCCTGAAGTTCTGAAGGCAATATAGGGGGCGTTCTTGAAGTAGTGTGGATGGCCGCAATCCATCTCGCACCACCTAAAAAAACACCCTGGAATGATTCGCTTCAACCAGGCATTCAAAGTGGTGCAACATGGCTTTTGTCCACAGTAGGGACCCTGTGAGCCGGTTCCTTTTCTTGCCCTTGACACTCGCCAACAAGGACACCGCTTTTTGAGGAACAGCCACATGAGTCTTGAGGATCCGAAAGAGTCTTACTGCGTTTGAATGCGCTTGATATGACTTTTAAGGAGTCGGAAGAAGTCTCAGTGTGTCTTAGCCAGTTAGTGCGTCTCAATGCGTCTTAGTGCGTCTTAATGAGTCTCAGCGGGCCTCAATGCGCCTCGGTGCGTCTTATGAGTCTTAAGCAGGTTTAATGAGTCGTAGTGGGTCGTGTTGCGTCTTAACGAGTCTTAGTGGGTCGCAATAGGCTTAATGAGTCTTAGTGGGTCATAGTGAGTCTTAACGTGTCGAAATGAGTCTCAATGCATCTTAGTGCGTCTTAATGAGTCTCAGTGGGTCTTACTGAGTCTGAATGAGTCTTAGTGCGTCTCAATGAGGCCTTAATGAGTCTTGATGAGTCTTAATGAGTCTTAATGAGTCTTAATGAGTCTAAATGGGTCTAGATAGGCCTTGATGAGTTTTTAAGGCGCCTTCATGAGTCTCACTGAGTCTTATCGGGTCTCAATGGGTCTTAAAGGGTCTTACTGAGTCTTAATGAGCCTTAGTGAGTTCGTAATGAGCCTTAGTGAGTCTTACTGAGTCTTAGTGATTCTTGTTGGGTCTTGGTTGGGTTGAATGAGTCTTAATGAGTTCTAATGAGTCTTGATGAGTCTTAATGAGTCCGAAGGAGTCTGAATGAGTCCTAGTGAGGCTTATTTGGTCTTAATGGGTCTTCATGACTCTATGAGTGCCAGTCGCCTCGGTTGCTTCGGCCATTTTTTTCAGGGAGTCTTGGATGTGGAGGGTTTTGCATCCTTTCTGGCCACATGCCCACTCCTTCCCACCCTTCCTGCCCCTTCCGCCCGCCTCCTCAGGCTGCGTGAGCTGACGGCGGCGCTGGAGGCAGCACATTTCGCCGTGGAGGCCTGCTGTTTTTTGGCCTATTTAGGTGCGAAACCGACAGCAAAGCTCAGACCGGTACCCAACACAACAGGGGGGGAACCCTTCAAAAGGAAGATCTCAGGAGTTGCTATGTTGGCTTGCAATGTCGAAACAAAGAAATGGCGGCCTCATCTTCAGGTCCATAAGCCTCTACCGAGAAGAGATCGACATAGTTGTACCCATCTACCATCTAGATGGACAACTTTCTGGGTGGTAGGGCATCACCGTGTTCCCGAAGTAGTTTAGCTGAGATGCGATTGGTCGATCGCTCATGCCGAGAGGTCTGCGTGGACATGGGGAAGTGGGTTCGCGCCACGGGCCTTGCCCCAGTGCAGCTGGGGGAGACCCACGGAGACTTGACCGAAGGGAGGGGGGAGGAGACAGGTTTGCCTGTTCTCGACATGGGGGGGGAGGGGGGAGGATGTGCACTTCTGGAACTTGTTTGGAGATCTGTCCTGCTTCCTTTTGGACGGCTGGCACTTCTGTTTGTTTGGTGCTATCCAGACTTGCCTTGGCTTCACCGGTGGCTCTTTCGGACGATTCTGCCTTTTTTCTGCTAGACTTGATTGGGACGGAGCTGGATTCAACCGGGCAGCGCCTTTGGTCCAGGAACTGGTGGCATCGCGCCCTGCACCTACGTTCGGATCTTGGCGCGGAAGCAGTGACGCGGGGAAAAGGGATCGGCGGTGTGCGCATTGGGTCTACCCCCCAGGCTAACATGGAAGCTCCCAGAACCCCTTTGGAAGACTTGGTTTCAGTTACAGAGGCCTTCTGGGAGCTTCCATGATTGTTTGAGGGAATGTAATTCGGGCGGGTGGATAGGTGGATTGGCTGGGAGGGCCAGAAGGGTGGACGGAGTGCAGGTCAAAAGGGGAAGTCCAGGAGTGTGCTTTGGGAGACCACGGAGACTCGAGAAGGACTGTGTCCAGACTAGGCAACCCGGGGATGGAGGATGGCTGTATGCCCGAGCTGGGGCTCGCTTTCCGCAGGAGAGAAGGTCGTTCCCCGACACCAGTTTTGCATCAATGCGGGTGTGTCTTGTTTGAGTTAGCACCCTTCTCGATGTTTGAGAAAAGGAATCCTTGGGGCTGGGAGTTCTCCTGTGCTAAAAGCCCCGCGGATCACCGAAAAGCCGGCCAAACTCACTGACCAAGTCGATCGTTTGGCCAAATCCATTTCATTGAAAGAGCAAGTGGGTGTGGCTCAAAACTAAACAGGAGGGGTTATGCAGGTATTGGTCCATGTTTCCACTTACCAGGGTTCCAGTTTGGGACCGGTTTTTTGAGCCGCAGCCAAGTGGACCCAGGGCGCCGAATCTCTCGCCGCAGGCGTCTCCCTGTCTTCCAGGTGAGTTGCACCGCGCCCAGAAAGTCCACGGAGTCTGATGGCAGGGTTCCGCAGCGAGCAACGGAAGCCACGGAAGAAGCGTCCAAATCGCACCCTGCAGCAAAGGGGTCTGGTCGGGTGAGTTGGAATCCTTCAGAACCCAGCCCCAGCTACTTCTAGGAGTCAGGGACTTTCGCTACCATAGGCCCCCAAAAAAGTCCCACCCGGCTTCTTTGGCAGCCCGGCTCGTATATGCGGTGAAGGCTGTGTTTAACAAGGGACACCAGCACAGGGCCAGTTTGCGCAGCATGCAGAATCACAAGCTGGTGTTTGACGAGGATGCATGAATCATGGATCATGCCAAGGGCCGAAGCGTATCAACTTTACATACAACTCACCCTTCACAAGTTTTTGGTCAGTTGAACTTGAAGAGCTTCAGGCTCAGCGAATGGATATCCATTTTTCTTGGACTTTCTGCCTGAGAAAGACCATGACAAGTTTAACGCTTAGAGCTTTGTCGGGCCACCACTGCAGGGGGGTTGAGGGCTACTCCAGCCGACGAACGATCCAAACCGAGTGGGGCTTCCCTACTGTGGATGGACGAAATCCTGCACCACTTTGAAACCATGGGACACCACTGTTTGCTGGTATGCACATGGGAATCATCAGTCCAGGCTTTTAAGGTACCTTCCAATTCCATTGTTTCCAGGGAGGTTTCTTTTCAGGAAACCATGAAAAACCCAGGGGAAACAGCGGGTTTTTGAAAAGAACGATGGTTGAAAAGAATGGGGAATCAACACCTAGAAACATCTTGCTTTTCCGGATGGCTCTCCTCTCAGCGCCTTCCTTTCGCCTGAGGCGATGGCGGGCTACCTGCAGCCCGAGCATTTCGAGCCAGGGACGCCCGGAGACTTCCTTGTTGGAGCCAACCATATGGGGCGGTAGTCGGTGGCAACACATCGGGTCTGCGTCGACCCCGCTAAACTCCAGCCATTAAAAGGGTGCCCGAAGAGAAAGCATACACCATCACACACCCATTTGAGCATTTCAGAAGCGTTTTTCATGTTCTATCATTCTCTGCATTTTTGTTATTTCCTTTGGACCCCCCCCCAAAAAAAAACAACAACATGTACCCTGACAACAAACAACAACATGTGTTTTGGGAACATATTTATCTTTCAAGGCAGTACTTGTTTGAGGGGCCGTTTTTGGGCACGCCATATGGCCATTGGGAAAAGCGGGCGACCTGCACACATTTGAACCTGCGCACAATCAACATCTAGTTCTTGCTTGGCTGGGAAAGGGCCGGCAGCACCCCTATCTCGGATCAATGAAGCCGAAGCAGGCAGTCTCAGGTGTCTGGACACTGGGGCGACGAACGAAAGAGAAGATCTCCAAACCCAACACCAACCATTTGGGCATGTCTAGTTTTTTGCCCCCCAAAACGGGGACATCGACAAGACACACCCCGCACCAACGTGTTGATGTCTGTTTACATGGGCTTATCACAAAAGGAAATGAGGCCATTTTCCCGGAATGGGTGTGGTTTGTTCAACCCAAAAACAAACATCCGTGGAATGCTGAGGACGCTTCGTGCCTTTGCCCGGGCACCCAATGGAAGATTTGCGGAGGTTTAGCCAACCAGATTGCCCGAGATAGTGGATGAACATAACTCACTTTTTCAATGTGTTATTTTGACATGCACAGCATTCCCTGCATTTCCAGCATCCCCTGCATTCACAGCATCCCCTGCATTCACCGCATCCCCTGCATTCACCGCATCCCCTGCATTCACAGCACCAGCTGCACTTCACTGCATCACTTGCATCATTCAAATCAGCTGCATCATTTGCCTCATTGTATTCGCAGTATCCACCGCATCACCTGCATCCACAGCACTTTCTTGTGTGGGATGCAGGGAATGCAGGCGATGCAGGACAATGCAGGAGATGCAGACGATGCAACTTGCGAGAAATCCCCTTACACGCTTCACTCATTGCCTCTTTTGCATGCCCATTGCCGACATCCCCTGCATTGCTTGCATTGCTTGCCTGCCCTGTGTCCCTGGCATCTCATGTTCAAAGTGGCTCATGCATTTCATTTTGAAGTGCGCCTGAGATGGGCGAGGCAAGCCTTTTTTTGTTTAGCAGCAATACATCAATCTTGACTGTGCATCATGAGGCATCACGTGCCCATGGAATATCTCGCTCTTTCGTTTGGTCTCTTGGGTTCGAGGTTCAAGGCATCTTAGTCGGTTTCTTGGGAGACAAACCGGTCGTTGAGGATTTGATGCAAAGTTCCGCAATTTGCGCATGTCAGAATCTCATGAGAAAGTACTTCAGCCATATGACGAGAAGTTCAGGAGGGAAGCTCACAACCTAGCGATTGTCCCGAGGAGAACCTCGAGGGATGGAATGATCGCGAAGTCTGCGATGCTTTTCACAAGATGTGGGAGGCTGGCGCTCTGCACATTCGCACTTTGCACGCTCGCCTTGTGTCCGAAAGGTGAAGAGAAGCTAAGCGAAAGGATGTTCGGAATCAGCTCCCAATTAGGGTGACTCACAAGGACACGGGCGGCTCGTCTTTTATAAGGTTGAAGCTCCCAAACAATTTGATGGTATCCTTTTGGCTTCTCTTGAAACTAAAAGACAAAAAGGGGAGGTACCCACAAAGAAGGCACAGCCAAACACTTTGCAATGATTCCCCAACTCCCGTCTTGACACGCATGTAACCAATGCCCAACAGTCCTAGCAGGCAAAACATCTCGGCAGACCTGAAGCAGCACCTCAAGCCTCGGTCAGAGATGGAAAGTGCACCAGCGTGTGGAATTTTGCCTTGCCCCTTGCCAGTCAAAGCACACCTTAATTACTTGCCTAGCTCCAAGCCTTCCAAGCTCTTGAACCACTATTTTCAGAAGCTCCCGTATTCATTCCCTGGGTGTGTTGGTCCTCCCGTTTTGGACCTTCAGAGATGCCAGCTTCATTGGAACCCAACTGCATGTTGTGAAGAGGAAATCCAGTGAAGCGGGGTGCCACGAGACTGCGGCAGCCGGAAGAAAGGCGACGTTGTCAAATTCGCCCAAGTGGCACCTCTTTTGAACCGGTTTAGAATTCAAGCTGCGCAAAAGGAACAGATCAGAATGTCGGTTCTCCTTTTCCCTTTAAACCAACCCCCTGAAAAAGTCGCTACCCTCAGAGAAACATAGCTCCAGATCTTCGTGGGCTACGACAACTCGGTGGCGGGGAGCTCGGGAATCGATCGGAAGTCGGATTCGAAGCGGGCCTCGTGGTTCTGGGTGCGGATGATCAGGGGTCAAAATGCGCATTCGATTCCAGTGAATTTCGCACCAGCCGTACATCAGCTTTGAAGTGATTTTGTTTGCGAGTAGCAGGGCCTCCCAAACCCTCAACCAACATCCCAGAGAACCTCCCTTCATCATCACTGAACATTTGGAATTGTCCAACCTCTTGACACCTTTTCTATTCACCGGGGGTTGGTGGTGCTGAGCTGGTCCAAGTGTTTGCCCTCGTCCAATGTTTTTTCAGAAGGAGCAGGTGTCCTTCTTTTGGTCGCCTGTGAGCCCAGCACACCGTATATCCCCAGATTCGGGCGTTCCAAATTCCAACATCCACCCACATGAATCTAAACAGCACCCAGGACTTATAAACCTCTGGTCGATAGGGTGTTGTCTCAAGGGAAATTCTAATCCGAGGTCAGCATTGGTATCTCGGGTTTTGTCCGGACCGGTTTCCTTTTAATACGTTGACATATTTTACCAGAGCACTCCAAAGATACTGCCAGGCTGGGTGCAACAATGGTCTAAAGGTCTTTCTTCCCCCTTGGAACGTCTGCCGATTTGGCTGGTTTATGTTAGTTTGAAAAAAATCCAACGAGGCGAAATCTTTGCACACCTTATCTTCCTATAATCATGCCTAAGTTTGGTTTTGAGGTACCGCACAAGCGCATTTGCCCCTTAAACCAAGTCCTGGAGAGTGAGGCCACCGAGTACTTCTTGCTGGACCATCCGCATCTGATCGAGCGCGTGCTCAAGTGCGCCTAGCCCAAGGCCGCCCAGGGCATCCTAAGGAGTTCGCATGGGCAAGGACCACACAAGGCCTGGGATTATGCCTTGGGGGTAGGGAGCAGCACAAGGATGGCCAATTCGCCAAGTAAAGCTTCATGACCCATTCGCTTCTCTTGCCATCAAAAAGAGGACCTTTGACCCTCTGATCTTTGTCCCAGGCCGCCTTGGTGGATCCTTGGCACGCCACATTATGTGGGTTCGAGAGCGTGGGGTGTGTGGTGTCTTTTTCCGCACAAATTCCGTATTTTGCCACATGGTTGCCAGAGCAAGCATCACTGTTCATCCACTGTCATGTAAAGGTCATGCTTGAATGAGTGGGGCGATTGAGTCGGAGAAATAGGTCGCAGGAGTCGCCTGCAGTTGCAAGCTTGCGTCTTCCAAGTCAATTCTGGGACGGGAGATAAAGATGGATCAAGGGAGTATGAAGGCAGGATGGTCCATGATCAGCCATTTGCAGCTTATACATACACTACGCCATACAACCATGGGATATCCAATCATAATTATGCCATTCACTGTTGTCTATGTTTCAGGAGAATGGCTTAACACATATGGCTGTGGGTCCAAAGCAATGGTACCATCTTGGGGTAGGTGCACCACCGATGTTAGTCTATTTCAGTGGGGATTGGGATGTTCACTGGGGTACAGGCTTTTGAGCCATGGTTATATGTATCGGGGTCCCGTCTTCCAACATCTCCAAGTGTTTTGTTTTGTTTTCGATCCTTCAGCCCAGCCCTATTATGGGAAGATCTGCTCTTAGTTGAACCCATGTTGACAGACGATGGCAGGAGGCGCCACCAGCAATTCTTGCTTCGCACAGACACCCCAGAAAGCGGTTAGAAAGGCTAGCCGATAGCCGATAGACGATGCAGACGAGACATTTGGAGTCCAAGCCTTCGGAATGCGGAAGGCGGTAGGCATCAAATACCCGACATGTTTTCAGGCCTGAAGGCATTTGATTTGTTTCTGTTTCCATGTTCAACCCGCAGGCTAGACTGGGCCCCAAATCAGCTTGTCCCAGCGCATCGCCCATCATGGCCTTTGCCCCTATCGATGGATGCGGGGATGATCCGTTCGCGCCATTTCCCGCGCGCGGTTGGTCTATGAGGCGTGGCCATCGAAAGGCCATGGAGCTGCGACTCATTCGAACATCTCAAAGCCCCAGTGAAGGGATGCGATCGAGCACTCCAAGCCTCGCAAAAGGTCTTGGCCGATCAGCTGTGAAGCGCAGCGTGAATCGATCTTCCAGACGTTTTGAGAAGGAAGAGATGGGCAGCTAGGCAGCCTAGGCAAGGCATGTTTAGATGTTGTACCAGTTGTTTCTATGGTGATATGCTTGAACTTGTATCTTTTTTTTTTTTTTTTGTGTGTGTGTGTGTGTGTGTGTTTGAGGCCTGGCAAGGCAGGTTTAGATATTGCACCACTTTTATCCATGGTGAATGGTGACATGCTTGAACTTGTATTGTTTGGAGTTTTTGAGGCCTGCCCAAGACAGGTCTAGATGTCGTACCAGTTTTATCTATGGTGACATGCTTGATCTCGAATCTTTTCGTTTTTTGTGTTGTTGAGGCCGGGGGTGACTAAAGGTTGCGGCCCTGTGCGGCCTGGTTGACACCTGCCCGCAAGGTACAACTCGACAGCTTCGCGCCCGTCAATGGAAGGAGGCAGTGTCCGACGCCTGCACTGAGCACCGCCAGGCGCAGGAGGTCATGAGCAGTCAGACGGACTTGGCCTTCGAGGCATACCGTTTCGAGCATGCCCCACTCGCCACGAAGGACGATCATTGGAAGGAGACGGACGATCCTCAGAGAGCAAATGGCCCCACCTGAGCTGCATGTCATTTGCTGTTGTTTCGATGTTTCTTCGTTGTTCTTTTTCCGAGATCTTTGGAACACCCCAAACCGTAGGACGTTTTCAGTGAGTAGTTTGACGGCTCTCGTTGAACTGCTCCAGGACTTGGAGGTGGCCTCGGTCACCACGGCCACCGGATCCGACAGCTCCGACTCCGACAGCTGTGAGGTGAACGTGTACCTCCAGCTGCGCCGGTCTCCCTGGGAGGCGGCCGTCTTGCGGGCACGTGTGGCGGCCATGTGCTACAAGGGCACAATGGGCACCACTCAGGCGAGTGCCACTCAGGAGCCCAAAGAAAAGAAACCCCAGATGAGTGCTGAGGAGAAGTACTTGGCAGCGCTGAGTGAGCAATATTCGGTGCGCCTCGCCTATGCCCTGAAAGCAGAACCCGACAGAAGATTTGAGAAGTTCCGCTCGGAGTTCTTCTACCAAAAAGCTTCTCATTTCTGTGGAGAGCTGCAGCCCCTCTACAACCAAGTGTGTGGTGCTTGGAAGCTGAGGCCAACTCCTGTCAGCCATTCTGTCCAGAAGAAGTTCCTTGAAACTTTGGCATCAAAAGGTGAAGAGAAGCTGATGTTGGTTTTTCATGGCACGCATGAAAATGCCTTGGGATCTATCTATAGCAGTGGCTTGTTGGTCCCTGGTAAGAAGAAGGGCGTCAAAGTGGTCAATGGCGCGTGTTACGGCGTGGGCATTTACGCTGGCAGGGACAACAACGCCGCAATCTCCTGGAACTATGCGAAAGGTGGGTCCAGGCCCTTGTTGGTTTGTGCTGCCTGCGATGGAACCAAGGAGGAGGTGTCTCACCACGGATCCTTCCATGTCTTCAAAACCGACCACAACGTGGTGCCTCTCTTTGAGGCGAGTGTGCCAGCAGGTAGTCAGGCCAGGCGTCCACCCCCAACATTGGCCACCCGGTCGTACGTGAGGAAGCGGCCCATTGTGCCGGATGCGAAGAAGCCCAAAGGTCCTGGACCGAGGACGAGGATCCCACAGCCCCAGGCAAGTGGAGTAGTTGTTTTCTTATCTCGAAGGGCAGCCAATAAAAGACGGGGAACTAGCTGGTGTGGCTAATCCATGCTAAACCCATTGTACAGTGTACAGGAATGACGCTGCTTATTTGAGGCTCCTCACCTCGTGAGTAGCATTTGTATATGGAGTTGCAGATGTGTACAGTTTCCGGAGATCCAAGGATCAATGAAATGAGGTGAAAAGAAGGGCTGAACAATGACAGCGCACTTGCAAAGTGCCACACTAAGCCTGGAAATTCCGACAGGGAGGATCATCATGTCAACAGTACAATGGAAGCATCAACGGACATGTATATTCCCGACTGGTGAACAGCCCCGCCCTCCAAAAGGCAGCCTGAACATCCCAAGCGGCTAACCAGGTAGAGCGGCAAGAGGAGTAGAACAAACTCATTGCGCAGCAAGGTGGGGTAGGCAGGTGTCAACCCAACCATGCGGCCCGGTTCGCTGATTTTCCAGGGGCCAGGCATCCTGAGGTTGAAAAGCTGTTTCGGTGGTTCTTTCTGTCAAAGTGCTCAGGTGTCACTTCGCCTTGCGTTATGCGACCTATGAGATCTCACCGGCCCCCCCAAAGGTTAGAGCATGTTAGCATCTCTGGATTCTTTGGCTGCTTCCCTTGATGGAGACGGCCTCTGATTCGTCATGTCAGACTGGAATTCAAGGTTGGAGCTCTTTCTTACTTCAGAGAAGTCCTTTGAGTCAGCTGAATCGGCCATAGTTGAGCAGCACATGGATGTCAACTTCCGAAGTACGCAAGGGCTACCAATGCTCACAAGCATAGCCTTGACAATTGTATCTTTTCAAAGCCACCGGCAGGACTGAGGAGCATTGCCCATTGTCCCAGCCCCCACGAACCATTCATGTAACTTGCTCCTGGGTTGCCTGGTAGGGATGGGAAGGATCCTACTCAACCACACCAATGGTTTCTCAAACTGCTGATTGTCGAGGGTCATTCGGAGGATGCGGAGGCAACATATGGCTTCAGAGGACATCATCCCATCATCCAAATTTCAGATTCATCCCAAGCAGACCGGGTCACCTCAATTGATTCCAAGGAATGAGAGCCATTCCCTGCCTTGATGATGGTCGTAGGGGGTTCATCACAAACCGTGATGGGTCACGAGACTGTGATGCAGTGAGCTTAGAGATCATCGCATGCAGTGAGAAGACGGTAGGAACGAGTCCCTTCGTTTGGCGCATGTAGACCTTTGGTCGATCCCGGCGAATGAGAGGGACACATAGCAAGAGGTCCGGAACACCCATATGGCTTTGCCTCCGGATGGGTCAACGCCCAAAACGGGTGTCAGTTTCGATTTTTTGGTGCTTTGGTTTCCCTCTCAACAGCCTTCAACGAAGCTCGGGTTTCCCTTTGTCGCTTTTTCGGTTTGACGCCCAAAAGGGCATCAAACAGGGTCACTCAGAGTGAGCACCGCTTCGGGGACGGTTTCCCTTGATCCACCATGCAGAGAGAATCATGTTCAGAATGTCGCTTGAATGTTTCGTACTAAAAATGATAGATAGGTCCAGTATTCAATTCAATATTAGAGGATGCCATTCATTGCGATAGATGGCCATGAATCAACAAAAAGAACGCTGCCCTCCCCCCCCCCCACCCCTAAGTGGAACCTTATGTTGCTCTGGCCAGTTTGTTGATTCCCCGCCCACCCCACCCCACCCCACCCCTTCCTCCCCCCCCCTTTTCCACTTCCTACTCGTCCCAGACGGAGGTACTCGCGCTTGGATGTGCTGCCTTTGGATGCGGGGAGCCCGAAGAATATGGCGGCGTCGCAAGATAGGGGGACCTTCCCATGGGGAGCTTCCCATGTGGGTGGCTTGCCCGTTGATTGCCCTTCAAACAGACAAACCCAGAAAGGCAACGTCTCAAAGAGACACTCATAGCGCTCCGCAAAACTGAACATGCCATATAGAAGCACAGCCTGTACAGGCTGCATCATAGAGCTACAAGCAAAAGAATGGAGACCGAAAACCAAGCCAGAGCCATGCTGAACGCACGTTTGGTCATAGTGCACGAGTCGAAACATGGCTTGGGAGCTTGGGGGCTTGGGCACTTGGGAACTGAGCAAAGGGAAGCATTCTCCATTGCTTGAAACCCCTCTTTTCCACTGCAGCTTCCAGATTCATGTTCTTGACTACCTAAAAATTGGATTTTTCCTGGGCCCAATGTTCCTTTGCCATTCTCCATATTTTATTCTTCCGCGGCTCAATGTTCCAAATTAATTCCATTCTGAACCCCCTTTCCCACTGTCCATGTTCCATCTTATCCCTAACAAAGGTCTTCCTTTGGGTCTCCTTCAAGCATCCGGGACTTTGTGGACCCCATTTTGGGACATTTTTTTAATCGATTGGGCTTTGGTTTCGCTCCTTCCGGCTTTGGTTTCGCTTTTGCTCAAATCTGAATGGTGTTGGTTGGTTTAGGTCTGGCTGTGATCAGTTCCAGGCCGTGCCAGCTGGCAGGGTCCTGCTCAAAGCATTTGCGGTGAGCAGTGAGGGCAGTGAGGCGTTTGGCACTCCTTTGCAGGCTGAGTTTTTGAGACACTGCCAAATGGAATTTCGGAGTTCTGCCCTGGTTGCCGATGAGCAGACGCGGTCATTCGTTTTGGGGAATGGAAGCTGAGTCAGCACAATTGCTATAGCTTACCCGAAGGTAAGGCTGGCCAGCATAGCTTTGGTTTGGTTTCGGGATCCTGCATGTTGCCAAGCGAATCCTGAAGTCCTAGGTACTGTCGCAACCCCCGCCTCACCATTCCCTT
The DNA here is from genome assembly GCA_963377175.1 of Effrenium voratum. Lineage (NCBI taxonomy): Eukaryota > Dinophyceae > Suessiales > Symbiodiniaceae > Effrenium > Effrenium voratum. The sequence continues at coordinate 138,938 of CAUJNA010003339.1, forward strand.
CGTTGAGCGCCGTCTGCAGTGTTTCTCGGGATGGAATCTCAAGATTGCCATTTGAAGGGGAGGCGTTTTTCGGGGATCTGCCGGACCAGGCTTCCCACTTTCCGGCGAGGAGAAACCGCTGTTCCACTTTGTGAACGGGGAAGCTCACGAAGTGAGTCATTTCGTTGAAGACGTTGTTGGGAAACCATCCAGTTACCCGCAGAACAACTTTTCATGATTGCCATTGGCTGACAACCAACAGACATGCAAGCCGTTTGACTGCTGCAGCCTTGATTGCACATGTGCAAGACCATCAGCGGCTGTTGTCGATCATAGACAAACGCCGGCGCCTTTCCCTAATTGCGCGCAAGGCGTTTCGCTGAGGGCCCCGCAGCAGCTGCGTGTCCACATGGCTGCGTCGCTGTCAGCTAGGCCGCTATCTCGGCTGCCTCCGCGTTGAGAAAAGCATCCGCGTGTGCCCAAACCCTTGGCGTCGACTCTGATTTGAGACGCGTTCGACGGGCCGCCCCAGGATGGGAAGTGCTGGAATCATGACGCGGCCAGCGTGGAGATGGCGTTGGCGCATCACGCGAGACGTGTGGCAAGGGTCTGTTGCTGGAGGCTCCCACAACCTTGGGCATCAACAAAGCAATCGCGGAATCGACCTGGACTCATTATGCCCGAGCCTTTCCGCGTCGCGAGAACTTGCCTCCCAGAGCGCTGAGAGATGGAATAGGGTTCAAGCGTCTCCCCAACGTCCTCTAACCATGGCAACAGTTCTTCAACAAGACTGCCGGCGTGTTTTTAATGCAGATACACAAGTCGACTTTGGGACTGGGGTTGTCGAGAGCGCGCAGCAGGATGAGTAGCCACCAGGAACCAAACAGGTGGCGGGAGCGAACAACAGAGTAATCAGAACAGACTGCTCTCTCAGCTTCATGTCTTCAGGTCCCTGCCAAAGACTTCGGGGAGTTCACTGAAAGGCGGCTGCAGGGTCTATCTCCGAGCGTGTTTTGTGTTTGTGTGCGTTGCTTGGGGGTTGTATTGCCGGGGTAGGATTTCAGTAGGAAAGGATAAGGTGACCGGTTGTGTCCACGGCAATGGCTGCGTGGACAATCGGATTTCCCTTGCTCAGCATTCAGCGCCACAGCGGTGAACAGGATGATTCGCTGCGGCTCAATTTGCCAATGCGCCACCAGAAGAATTGAGATGGGCTTGGAAGTTCCAATTTTCATGGTTCCAGCGACACGTCCGTATTTCCAAGGACCACCACAGTTGACCGTGTGTGGGCAAGGCAAAATGCGTCTCCGGTTCGCCCGGACCACTATGCTCATTGCGCTCCCACAGAAACAGCAACACTTTTTGGTTTGTTTTTGTACAAACTGCCAGCCCTTGTTTCCTGTGTGGACACTTTTCCATATTTGTTTTGGACATGTTGGACTTATTTTTTTTGACTCATGACGGGCACGTCTTTAAGGGCCTGCTTCATTTGGAGGTTTGCTGGCTGAGTTGGTCAACTTCGTTTCTTGCAGGTGTCCTCAGCCAGCCAATCGCCCCAACACGTTTCGTTTTGGCCAATTCAGCAAGGCGGAGATATGTCTTTGTTTGGGCAACATCGCAGCTGTTAGTTTCCCCTGCATTTGTTTCAGTGATGTTTCTTCTTTTCGAAAAACACAAAGGCAACACAAAAGGAGGATGGCTGAAAGGACCAGGGCGGTCAGCCTTTAGCTGGATGCGCGTGCCAGGTACAACTTCTTCAAATGCGACGTTTCGGCCAGCGACGATGCCGTAGTCAGGCGCCGGACTAAGAGGGTGGAGGTGGGTTTGCCTTTGGTTTCAATTGCAAGCAACGTAAAGCAGGGCGCCTTTAACAAGACACACGCACACGCACACACAAACACACAGGCAGATTTCTGAAAAAGTGAACTTGATCACATAAGCCAATACCGAAGCACAAGTGGTTGATAGGGTCATCGGTATCCCGCAATCACTCATAAGTTCAAGGCATCACACATTTGATGCATGCATGGCGGTTCACCATTCGAAATGGAGTATACCCTTGATGCAGTGTCCTAAAAAGTGGTGGTTGGGTAGTAGTTTGGGGTTGTGTTTTTACCCTTCTCAATGAGTGAGGGTTGCCAATGGGGTGGTCATAGATCTGCCAATGCACAAGGTGTTTTTTTTCTATTGACATAGGCCATACTTCGGCCATGGTCGGTTTTGATGAGTGCTCACCACACACGATGTTGGATTAGGGATCGCTTGGTGAAGGCTCCCTTTTTTCCCCCCCTTCTTTTGTTTGTTCTCTATCCCCCTACCTTTTTTTTCAATTGGCCGAGATGAGCTTGCGAAGGGAGGGCCGGGCTTGCAGAGTTTTTTGTGACTGGCCAACCTTTGTCCCTGACCGTTTAAACTCAAACGGAATCGCTGGTCTCTTTGAATCTTTTGACGCCGAAGAAGCGGCTTTCTTGTCGCTCCAGATCTCTCGACTCGAGGAACGGGCAGTTGTCATTCACTTCCTACAGCTATGCTGCCGTGTGCCGCTGACAAAGTCGACTCCAACACTGTAGAGAGTGAGAACCAGCACATGCTGTGAATCGCACTTTTGCTCATGCTTGCATTTGGGTATGGATCAAAATTAAGCCGCCAGGGCATGGGCAGGCTTTAGTCCATGTTTCCATCTACCAGGAATCCATTTTGGGTTTACCCTATTTTTGACCCACAGCCATTTGAACATGCTCCGTTTGCTTGACCGTGGCATGTGTTCAGTTTGCCTCCAGCTTCGAGCTGTGACCGGCTTGTCAGGTACATACCGCCTTTGAATTTCGGCTCGCTGCGTCCCGGCCTTGGATCAAGTATCCGCGTGTGTGTGTGTGTGTGTGTGTGTGTGTGTGTGTGTGTGTGTGTGTGTGTGTGTGTGTGTGTGTGTGTGTGTGTGTGTGTGTGTGTGTTTGTGTGTGTGTGTTTTTTAAGACCACCTCCCTCCCAAAAAGGGTGGTTGTCCGCTATCCTCAAAAAAAATGGCGACCCCCACCGTAGTTTTTGAGGGGTTCCCTCTGACACGAGGGGTTCGATCCAGCTCGGGGCCTCGCAGGTGAGATGACGGTGTCCTTTTACTTCTCGATTGATAACCTGGGGGAGGACGCGACCAGCCGGTTTTTTGTTTTGTTTTTCTCTGGGAAAGAAAAGCAGCTGAGTGCAGAAGCTCGATTTTTGTGCCTCCAATAGCGAGATAGCGGATGAGAATAGAGATATTCGGATTCTCAACCACAGTGCGTACGATTCCATATATATATATATATATATAGATACACTTATACACCTCCAGCTGCTGCTGCGGTGGTGTCAGCTTTTGGCAGGTTCAAGCACAGTTCAGAATCATTCATCATCACAGATTTCACGTTTTGAAACCAATCTGTGATGACCCCGTCACAGCTCGCACTCTCATGAGGTCCGACCCAACAAATCGGCCCTGTTCGATCCTCCCAGGCCCTCTTGCACTTTTGACAACTTGTGGTGTTGCCAGTCCGCGTCTCACTGGTCCAAATCACATTGCGATTGGCTTCCCCCAAAGCTTGCGGAAAAACCAGACCGACCATATCCATCCCCACTGCAGGATATGAGCGTGACGAAGCGCTTTGGCTTCCGGTTGGGTCAGCTGGAGGCTGGGCTGATCGCTCCAGCGCACTCGCAAGAAAACGGGGGGCTCGGGGGGCATCAAGAGCCCCAGAATGGACCGTGGCACACGGCTGGGGAGCCATCCTTCATTGTTGTTATCGAAACACGGCCATGAGTGGTCAGGAGAGCCGAACCGGCTTCTAAATAAAAGGGTTCCAGCTTGCACTAAGGGACAAACATCCGAAAGGACCCCCGAACCTCTTCAACGGGTCACCCGAAACTCTTCGTTTTCGGGTACCGCCCGGCGTTATACTTCCAGGTGTACTTCGTGCCTGACACCGACATCACGGATATTGGGCAGTTTCGCCGGTGCTACACACATGTGGCCGGTCCGGCGCCCAACAGGGAAAGAGTTCAAAGAGGCTTCCGAGGCGGGCTATTTGGCTTTCTCAAAATTAGCGACCCCTTGAGGCAGTTGGTTTACTTTTAGTTTCCCGTGAAACCGTCCAAAAAGAGACCCCCCTAATTTGAGAAACGCCCAGTTGTCTTTGATGAAGTTGTTGCTCACCATGGTTTTTGCCGAGAAGGAGTAAAAGACCAGGCATTTTGAGTATTCTCTACCACTGTGGATGGACAATGACGGAAACAGCGGTTCGGCCGTGTGTGATGGGCTGCATATATATATATATATATATATACACACATACATGCAATCCGACAGCATCACGCACATGCTGCGCACTGTGTCGACCGATCAACTCGAGAACACCGAGAGACTTCATGCGATCAACTCGAGTACCGTTTATGTTCTTGCGCCATTCCTTTTCCACTACATTGGCTCGGGCAGATTTGAAGCGAGGCACCCGTTTTCTGCACTCGGAGAAGCCCAGCCGAAAGCGAGACGAGCCCAGGCGCAGACCCGCAGGTGGAATACTTGGACCAGGCCCGATGCTCTCATGACGGGTTGAGCTTGGCTCGTTTGGAGCGGCTATTGTGCCGAAAGGCGTCCAGATGTTGGTCCTTCAAGAAATGCCGACTTTGAGAACTTCCCTTCCGCCTGAGATAAGCCCACCGAGTGTCCGTTTGACATCCAAGATTCCCCCGAACTCCATAGGCTGTTCGAAGATGTCGGGCTCATTTTAGGACGGCCACACCAAGCCACAGTTAGAGGGCAACGCCCGACAATCCAATGACCATTGTTGTGAGTCTGAGTGGGGCTCTCAAATTTGTTTGCAGATGTATCGCAGTGAGCCAAAGCGCAGCTTCGGAGCAGCTCAAGCCGTAGTGCAGCACGGAACCTTGGTATCCATGTCCACTATGCAAAACCGCCACATTTCTTTGGTTTTTGGTTACACAAGCCGAACCAGAGCTTGTTGCCAGTTGTTGGATACATGACATCCATAATCTGGATGGACGGAAATCCTGCACCACTTGGCATCCATGGTTGACACCATTGTTTGTTGGTATGTTGAGGGGACGAATCAGACACCAGGGTTTCCAAACGGTGGTGCGAGCCAGCAGGGAATTTCACAACCATCCACAAAGTACGTTTTGGCTGTGGTTGCATATGCAACACCACCAATCTAAGTTTCGTTTTTGGTTTCCATACCTCCATGGGTTTTGGTTTCAACCCACGCGTTTTGGCTTTGGTTTTTGGCCGGCTCTCTAGTCACCTAGCTTCGGCTGAAATTCTAGGCGGCCTTCCTGGAGGGCGAGCTCATGCGGGTGGTCTTCCAGATCCACCAGGAGACCCGCAGAGGGCGCGCGCGCGCGCGCGCGCGCGACATCGCGGCGCTCGTGTTTTTTGTGTTTTTTTTTTTTGTGGTGGTTTCCAGGGCTCCAATTAGAAACTTGGGCTCATCCTGCAGAAACGTAGCGCCTTCCACAACTCATTGCAGGCAGCAGTTCTTGGGATGCAATCACACGCGGTCAGGTATTCGACCGTTTTCCAATGGCACTGCCGCATGCGGAAGGCCCCAGGAAATGCTCGAAAGAGCTTTCATCACCCAGTTCCCCTCCCATTTAAGTTCTCACCAAGCCTTTTGTCACTTCGTCCAAACAGTCTGGCGTCCAGAGAAAGCTACTGTCTCCTTCAACAGCAAGTGATTTGGACAAATCGCCAGGTCGGGGGGCGAAAAAGCAAGCTTGATTGAGGCACCTTTCTTGTTTGGAAGTGACCCAAACGCAGCTGCCCTGAACGGCGGTTTGCCTTGGGCTTCGGAGACGGCGTTGCTTTCGGGTCCACCAGACCGACATCTGCAGAATGTTCCTGGCCTCCAATGTGAGGACCACATGTCCACCATGCACCTTTGCAAGACCACGGGCAGCGCGGCCTTCTCAAAAGACGTGGAGCTGAACAGGCGAGATGCAGGGTGCGAGCGTACCTCCTCGTCTTACTTTTGTGCCATTTTTTATGGTCACTCCTAAGACTCAAACACTTTTTCCTCTTCCGCCAATTTTGATCCCTTGTCATAGAACCCTTTGAGTCACTATTAGCCCTGAAAAGTCACTATTAGCCCCCGCTTGGGATTTGGGGCCCGTATTGGGGGCCCTTGACAACCATAGGACCCATTGCCTAGCGTCAATTGAGATCTGCCGGAAGGCTTGCCTAGTTCAAACTTGGCCCACTTGTGGGGTACACAGAAAATTGTAGTCGCTGATACTGGTTCATAACTAGTCTACCGCCAAATACATAATAGTTTTGGAGGAGACCTCATCACAGGAATCCCCAAGCAGGGAGGAGAGTGCTGCAGCACGTTGCTGCTGCCAACTCTCCAGGCAGGTTGCAACTGTCCTGCATGGGTACACAAAATTAATAGACCCCTCTACACATTGTGTGATTGTTGGCTCCGTGATCATCTGCGTGCAGCTTAAGCTAGGAATAATAAGCACGCTTGCTTCAAACATGGGCCGGTGATTCGGCAGCATTCCTTTGCATTCACTGCATTCACTCTGCATTCCCTGCATTTCCTGCCTCCATGCCCCGCAATACTTGCATTCCCTGCATCCCTGCATTGCCTGCATTGGCTGCATTGCCTGCTCTGCTTCTGCATTCGCTGCATTCTTTGCCTTTTCTGAATTTACCGCATTCGCATTCCTTGCATTCCTTACATTCCCTACATCCCTGCATTGCTGGCAATCGCTGCATCTCCTGCATTCGCTGCATTTGCTGCATTATCTTCATTCTTTGCTTCTGCATTCCCTGCATTCCCTGCATGTTTTGCATTTTCTGAATTTACCGCATTTGCATTGCTTACATTCTTTGCATTCCCTACTCCCTGCATTGCCGGCAATCACTGCATGTCCTGCATTTGCTGCATTACCTGCAATCATTGCTCCTGCATTCCCTGCATTCTTTGCATTGTCTGAATTTACCCGAATCCGCATTCCTTGCATTCCTTACGTTCTTTGCAGCATTTCCTGCATTCGTGCATTCCCTGCATTCTTTGCATTTTCTGAATTTACCGCATTTGCATTTCTTGCCTTCCTTGCATTGCATTCGCTGCATTGTTTGCATTTTCTGAATTTACCACATTCGCATTCCTTGCATTGCTTACATTCTTTGCATTCCCTACATCCCTGCGTTGCCAGCAATCGCTGCATGTCCTGCATCTGCATTACCTGCATGCTTCTGCATTCCCTGCATTATTTGCATTTTCTGAATTTACCACATTCGCATTCCTTGCATTCCTTGCATTCCTTACGCATTCCCTACTCCGTGCATTGCCGGCAATTGCTGCATTTCCGGCATTCGCGGCATTCGCTGCATTTGCTGCATTACCTGTTTGCTTCTGCATTTCCTGCATTCCCTGCATTCCCTGCATTTGTTGGATTTTCTGAATTCTGCATTCCTTGCCTTCCTTATTTGATTCCCTAGCTGCATTCCCCGCATTTCCTGCGTTCTTATTCGCATTCCTTGCATTCCTTACATTCTTTGCATTCCCTACATCCCTGCATTCCCATACTGTGCACTCCTGAAAAACGCGACTGTCTTCCACAATGATTCACCAACCTGGAAAGGCAAGGGGCACCCGTTCCCTGCGCCAATTTCTCGCATCTCTCACCGCTCATCCCTCCCACTGATGGACACAATCCATTTCGCACCCGCATTCGCTGCATTCTCTGCATTGCTGATTTCCTGCATCACTGCATTCCCTGCATTCCATTTGCCTGCATCCCCGCATTCTCCACATTCCTTGCATTCACTGCATTCCCTGCATTTGCCTCCGCATTCCCCGCATTACTTGCATTCTGCATTCTTTGCATTCTTTGCATTTTCTGCATTTTCTGCATTTTCTGCATTTTCTGCATTTTCTGCATTACCTGCGCCGCTGCATGCCTTGTTGGACAGGGAAAACATTCTCTGCATTTGTTGCATCATGCATCGACTCCACTGTCACCTGCATCCCTGGATCCTGCTCCCTCATCCTAGGCCATCACATCTCGTGCATCACGTGCGTCATCATGGTAGTCCCTGCATTGGCTACATGCACTGCATCCACCGCACGCTGCATTCACTATGCTCTGCTTGCATTTGCCGGAACACCATTTGTTCATCACTTGTCCCTCAAAGCGGCATTTGCCACATGCGGGTTTGAAAGTTCAAAAGGCAACGGGTTTTTGATGACATCTGCAGTTGAAAGAGTGTTTTTCTCCCATGATGTTTTTTCTTCCGCGAACACCAAAGGAAGTCAACCAACCTGAATTCAACTGCGCTGCGGTTGGGTGAAGCGAGAGACTCCAAAGTGGCCCACCGAAGCGAGCACAGACCTTTTCAGATTTTGGGTCCGACTGTTCTTTTCTTGTTCAATGTCACTCTCTATCTCACCGGAGCGTCCACAATTGAGCAATGTCAGTGGGTTCACCCTCTGCGGGAGATCAAGGGACTCCTATCCGAGCCCCCCAAGTACGGATGGAACTGGGTTTACCCAAATTCCTGTCTGTCGGGTTCCGGGCTCGGAACCCTTTGCCTTCTGGAGTTTTCGGGAGGCGTCAGGCGTCTCGGTGGAACCGGGGCGAGCCAGGCTGGGCTTCTGCAACGCGGCGAGCCGCGCCACGGACTTCTTGGGGATCTTCGCGGACGGCGGCGATGAGAAGACCGAAGGGGGGGGGGGGTGGGTGGGGCAGGGGTGGGGCAGGGGGGGAGTGGGTGGGGCAGGGCGGGGGGGAGTGGGTGGGGTTGGAGCACCTGGTTGGAATAAACCGAGGTAATGGGAACTCTAATCAGAATCGGGAGGAGAGCGCCATTCAAGGGTCAATGACAGTGGGAGAGTGCCAAACCAAGCAGATTTAGGCAGCGGATCCAGATCACGCGACTTCGCTGGTGGTTGTTTTAGTTTGGGCTACCATCTTTGAACCTGTCGCCCTTGGTGCATCGCAACGGCAGGATGTTCAGGATTGAAAGTCTGTCCCTGCTGCAGTACGAGGAAGACCCTCAGAGCCGCCTGGCTCAGATAGCTTGGGCGTGGCGGGCGATGAGTCCAAAATCTCAATGGCGCCTGCCCTCTTGAGCTTGGCAGCATCGAAATGCGCCATTTTCGAGGTAGAGAGGGAGAGAGAGGGAGAGAGGGGGAGAGGGAGAGAGTGTGTGCTCGCTGAGGCACGCGTCTCATACCAGCCGCTTGCCAGCAAAGGAAGTCAACATGGCTGTCCAAGTCACACTTTCGGCCGGCAATGTCTGGGCTTGGCATGCAACTTTGATATGCATATTGATATGGTCTAGGGACCGTTTGGGGGGGTGGGGTTGACCCCTCGATTCGTAGCTAACCACACCCTTTTGTCAAGGTTTCTTTTTTGGAGCCCCAGCGTGCGTGGTCAACTAGATTTGGGGTGGTTGGCTTGGAGCGGATTTGGCTGAGGAATGGTCCTAGTCTTGCGCAGGGATGAACTCCTCTTTAACAGACGGCTGTGCAAAGGGTAGTCCAGCAGTCCAGCAGAACCTGTCCAGGAATTGTGTTTGCAAGGAGAGACCGCACCGTCTCTTGGGCGAATCCGGAGAAGCGAAGCTATTTAAGAGGTTCTTCCAGCTTCCGCGTGAACCTGGAGCTTTCCAAGGCCCTGGTAGGCCCAGTGGAGCTTCGGAGCTGGCAACGATTTGGGCTGTGATTTTGAGGGCCCTTTTCGCATTAAAGGGACGCCAAAAGGAAGGCCACCAGTTTCGGATCCGCTGGTCCCTCCCCCATTTTGATACATACTCATGTGTGCTTTAAGGGCTCCAGCATGGCAGCTGGAGGTTGGTTGGGGATCCTGGATGGACCTCAGGTGTGGCCGGAGCTGAAGTTCCGTGCTGAGAGGCGGGCCAAAGAGGGACGTGAGATGCGTATCCAATTCTATATGGGTGTGTCCTGATATTGTTGCCGGCCCCCCCGCCCCCCCCGCCACAAAATGGTGGGTTTCGGTTTTGTTTCCCTTTAAAGCCAACCAAAAGAGGGTGCCCTCAATGAAAGACACAGCCATATCCGTTTCCAATTGGTGACCCCATCCCCGCTTCACGAGGCTGACTTTCACACAGTTGGCGAAGCTTTCTTTGCATCTTGTTAATCTTGAAAGATTCGCAAACCCCCGCCCTCATTTTTAGAGAGAAGGAGCGCCTTTGGGGCACGGTGTCCCCTTTTTCGGTGCCTCCTCTCCACTTTGCGGAGGTTCATCTTGTGCCACCTCGTGAGGCCCCTGAGCCAAACCCTTCGCAGGCTGCTTTGGATGGTCATGGAGGGCTGCAACCGGGAGTACACCGGCACCGTGCACCACCGCCGCGGATTCGTTTGGGTTCCCGGGTTTCCTTTAAAACCAACGGCAAAGGGGGTACCATCAAAGAAAGGAGATTCCTTTGGTGTTTGTTATCCTCCAATGGAAGCTGACGATCGGAGTGTTTGGGAAGATTAGCTTCCTTTTGGGGGACTCATTGGAAGGGTAGTGATCAGCAGGATTCGATCCTGCATCTAGTCTTGAGGGCTCATCCAGGTCATCAGCCTCGAGAGTCCGGGTCGCTTGGTGCATCCCACCAGAAAAAGTACCAAATGAGTCACAATCAAAACCCGGGTAAGTGGAGGTTAGCAAGGGACAATCCCAACCAGAAATGGTTGCGGCCGCCTTTCTAATTCTTTACATAGTTCCGGGTTAATCATTTTTGTACCTGGTTTTGATCATGACTCAAATGCATCGGATGACCCGGCACGGCTACCGCAAAAAGCAAGCCGTTTCGAGGGTGAACACCGTACCGAGCCATTGTTGCAACTCAGGAGTACAGCACCACAAGACACTTTGCGAGGGACAAAGGAACTTGCTAATGTTTCGCAAAACACACTAAAGTTCTCGTGTCCGTTGCACGGAAAAGAAGGATCTAAGAAGTTACACACACACACATCCCACATTCTCCCGATCATGAGGTATTTTGGTGTCATGATCTCTCACACCCCCATTCTAGTTAGACCCCGAGAGGCACTCCTGCAAATTCACCCGGTTGTCATTTACTGGATTGCCATCAGAAAATGGAGGTTGTGCAATGAATATTGGCCGTGGCTCCATGTACTTTTTGGCTTCCATGTTCAGTTAGGGATCCCTTCATTTCCCTTTTTGCACTAAAGTACGCTGAATGGGTCTTTCTCAAAATAGGGGAACCCTTTTTGGATGGTTTTGAAGGGACGCAAGGGAACAAGTAACAACTAATTGGTTTGGATTGCTTTTGGGATTTGCACTCCCAAATCTCTCAAGGGAACATAAGCCGCCCAGCCTCCAAGCCATGAAATTCAAAGACAAAACTGGAGGTTTCCCTTTTGGCATCCGTTTTCCCCCCATTTTGAAACTAGGTCAAACTACTCTCCAAGCCATGAATCCAAGGAAGCCGCGTGAGGTCAAACGGCCCTCCAGCCGCGCTCCGGCGCCTTGCGCCAGTTGGCCGCCATTCGAAAAGCGCGCCAGGAGCTTCGGGGCGGACAGCCGCGCCAAAGCCATCGCCTGCATCTTCACCACGCTGGTGCATGGGATTTGGGGGGGGGGTTGCGTTGGGTTGGGGGAATGGAGCTTGGGGAGGAAGGGTTCCAAGAACAACCCAACCAACAGGCCTAAGGCGGTTCATTTGCCGTTTTTGCTTACTGAGCCCTTTCGGTTCTCTCTTGCAACCAGCAAAAAGTTGCCGGGACGTGATTTTCTTTGCAGGGCAAGCGGGGGCACGCTGCTTGGCTATCCCTGAACTCGGTTTTTGACCTCCAGTTTACCTTTTGGTTGACGGGGCATTTGTGCTTCCTCATTGCGAGCCATCGTTTGGCTGACAGAAATGGCATCACACACACATATGGAGACTGAATGGGCTTCTTGCATGTGCAGACAATTTCGCTGAGTGCATACAATTTCACCGCTGGATGGCAGTCCAAGGCGAATTTCGAAGCAGTTCACCAGCCCAGTTCAACCTGCGGGGTCAATTTGGGTATGGCTCAATATTAAACAGCTGGGGTTATGCGGTTTTTAGTCTTTGGTTCCATTTACCAAGGTGCCATTTTGGTACCACTTTTTGGAGCCACAGCCATTTCGGGGATTCTCTTTCGCAAGTTGGGCCCACAGCTTCACGACCGACCGTGTCGCCCGTACAATGACATTCGATATTGTGGATGGACGAAATCCATTTCGCACCATATGATGATGATTTCCCTGTAAATACCAACAAGCAATGGTTTGCCATGGATTCAAGGTGGTGCAGGATTTTGTCCATCCGCAGTCGGGAATATCATGTGGCATGGCCACAAATATGGTTTCCAGCGGGGCAACAGTGCTAGCATGCGTTGCATGTCATGTCATTTGGGCAGACTATCGCGCCTCGCAAAGGGGTTTGCAACCTGCATGATGAAGGGTCCTTTCTAGTCCCTCCGTTATATTACAACTCATCCAGATTTGTGCGATCCTTTGTCCTGCAGCCTCCGTAGTGTTCCTTTGCAGCATGACTAGCTCATAGAGACTCGGCCAGGTGCATTTGACGCAGTCCTCGGTCAGGCGGGTGTGGTGCGACAGATGTGGTCCAAAAAGGGATTCCCTAATCATTTTGTATTTCCCATTGAATCCGCTGCATCATCCTGCGGTCCTGCATCCCACGGCTTCCCCTCTTCCTGCATCAGCTGCATGCTTTTCATTTCTTGCATCTCCGTATCTTCAGCTGAATCCCCTACATCTGGGCAGTGCACTGGTTGGTCTTCATTCGTTGAGTCGTCTGTTGTTTTCAGGTCAAGTAGCTGTTTGCTGGCTTTCTGTCGGCCACCAGCACCGTGCAATCTTTCTCGTAGGGTCCCGCAGCCGGAGTCCAGTGGTTGTAGCACTTTCATGTTTAACGCTTTGCTTACAGTGATATGCGTGTGGCTCAAAATTAAACAGCAGGGGTTACGCAGGTTTTGGTCCATGTTTCCACTTACCAGGGTTCCATTTTGGTACCGGTTCTTTGAGCCACAGTGATATTTAATTTGGAACCCAGTGTTACAGTGTTCTCAACCTCTCAAGGGTCAATTGTGCTGTTGCGCGGTCAGAGCCGCTGAGCTTTGCTCCTGACGCGACGGAGTGCACAGTTTGTCTCGCAATGGATGTCGTATCGTTTACGAAGGCCACCAGTTGGTCTCGTCCTCGACCAGAGGTGCCATTTTTGAGGCGGAAGCCACCAGCAGATTTTCCTTGCACAGCAGCCACTGTGTCAGCGCTGTCAGCGCTGCAGCATCGCAAGAGGAAAGCGGGAGGCAGTCGCCGCAGCTCTGCCACCCAGCGCGGAGTCAGCGTTCGCGTGCCAGATGGGTCGGTGCTTTGCAAGCTGAGCAGCCGCCCATCCCTGGAAGATGTGCAAGCTGTTTTGGAGGAGCCTGGCCTGCAATCTGTGCCAGTGATGGATCTTTTGAACATGGTGGCAGAGAAGAGGCGTGGCGACATTTTACTCAGCATAATGCAGGTGCTTGCTATGGGGCAAGTGCAACTAGATCCTCGTGACTACACTGTTGCACTGTCCATATGCTCGAAGCTCCGAATCTGGCAAGATGCTTGCTTGATTCTCCTCGCCATGCCTGAGGCAAACGTTTATCACTTCAATGCCACAATCAGCGCATGCGAGAAAAGTGGCCAGTGGCTGCCGGCGCTGGCCCTGTTAAAGGACATGACCAAAGCGAAGGTGCAAGCAACTGTCGTCAGCTTCAGTGCTGCAATTAGTTCTTGTGAGAAGGGTGGGCAGTGGCAGCTGGGGCTAGCCTTGTTTCAGGACATGCCCAAGGTGAAGGTGCAAGCAAATATCATTAGCTTCGGCGCCGCAATCAGCGCTTGCGAGAAGGGTGGCCAGTGGCAGCAGGCGCTGGCCTTGTTTCAGGAAGTACCCAGAGCACAGTTGCAAGCGACTCACATCACGTTCAGTTCTACCATCAGTGCTTGCGAAAAGGGTGGACAGTGGCCGCAAGCATTATCTCTTTTTTTCAACATGCTCGCGACAAAGGTGCAAGCAGATCAGATCAGCTTCAATGCCAGCATTAGTGCTTGCGAGAAGGGTGGGCAGTGGAAGCAGGCGCTGGCCCTGTTCCAGGGCATGCCCAAAGCGAAGTTGCGAGCTAACGACCGAAGCTTTAATGCCAGCATTAGTGCTTGCGAGAAGGGTAGGCAGTGGCAGCAGGCACTTGCCCTGTTCCAGACCATGCCCAAAGCAAAGGTGCAAGCAGATCAGATAAGCTTCAGTGCTACAATCAGTGCTTGCGAAAAGGGTGGACAGTGGCAGCAGGCGCTGTCTCTTTTCTTGGAGATGCAACTTGCAGAATTGGAGCCAGATCAAGTGAGCTACAACAGCCTCCTTGACGCTGTTCAGGGTAAGCCCTTTGCAATTGGCCTTTTTCAGAAAGCCTTACGACACGGGATTTTTCCGAAGGTGGCTGCAGCAAGGTGGAATCGTATTGACCTTCATGATCTTTCAGAAGGCGCAGCTCAGCTTGCTGTCTGGTGGTGGCTATATGCATTAGTTTTGCCAGAGCTTAGCAGCAGCTTGCACTCAGGCGCACTGTGTAGATGTGAAGTGGTCACGGGATATGGCAAGTCACGGAAGGATTGGGAAACCTCCGATATCCGCGCTGCCGTCATGAGGTTGTTGCAACATTTGAGCATTTCGTGCCGTTTTCGCCACGGAAATTTCGGCAGCCTTGAGCTGAGTTTTGGCGAGCGCGACCTGGCACGGCTCCAGCAGTGCTTTCAAAATCAGCCTTGCCCTTTCATCTTGCCTGCGTGTAGGGTTCTCATTCTGGGACAGAGAACTATCCAGAGGGTCATCTTTTGTACCCATCTACAAACAATATGTTTTTTGTTGTGTTTTTATCTGATAAATGCAAACAGTCAATCATAGCGTTTCTCAAAAAACACTATTAAAGTTAGTCGACTCACGTGTCAGACGCCTTTGTGTATGGCTTTCTGTCTAATTTCCGTCGGCGCACGACATGGGGAAGCATCTGCTTTTGGGCCAGCTGACTCTAGCTGGAGCAAAATGGGTCCTTGTACTTTCCGTCGCATCCCCAGCACTGCCAGCATCACCAGCATCCTGCCATACCACGTCGCATTGTAAACCAGGGACCATTTACCCCTTGTCCATCAACGGTCTGGTCTGGGGCCTTTATTGCGTCCGGCCCAGCGAGGTCCAATGCGGTTCCTTGAAGGGTTCATCTTTCTGGCTGACATAAGACAAGGACACGGAGCATCATTGTATCTATTGCCGTGTATGATCATGTCAACAGGGTTCTTTTTGTTGAGATGGTAGCAACTCCTCGCAGTTCCTTTTGAAGCCCTTTCCCCGAACATCCAACATGGGGTGGTGGGAACCTCCATTGTTTTCGTTCTGTGAGCACAAAGGGGTGGCTAAGACATATTGCAGGACTCGTGGCATGAAAGCCATCAGCTCCATCCTGAAGAGTATCGACCTCTTGATCCTCCGACCAGAAGACAAGGCGATGGGCAATTCGTTTCGACCCTTTTTTGGCCTGAACATCTATTGGTTCTATTGTTTGAATTGATCATTTGGTCCTCCTGTAAAATGTTGCTTCAACAAGTTTCCGCCATCCTTGAACCTCCAGCGAACACAAGACCAAGTTCTGCTCCCCGAGCCAACGCACAGGTGGCCGTACACTGACCGTACGTTTTGGGGATTTCGAGGGTGTTTGCAGGTTGTGGAAGGCTGCTTCGCTCCGGGAAGGCTTTCGTGTTCGGCTGGTTCAGCTTGTTCTCCGGGAGCATTCGAGCAAAACCCAAGCCAGGCTGGAAAAGGTTTAGTGGGGGACAGTTTGGACAGGCCCCTTCTGCTCAGGTGTTTGTTGCTCAGAACCTCAAGTCTCAAGCTGCGGGGGTCCTTTCTTGGCGCTGCTCAAACTGATCGGAAGGGCTATGAACAGTGGCATCCCTGCACCAAGCAATTGCGGCTCATCACTTGGAGAGGAAGGAGGGACCCGAGAGGTGATATCCGACCTGTGATGAAGCAGGGATCACCCTCTCCAAATCAAAGCACGTTTCGAGCGCAGAGAATTTGTTTATTCCCGAGCTTCTATTGCATGAGAAAGGGACCGGCACACTAGTCAGCATCAAAGCACCATATCTGATCAAGACCTGCAAAGAGCTTTCAAAGGTCATGGTTGTTCAACCGCAATTCGATTCAATCGTGGAATTATACCAACCCCGGACTGGTTCCTGATCAACTTTTACTGCATGTCTGCATTACATCCTCCACATTCAGAGGGTGCTGCATCCCTTGCATCTTTTGCATTGAGCGTACTGGATTCTTTGCATCTTTTGCATCCTCACTTGCATGCTTGAGTCCCCCACATCTGAGCGGACTGGTGGGCTGACATTTCTACCTCCCAACATCTCCTGCATCACCTGCATCACCTGCACCCCCTGCATCATGCATGCCCAATTCCATCGAGCTGTTTCGGCATGTAGCGAATGCAGGGAATGCAGTGATGCAGGCAATGCAAGCCAATGCAGGAAATGTAGCGAATGCAGAGAATGCAGGGATGTAGGGAATGCAGAGAATGTAAGGAATGCAAATGTGGGAATGCAAAAAATGCAGGGAATGCAGAATCAAATAATGCAGGGAATGCATACAATGCAGCGAATGCAGGAAATGCAGAGAATGCAGGGATGCAGGGAATGCAGCAAATGCGGGAAATTCAGAACATCTAAAGAATGCAGGGAATGCAGAAGCAAAGAATGCAGGGAACAGATAATGCGGGGAATTCTGGGAATGCGGGAATGCAGGGAATGCAGGGGGAGGCTTTGTCAATCGCGGACATATTTCCAGTGGCTATTTTCCGCAATACTTGTTTGCACTATTATTGTGTGTGAATCAATGCGAAAATTTTCAATGACAATTGGTGCTTCTTTTTGAACGATTAACAGTAAGACTCAAGCTCAAATCCAAACGTGTAACAGCGAGTGTAGGATCTCGATTTGCTTTCACCAAATACATTGAATGAGTCTACCCTTGTTTCATCTGATGTTCACGCTTTGTCATGTATTTAAAGCAGGGTGCAATCAACAGTGAAAACTAAAACTACACGCAAATGGCAAAATATCACAAGCCATTGTTAATCTGCCTCTTAAAGTAATCAACGCACGTTGTTGGACCTGGAAACCGGGCACACCCACTTTGCATGTCCTGCATGGCGGGTGTTACCTGGGGATGCACCCCTTGCCCAGCCCCAGATATCCTCCGCACCATTGAATGCACTTCATGAATTGGTTGTACTTCATCTTTGCGCCTGCCTTTGACTGTTCCAAGAATGTGGCAGGTCTGGGTGCAGCGGCCGAACTTCAGCCCGTGTTTTTTTCTCACCCTTCGGTTTTCTGCCCCCTTTGGTTCTGAGCACCTCCAACAAATTGCGGTCCGGGTGAACGAACCGGCCTAGAGCCTTCGGTCTTCGATGAGGGGGCCTTGATGCCGCACCTGGGGAAGTTGGTGCGGCTTTTCGACTTCCTGGTGAGCCTGGAGATGTCCGACCAGCCCGGATCTGAATTCCCGGATGCGGCCCCCGAGTTTGGGCCGGGGGTAAAGGAAGCCGGTGCCAGCGGTGGTTTTCCGATTTTGGGGAAACGGGTGGACTTAAACCCAAGGAGTTTCCCTTTTGGAATCAATCACCCCTGGGTTTCAGTCTGTGGGGTAAAAAAGGAACTGTGCTGAAAGGATGGGGCTGGCTTAAAGTTGCCGGGAGGTTTGAGAGACGAATGCCAAAGAAGTGGAGGCTGGAGATTTAGAGGGCTACTTTGGTGCATTTTGCTTGGATGTTAGGAAATCAACTTTTTGCCAACGAATGGGTTTTCCACTAAGCCACTAAAAGATAAACTTTTGGCAGGGGAGCAGAAAGCAACCAAGGCTACCTTGAGGATCCCGTTCCAGCGATTTGGAATACCCGCAGCCACACACTTGGTCCAAGCCAGACAGGGAGTCGACGGTTGGCTGTTTGCGGGGCGACCCATGCCCCTACTGCAATTCTCTGGCTTTTTGTCAACTATGTCCTGTTCGTTGGTATTCACGGGGGAATCATCAGTCCAGGGCTTTTTTGGTGGTGCAGGATTTCGTCCATCCACAGTGTGTCCTTTGCGAAACGGCCGCGTTCCAATTTGGGCGTGCCGAAATTGGCGGTCCTGAGGCAACGACAGGAGAACGCACTGAGGTGTTTGGCGAGAGAAGGCTTTCCATGGGTCTCGGCCGAGGTACTTGTGGGAGCAAGCATGCGTCGCAGTGGCCTCGGGCAAAAGGGAGGGAGGCGGAAGGGATCAGACTCCATCAGACTCCAGACTTCCTGGACTTGTTGTGGCATTACTTCATGATCCCAAGATAACGGCTAGGGTCCTATAGGTTACGCGGGGATGCAGGTTTGAACAATTGTGGGTTTGCTTGGGTACTGGGTGGGAGAACGGCTCGCAACAGGGTCAAACATGTGAAGCCCCCCCCCCCCCTCCCTTGAAACTTTGTAGCTCACCTGGCGGTTGGTGTACATACTGCAAGTGGGCCAATCAACAGCTGCAGCAAGTTGAAAAAACACATTGCCCACCACTTGCCAGTCGTGCCATTCTTGCCTGGCCTTGCTTCGCACAAGGGCTCATTGCCACCAAGCTTCTTTTCAGACAAATGGCCAAATGCCATGCGCCGACTCCATCGTGTCTCATTCTAGACCGACCCGTTTTTGGCGATTCAAAGTTCTTAATGAATCTTGTCACAAGAGATTCGCGGACAAACCTCCCATCAAGATTCATACCCATGTTCTCGTTAAGGGAGGCAGGCCCATTCTCCACGGCTGTTTGATGACTACGGGTGGCGGATAGCACCCAAAGCTCTTTCGACCACTGTCGACAGAGCGAGGTCTGTTCACCCCGCGTACTACGGAAGGTACCACCCCTTTGAGTTTCTTCTCTATTCTCTTCCTGTTCTTCCTCACTTTCTTCAGCTTCATCTTAAACTTCCTCTTGCTGGCAAACAAATCCCAAGGGAGCTTTCCCGCTTCGGCTTGGAGTGGGATCTTCATACGCCTGGTAGAGGCTTCGAACAAGCCTCTAAAATTATTTTGCACAGCGCCTTGACACGGGCAATTGGCCTGGTGGGCCCTCTGCGGCTGAAGGGAAGAGGTCAGCCGACGCCCCCGAAAAAGAAACAGAAAGCCACGTGGGCCATGGGATGCATTATTGCTTAGGCTTTGTGGCTGGTTCACTTTGCAGGATCGACCGCTTCTGGATGCCCAAACTCAAAGGAGTTCTCCCTTTCCCGAAAAACCAGCCTTGCGCCAGCCTCCCCCGATTTCATGGATTCCGCTTTGTGGGGTTCCATTTTTCTAGGGTTCCCTTTCGTGCCTGGACTCGAATGCTGGAGGTCCACGTGCTGGGGCACTGCGTGGCGGGGGACGAGCACCGCTCCGCGGAGCTGCTGCAGTTCGACAACTCGATGTTCTCCGTGGGCCTTCAGCGCCCCGGCCGGCCGCGACACGAAACTGGCGGGTCGGAAACGTCTGGCGGCGTCACCACTTTGGTCACCCGGGTGTCGCCGGTGGCACCGGTGACACGGGCGGTTTTTCGCCTTTGCTTGTTTTCCCTTTTGTTCCTTGTCGCCAAAGGTCGGGCTAGGGTCGGGCTGGTTGGGGGGGCTGGTGGGCGGTTTTTAGGGAAGATCCGCAGGTTTTGGGTTTTGGTCGAGGGTGTGGTTGGCTCTTGGGCGCCGGATCCGAGAGCTTCACTAGATGCCGACCCCGATCTTGAATTGACGTCATGGACTACTTGGGGGTTGTTTCCCACAAAAGTAAAGGACGGCCCTCCAAAAGGCACACCCCTCAGAAAAGGAACAAAACAAAAGCAGGGGTTTGTGATCCTGGGTGAAAAGTACCGGTTTGGTGGTGATCTCAGTTGCCGGGTCCAGAGTTTCGCCACCCAACTGGCCTGAATCTTACCATTCCCTCCAAATTGGTGAATCATGACCACTGGCTCCAGAATGACTGAGCTCCAAGGCTTGCAACCTGTCAGCTTTGTCAAAGTCGTTTGGGGCATTCGCCCAGGAACTGCTTGTCTGCGGATTCGCGGCGGGCGCACAAGGAGAATCTCATCGCCAGGACGCCCGATAGAGAGGGAGCCGGATTGATGAGGTGTGCTTGGGTCCCTTAAGCCGACTTAAGCTTGCGGTTTCCCCTTTAGCCAAGGGAATGGTTGAAGCTCTTCTTTGCAGGTCATGTTGACAAGTGAGGCTTGGTTAAACATTTGGCTTTTGCGCCTTTGGAATCCAGTTGGAACTCAACTCTGGGCAGCCGCAGGGTTTTCATCGGTCAGATGAGGTTTCAAGTCTTGAAGTCGCACCACCAGCACAATTTGGGCAGCGAGCGACCTTGCGAGGGTTTGCAAACCCACGCTTCCCTGGGCGGTGCCCAGCCATGCCGTCGGGTCGTGTTAAAACGTTTCATCAAGAAGCCAAGCCACCAAGCCACCAAGCCACCAAATCTAAGCAAATCCAAGCAAAATCATAATAATAATAAGCAAATCCAAGCAAATCCAAGCAAAATGAAAAAAAATCGCAAATCCAAGCAAATCCAAGCAACAAGAAAAAAATAAGCAAATCCAAGCAAATCCAAGCAAACCACTAAACCACCACCCCCGCCCAACCACCGCATCCACGGCTCGGGGGCGCTTCCCGCGTTTTTTCCTTTTCGTCGCAGGAGCGAGACGGGGTCCACGGAGGTGCAGCCCACCATCCGGCTGCAGAACGCGGCGCTCTTCTGCTTGTCCGCCTTGGGCTTGCCCCAGTCCTCCGCGGAGCTGCAGGCGGGCAGCTTTTTTTCTTCTCTTTTGTTAGAATGTTCTTTTTTTGTGGTGTGTGTGTGTGTGTTTTTTTTTTTTGGGGGGGGGAGGTTTTAGTTTTATTTCTTGATTTTTGGTTTCGGTTTGGGACGACCCGGCCCTGTTTCTGGGTGAACGTGGAGGTCGGCAGCCCGGTTTGGCTCCAGTTTCGATGGTCCAAAGCGGACCTTTCGATCTGCTGGTTGCCCAGTTGATCCTATGGCGCCCCAAACAATTGACCGTCTGACCTCCAAAGGAAAAAAAGTCCAAGCGCTTTTCGGGATTGTCGAAAAGACCCAGATGTAATGTTATTGGTTCTCTGCAGAGCAACCCTTTTGATGACGAAATCATGTCGCACTCAGCGCAGTGATTTTGTTTACCGCAGCAGCAGCGTTTACATGAAGGTTTTATTTGGTTACCTAGTCCATCCCGTCGATAATGGAGTCGTCACCGGGCAACCTAACCCAGAAGTCTCAATCTCTTCCAAGGACGCCACTCATTTTTCCCGGTTTAAGACCCAGCTTCTCCAATTTGATCTTGGTTCTTTTGACCCCATCCAAACCATGCTTCTGATGCCGAAAGCCCACTGGACAAGGAAGGGAGGTTTGCCCTGATAAACCAGGGGACTGTGCAGGGCTTTGTCCCCCCCCCTCTCCCCCCCACCCCCGACGCCTCACTTCGCAAGAATTGGTGTCCTTTTCTGAAAAAAAAAGAAACCTGATTTGGGGAACCGGTTTTGTTCCTCCCAAACCACCAGCCGGCCACTCTGGAAATGATGGACGCAGGTTTGTGCATATCATTTCGCGTCGCGAACTCGTTTTGTCCCGCAACAAAACACCCATCTCACACAAGGAACAAACTGGTTGCCAGCAGCAATCGAGCGTACCCTTTTGGGGCGGCCGGGGGAGGGGTGGTTTTGCTCACGAGCCTCTGGATCCAGATGGCTGGCGGTCCCGCAAGACTGGGCAAACTTAGCAGATGCCACATCGGTTCCACATGCCTCCGATGTGGAACCGCATCGAATGCCTGAGATAAAGCCGTTGCACCCGGCGAGCCGCAAGGAGGTTTGAAGCGTGTTGCGATGTGGGAGGTTGCAATCTTGTTTCCGCGCTAGGTGCATGGAGTCAGCCAGAGGTGCAGGAGGTTAGGTTGGAGTTCCACCTTGTTTCCTGCAAAGCACAGCCCAACATGCCAAAAGCCATCCACCGGATGGAGCCGGCGGGAATCGCACCTTCGACCTCCAAGACTTCCAATTGCACGGATGCACTTCCCCAGTGCTATGGCCGTTGTGAACATATGGGGCTAACTTGCCTCCACTGCCCCACCAAACGCAACCACGAATCCAAACCAAACCAAAATTAATGAAAACCCAACCAAACCCCACCCCATCCCCCCCCCCCTCAAAAAAAAAGAAGAAGAAGACCAAGAATGAAGCAACAACCACAAAGTCTCCACCCTGCCACTTCAGGAGAAGGGCTGTGTGCTGGAGAAGCGTGAGCGGCCCATCGGCCAGCTGCACCACCACGACGCGGAGCGGCTGCTGCGGATCTTGGGGACCCACGACGCCTCCAACGACCACCCCGCCGTCTTCCCCTCGCCGGGCAGCCCAAGGGGGGGGGGGGGGCGAGACTGGCATCCGAGCGCTGGGCTCGGCCCCCAAATTGGTGAATTGCAAAGGTGGTTGGTTGGTTGGTTGGTTGGTTGGTTGGTTGGTTGGTTGGTTGGTTGGCAGTCCCTATGTGGTGCCTGGCCCACCCCCCCAAAAAAAAGAAGAAGCAAAATCGGCAAGAGAAAAGAAGAGAGTGATGATCTGATTTGATTGGCCCCTAAAGAAATGGTGTTTTTTGGTTGTGGGAGAGTATGAGGGATGAATTCTTTACAAAGCAAGTGGATGCAAATAGAGGAATGAGTTGGACACGTTGTAATTTACCAAGAGATACCCAAGCTTTGTGGCTGGATGTTGTTGGTTGGCTCGGGCAAAGTAGAAGGGTCAATCGCCCAACCCGAAAGAACAGTTATATTACATACGGCATGCTGAAATTCTTCCCCAGCAGCGACCTGGTTGAGTTTGCCGAGAATGCACCTGCTTTGATGTACAGGTTGGCCATGCAGGTGAGGCTTTCCTTTGAACCTGAGGTTGGTGTTTCTTAACTGGTCCTCTCCAGTTGTTTGGTTCCTTTTTGCTTCCCGTTGGAATCACCTCCAATAGCACCTGGATTTGGCAGTAGCGTCACCCTCGCCCCTTCAAAGTGATAAAGGACAATGGATTCGAATCCAAGAAGTATCGCAGCAATTGGCCTTGCCATTTTCCAGGACCATGCCGTGGTGCCATTTTTTGGCTTGTCCCGCTTTTTGGTTTCGATCCCGGTACCATTTTTTTTGTTTAGATGAGAGTACCTTCTCAAGGCGCGGACACCGGAACACGTCCCCAACATAGGTGCCCTTTTTGGTTGGTTTGGTTAGAAACAGATGGTCCTGATGAGCCTCCTAGCAAACCAGGAATCGCCATCTATTTTTTTTGCCCAAACCAACCAAAGCTTAGAAATCGATGGGTTCCACTGGTCTAGATGGGTGTATTCCATTTACCTTGGTGGCTCCCAGCCATGCCCTTAGCTTTTTAGCCTTTTAGTGTTTAGTTGTAGTTTCCATTGAACTCACTAAAAGTTAAACTTTTAGCGAGGGATCTGAGGGCAGCCCAGTTACCAGGACTCGCCATATATATTTTGACCCAAACCAGCCAAAGCTTAGAAATTGATGGGTTCCACTGGTCTAAATGGGTTTCTTCCATTTAACAGGAATGGCCATCTGGGTATGGCTCAAAATTGAGCAACTGGGCTTACGCAGCTTTTGGTCTACCTGTCCATTTACCTCCATTTCGGACCCCCATGTTTCAGCCACATCCATCTATTGTCCCAATTTTGACCGGCCGCGTGCCACGCGTTCGAGAGCCCGAGGTACACCTTGATGTTCGTGGCGGCGGTGAAGCGCGAGCTCTGCGTCAGCGCCAAAGCCGCGGTCTTCCAGGCCGAGCGGAACGGCCACTGGCGCGGGGGGGGGTTCCTGGAGGTTTCGCTTGAAGAACCCACACGCAAAAATGGTAGCCTAGCGGCCTAGCTCTCAGAAAAGAAAAAGAACACAAAACATCACATCTATTATGAGGGAAGAGAACCACCCACCAAATTGAGCAGCGCCCAAAACCGATTCCTGTGCCAGCTGGTATGGGGCAGTGCCTTGTTTGTGAGGGTACTCCGATTTGGGGGTGGCTCTCAAGAAGCAGGTCCCCCCCCACTTTCAGACGGACCATTTGCGCGGAACACCAACAGCCATTGCTTTTCTGAGTGAACTGGACTCATGGCCAAACCACAAGGGTAGGAAATCAATTTTATTCCTTTGGTCCAGTTGGCAATTCCCTTGATTCGGTGAATTGAACTTTCCTGCAGATGAGCGTGGAATCCTTCGAAAGCGGCCTTTATAGAGTCCGGTTTTTGGCATTCAATCTTTTCAGGTGAATTTGCAGCAAGCTACGGAGCCACGGCGAACGTCATGACATACTGTGGATGCATGCGAAATCCGAGACCGCACCACGCAATGAATCTTTGCACAACGTTTGTTGGTATTTACAGGGGAAGCACCATTCTAGGGCTTGTTAGAACGGATTTCGTCCATCCACAGTACCACTTGGAATCTGGAGTTGCAGCATTGTTTTTAGAACTGGCATGAGACCCCGACTCACGGTATTGCCGTTCACATGGTGGGCTGCCTGGATGTGGCAAGCCAACCAGCCACGCAGAACTGCAAGGGGAAAGGAACATAACATGTTGCTCCCACTTGTAATCATTTTAGGCTGCAACTTTGAGTGCTGCTAAATTTATTCAGGCACCAGTACCCTTGATTCAAGTTCCGGCAACTCATGATTACAGTAGCAAACTCCTGGCCCTTCTTAAACGGAAATCCTCACTTCTGGAAGGAAACCCCTCCCTTCATGATCCGCCAGGATTAAAACATCGGCTCTTGGCCCAATGTCGATCTACTTTCCCGTGATGTTTCTAGGAGACATTTGCTTGCACTCTCTTTGGATTTTGGCAGTGACGAGACACAGACTTGAGACCAGGTTGCAGGAAGGGCCATTTGTTCTCTGGAGCTCCCTCGGCATCCGATGAGAGGCTTTGCAAATTTTGCATTGGGTTCCGTTGATTATTTTAAGTGCACCCCTATGCGAAGAGGCATTGTGCGGGATATGTCTGCTTCTCCCCAAGCCCACATGCCCCGCAACGCATGTCGCCTTCAAGCTAGTGCAACGCCATGAACGCAACGTTTCTTTGAAGGCCCTGATTCTTCACTCTTTGGTAAAACCAACACTAAAACACCAGGCCATGATGCTTTACTTGTTGCCCATCTTATGATGCAGTCTGTTGCCTTCTTCCCCACAGATCAGGAAGGACTAACCCCTCACCCTCCTTGGCATCAGAGAAGCGTGTGCAAACTGCGCGCGTTTTGTTGCATCGCAGCGCTTGCCCGACGCGGATGTTTCTCGAAATAGGGGTCCGCTTCCCAAAACCACACAGGTTCCCTTGGCTTTCCCTTCAAAAAATCTAAGCAAGAGGGGTCCTTTCCCTAAAATGGCCAAAGAGGGTCTCCTCTTGGGTTCCTTTTGAATACCAGCTGGGGTCCTTTAAATGGCTAGGGCTTCGGTCTGGACCCTCTTGGGTTCCTTTTTCGACTCCCAAGCCGAACCTCGGGCTCCGATGAGATCTCCAGGCCCTGGTGGTCAACGAGTCCAACCTGCCCAACGTCTACGTCAGTCTCGAGGACTTCACCGTGTGCGTGCAGGCCACTGGGGGCCACTGGCGGGGGCCAAGTGGGTGGGCGACCTGTGGGGGTGCCCGCGTACGGGGTTTCCCATGGGTTTCAGTGGAAACTGGGAGGAGAAGCCGCACGCCTTTCTTATTGTGACCGGGACCTCTTATGTCAAAAACATTTACGTAAATGAAAGTTGGGGGTGGTTTTCGAGGATTCTCCTTCGCTTGTGATTAAGCTGGATGCGTTGGAATCAACTAACACGGTATCACAGAAAGGCTTCCATGCTTGTTGTGCAACAAGGGCATGGGATGTTAGGCCGAAGCCGCGGGACCAATGGTTCCAGCGGGTTTTAAGGGAAGGGAAATTTGGGAGGCCGAAAGGGAACCCAAAAGCCACAGCTCCATTTTGAGAAGCGCCTGGGTGGGATCCCGAACGGGTCCCAGCCAAGAACCGCGGAGGAAAGCGGACCTTTGCTTTCGAGCGCCTGAGTGGCCACGGTGTTTCTCTTGGCGCGACGGAGTCCGCGGGTTCTTTTGAACATCGACGTGCCCCAGAGGCCCCCGGCTTCGGCTCGGCCATTCTCCTTTAGTTCTTGTTGCTTTTGCACCTCGTTTTCCCCAGTTTTGTCTTATGTTTGTGGGCAGCTGCAGGGGGATTTGTTCAGCTTGGTGAAACATCCCTGCGCACACCCAAAACGTCCAGTTGCGAAGGATCTTTTGCAGAACGTCCGTGCCAGTTTCCTCCGAGAGTGCCAGTTCAGTTCTCTGAAGCGCGCATTGATGGAGACCGTAGCATATCTTGACAGATGATCGAACCGAAAGCGACGCAGTCGGTGCAAACCTGAATCCACGGTGTGGCTTTTGCCATTCGCAAGCTGATCCACGTTGGGAGGTACCTTCACGGGGTGCTTGTTCTGGATGTTTCTGGATTTGTGTAGCGTTGCTTTGGCCAAAGCTTTTGCCAAATCCCAGTTGAGCATTGCTGGTGGTCTTCAGATCTCTCAAGGAACGGTGGTTTGTCTCGTTGCCAGAGTGAACATGGAGGAGTTTTGCTGACCACGCTTTGAGTCATAACTGTTTGGTACTTCCAGCTTGTGCTCTGCCTTGGGCCATTTGTCTGTTTGAGAGTGACACCCCCCAACACGGCAAGAGCAAAACCGTGTCCTCCAGGTGCGCACCAAGAGCGGACGCTTGGAGTCGGTCCAGTCCACCTTGAGGCTGATTGACCAGGCGGAGATGTTCGAATGTGCGTTCGTTTTTGGCGGACCCAGTGTCTCTGGGTCCCGCAAAAGAATGTGAATTCAGTTGGGGGCGGCGGTTTTGCATTTCAACCACCAAAGGGGCAAATATGTTTGATCAGTGACTGAATGCAATGACTACCGCAAGAAAGTGGCTCGTAAGTGTCCGGGCAGGAGGTCCTTGCAGTGGCAAGTCCTCAGGGGATGTACCCTGTGGTTTCGTGCGAATCACCAGGTATGCCAAACTTCTCCCAAGAGGTTGGAACTTGGTCAAACCGGAAGCCTAAAATATCGGCCACATCTGGGAAATGGGATGTCGGGGCGCACAAAAACAGGAAGCTCCGCCGTGACTGCAGGTGATGCCAGTGACGGTGACTGTGGTCGTGGACGGTCTTCTGGTGTTCCTCTACCTGAACGGACGGGAGGCACCCGAAATTTGGGGGAGGCTTGCCTTGGTTCGGCCTACTTTGGCTACTTGGGCCAGCCCCACTTGGTGATGGCTTAATCCCATGCGTCCATCAAGTGGGTTGTAGGGGGACTCCAAGGAGTGTGTTTGACAACTCCACGTAGGATTCATCCCTTAGGAGAAGGGACACGCGAAACAGCAACTAGCATGTGATCCCTGAACTGGCACCCTTCAATTGCTTCGGACGATGCTGTGGCCGCGCCAAATACCTTCAGTTGGATTCTGGGCCACACCAAAATACAGCAACTCCCTGACTATCTGCTGAGAAGATGGACAGCAAGTTGATGAAGAAACAATGGCCAAAAACGATACAGGTTGGTCTTTTTCAAGGTGCCTCTTTTGGGATTGCTTTCAAAGGAAACCAAAGCGAACCACTCTCTTTTTTTTTGGGGGGGTCATATCCCCACCCTAGTGCCTCGTCTAAACTGGCAGCAGGGCAAGCCTTCTCCTCCCCGGGATGCCTCCCAAAAAGGCAGCCTCTACTTGGATGACCAGCCTTTTTGGAAAGTGCTGAATAGCCCTGGTTCATAAATCTTGAAGTTACCCTAGTTTGTTGTTTTCATTTGTCCGGTGTGAGCAGTTGCCCTAACTACAACAGTATCGCCAACAAGACTCGCCAGTTGCCTTGCAGGGCCTGGACCAGCCCAAGCGCCTGTCCGACTACGCGGCGGAGGTGCAGGCCGGCGAGATCTCTTGTGGCAGGCGCGGAACACGACGGGCGGTGGGCGGAGGCTTGACCCCCCCCCCAGAAAGTTGACATGGCTGTGGGTCAAAACCAGTGGTACCATTTTGGGGTAGGTGCACCACCCAGTTTAGTCTATTTTAGTGGTTGGATTGAATCGGACGTTCACTGGGGGTACGATTTGTACGATTTGGATTTTGACCCGTGGCCACTTGTCGGAACATGTTTGTGGCCACATGTGTGGTTCATTGGGTGCGACTTTCTCGCGGCCAAGTGAACTGTCTGGTTGTCCGGCGCCAACTCGGCTGCTCAAAGTGGCCCCTTTCCACTCACGTTCGCGAGGTCCAACAAGGCGGTGGAGGCGTTGGAGCATGGCCTCGTGAAGAAGGAGGAGGAGATGCGAAGGGGGTGTCCTTCCACCATGGAAGTGGACAGGAGGGTTCTGAAGAGGAACTTGCATCCGTGAAAAATAAGGCCCAATGGGGTCCACTTCTGTATGATTCTTGGATAAACGAAGAACTAGAGTTTCAAGAACTTCAATTGCTTGGGGGTTTTTAAGAGGAAGATTGGAGAAAGGGTTGCTGATCTGGTGGATGTGGATCTGGCTGAGAATAGGGGAACCCTCCCTGAGATGTTGAACATTTCCGTTGGATTTCACCGCAAACAAGGATGATGGTAACTCCGAAAAACGCACCCATGTGGGTTTGTGGGGTAAGGGGGGGGCAGTACCCTTGCCATAAGCATGTGTAGAAAAATGGCCCTTTTGATTTTTTGTCTCATGTTTTTGTCGCTAGAGTCCTGGAGTACAGTGTTTTGATCGCAGGTGGGTTTTCGGGAGGAATGGACGCCAAATTGGCTTTTGTGACAGGGTCATTATTCTCATTGTTTCTGGGGGTTGTCAACGTCAAGACAAAGGGTTGTTTCCCTTTGACCTACCACTTGCGGGGTGACTTTGATCATGGGAAAATACTGGGACCAGTGTGAGTGCTTCAGATTGGAAGCCAAAAAGGCAATGGCCATTCGGAGGCTTTTGGAAGGGGCACCAAGTCTTTGAGGGACGTGAAAGGGGAACTAACCCTTTGGAGCTGGTTTCGAGACAAGCCAACCGGGCCCAATTTCCAAGAGTCACTCCAGCCGCGTGTTTCACTTGTCGTCACTTCAATCCCCAAGACGCATGGCAACAGGTAAGCCCCTTGGCCCATGCCAGCTCGACCCGATATGTGCACGGTGCCGCAAAAGGGGGGAAGTGGTTTGGGATTTGGTTCAACTGGAAATAACCGAGAGAGCCAAAATTGATTCAAATGGTTGGTCCAAGTCCATTGCGAGGGCCGCACAAATTGACAGGTCCCACGATTTTGAGATGCGCACCGCACACGCAATTCCTCGCAAAAGCAAGGTGCCACGTTTGGAAATGTTTGGACAATTTTTTACAAGCGCCATTTTGGGGAGGTGTGACTTCTTGACACATCCCATGTCTGTGCTCAGTCTTATCGAACTGCTTCCCCTGCTTGTCCGCGCCTGCGTGCGCCGGGGTGGCAGGGTCCATTCTATCAACAACTTCAGATGAACACGACAACATGATCCTGGTACTCTAGGGGAACCATATTTCTAGATGCTGGAAACCTCTACCCCCCCCCCCCCCCCCGAAAAATGCCTGTCGGAACCCCTCCGAGAGCCCTGAAAAGGTTCTACGAATCTTTCTGGGGCCATTGGTTTCTTCTGCCTTCCTAGCCTCACATCGGCCGGAGAGGACCCGGTGCTGTCGGGGGCGCTGCTGTTGCTGCGCTTCTATCCCAGGGCCATGGTGGCCTATGAGGTCGAGTCCAAGATGCAGGCGCCTCGTAGGTGGGTTCCGTTTTCTCGGCTGAGGCTCCTCAGCGGCTTCCGAGCCATATCTCTCTTTGGAAGCTTCACAAGTGGCGATCGTTTCAATGCAAGCCACCAATCAAAAGAGCAGCTTTGGATTTGGGGAAATCCAGTGACTCCTGTGCGCGGACTTGTACTTTTTGGGGAAGACCATTTGCTGTTGAACAAGCAGTCTTTTGTTTGGCCTATCCACTTGGGAAGTGAGCTCCAGTACTTGCAGGCTTGTATGGAACCAATTTTGCCGGTCTTGACCAGTGCATGGAGAGAGCCCGCTTCTTCTTCCTTGGGCTCCTCCCCCTTTTTCTTTTTAAGATAGCCATTCTTCCTTGTTGTTCGAAGACAGGTCTCCTTGAAAAAGGGTCGGACAGTGAAATGGGATTTCTGTGGCCAATTGGTCAGAGATCCGCTTTTCTCGGCCCTGTGGATCGAGGGTTCCACACGTCGGACCTTGGGGGTAATGGCCTGGAACAGCTCTTGCCAAAGAACCACCCGCCACTTGACGCCAAAACCCCTCCCTCATTCCAGAAGGGCGAACTTGACTAGCGACTGGGAGTGTTCGATGTGTCAAAGTGGTTGATGCCCCTAATGAGCCTGCCTCTCCCTCCACGTATTTTGGTCCTTGACCATAGCTGGCTGAAAAATCCGCGCAGTGTCCCGCAGCCCCATAAAATGCAAACGGCCTCGGCCCTTGTGTTGCTTGCTTGCTTGCTTGCTTGCTTGCTTGCTTGCTTGCTTGCTTGCTTGCTTGCTTGCTTGCTTGCTTGCTTGCTTGCTTGCTTGCTTGCTTGCTTGCTTGCTTGCTTGCTTGCTTGCTTGCTTGCTTGCTTGCTTGCTTGCTTGCTTGCTTGCTTGCTTGCTTGCTTTGCTTTGTTTGTTTGTTTGTTTGTTTGTTTGTTTGTTTGTTTGTTTGTTTGTTTGTTTGTTTGTTTGCGTTTGTTTGTGCGTTTGTTTGTTGGTTTTGTGCGGTTTGAGGAGTCTATCTCCAGCTTGTCTGAGGTGAACGAGGCTTTCAAACCCCCGTCCTCAAGGGGCGGCTTCACCTGCACCAAGACCAATTGACCCACACGTGCAAATGGGCGTCATGTTTTGGAGGGTATCCGTTTTTTGAAATAAAGCGCAAAAGGAAACACAACTCATCTTTGCCAGGTCCCGGAGTTTAAGACCCACCCAAAACGGGCGCTGCAGCTGCCGCTCGGCGGGGCATCGCCGAAGAAGCCTTGCGCCAGGTGGCGCGGAGCCAGGCGGCCAAGGCGCTGAAGAAGCGCGGGGGCAAGGAGGAGATCCCGCTGACGGTGTTCAACATCATCGAGGTGTGGGGGGGGGAGAGGAGGGAAGGGGGAGCCATTTCGGGGGTCCAAATCCCTTGGGGGGGAGGAGGGGGAGAAGAGGGGAAGGGAAGGGAGTCTTAGGGATATGGAGCCCACAAAGGGCTTTGGTTTCCTTTTGGTTTCCCTTTTTCAGCCAACCCCAGAAGGGTACCGAGCCTCAAACAGGAAATGGCACGTGTTGGTGGGAACCAAAAGGAACACCGAAGCCCAATTCGGGGCTCCAAATCCCTTTGACACATTAGTGGAGAGTTGGATTTCTCCAGGTGACCCAGCTGGTGATCCAGTTCACCTATGTGCAGCTCAATGACGAGTCCTTGGCAGCCATGGGCCACAAGAAGGCTGGATTGCAGGTGCCTCGGCCCTATTTTGACAGATACCCAAGTAGATGCCACAAATGGGAGCCATGGTCTACCCTGCTGGACATGGGACTTCTGGCTGTTGTCCCCAGTTTTTGAGAGACACTGAAACCCGAATAGAGTTATTGACTACTTACTGGTACCCCAAAATGGGTTCCCAGGTGAACCTAAATCTCCAAACAACCTATTTGGATGGTGTGCAGCACTTGGACTAGCCCATTGAGAGATGCACAAAGTGCTTGCTTAGTCCATTCTGCGGCTTGTATGTAAAGCAAGGGACTTGCTACTAGCCACTGACCAACCGGCATCCTGGACGTCCCCAAAATGGGCGGATCTCCTCTTTTCCCTTTTTCGCCAACCTGATTCTCAGGGCAGCCCTTCGCCACAAAAGCGACGCCAAATCTCTGAGGAAGTGCTGGACCCGGACACCATCATGTGGATGGTGCTGGCCCTGGGCACTGCGGCCATGTACTTGCCCCACCAGCACCCCAAGTTCCTGGAGCTCATCAAACAGCCCTTCGCACCTTCGACGAGTTGGTTTGAGTGATGAGTCGGTGTGTGAGATGAGTTGGGAAGGTCTGAGCAAAGCAGGGTCTGTTCAAAGGAGACGAAGCACGTTTTCCGTTGTTTAGGTGATTACAAGGATCCTTATGTCAAGCAGGTAGTCCTCCTTCAGGTTTCACGCGAGAACGAAGGGGTTTCGGGATCAAAGAGTTCAGGGGTCCTCATATGATTCCTGTACGTCACCGGGATGCGAAAGCGCAAAGAAGCCAGGGAAGCTGCGCCACCCGTTTCTGGGTTGCCTCTTTTTGAGAGTATGTTGCAGTTTAAGCTTCACTTTGTGGGCCAGAATCAAACATCTCTAACTCTACCCCCCCCATTCTCTTCAGGGATCCTTTTCTTCCAAAAACGGGCCAATGGAAAATAGGTGGTGTCTGAAGAGAACGATGGGTGAAGAGAATGGGGAATCAAACCTTAGAACATCTTCAGATTTTGCTTGGGGGCAAAGGCTCAGGTAGGTTCGCACCCAGGCACCTCTTTTGTGAGCGCTATGAGCGAAAGAGAACGGGTGGGAAGCATGGCTGTGGAAACGTGATAGGCTTAGGTTGCTGGTACTTGTGAGGGCCAAGAGAATCCCCTTTTAAGTGAGAGGTAGTAGTCAAGTGGTTCAACAGGGGTCCTCATAGAACCTTCTTGGGTGGCAAACCTCACCTTTTGGTTGCCAATGTTGATGGATTTTCGCATTTTTGGATGTTTAAAGGGACGTATACGAAGCCCTGTCCGATGTGGAGTTGGCGGAGTGTCGCAAATTTGCCCCTTCTGAAGGGGCAGGGCGCAACATGGGGGAGCATGCCCACCACCCATAAGGCTGTTGCCAGTTTTGACGCCATGTTTTCCAGCTGATTTCAGGGATTCCTTTGACCTGCGATTCCACTTGGTTTGCTGGTTCTGTAGGAAGGGCCATAAGCCTATGAATACTGGGATACACCAGTTAGCCACTGGTGCGAAGTAGATTTGTCCATCCACTGTCGAACGTCGAACCCTCAATCTGCACTCCAACCCAGGTGAAGGTGATGCAAATGATCGCCGGCATCATTGATGGCAATGCCAAGGACTTGTTCAGTACGGACCATTTTTCCATGGTGGCAAACAGACAGCTTAGGTCAGTTTTTGGCAACCCCACTCAGGAAGTGAGCTAGAGGGTTTCAGCAATGTTGGTTGGGCAAGATTTGTTTCAACCACCAGACCCAGCCAAATGGATGATGTCTAAATCAGGCTGGGGGAACCCATGTTTCGGCTCCACGCACGCCAGCTTTGGGATTGTCGTTCTTTCAGCGGGAAACCTGCACATCCGCCATTTGTGGGTGTCCTGATTTGAGGAGACACCCAGTTTTTGCTTTCTGAAGGCAGCTCCTTGGGTGTTCGGTTACAGTCTGCAGTCTGATAAGTGGTTTTACTTTGGAACCCACTGGTGGACATTGTATTGACATGGGGGTTTTGTCGTCCAATAACCAGCTTCGAGAGTGTTCCCAATGAAGATGTATGGCGCAGACCTAGTTGTGTCTCACTGATAGTCAGGCTGGGGGAGTCTAAACACACCTCAAAGAATTTGCACATGCAAATGATGTCCCACCCAATTTTACCTCATACTCGTCCTCCCACTAACATAGCGTCAGGGTGTGGAAGATCAAGGGGCTGCCTGTCAGGAGGACACTGGAACCACCGCCGAAATTCCCAGAAGCATCAGGCGCCCCACCCAAACTTGGCTCAAAACCACGGTTAGCCCCCAGGGAACATCCCAATCCAACCACTAAAATAGGTTGAACGGTTTTGAACCATGGCCATATCATTCTTGTCCGCGTCCCAACCATAAATAGCTGCGGATATCCGCCTTCTTAATCCTGTACATGGTTCTATGATTACGACCATTTTAGTACCGATCGGTTTTGATTGCGGCTCATGTTTCCATTTTAGTACCAGGTTTTAGACCGCAGATTTTGGTCCATGTTTCCATTTACCGAGATTCCATTTTGGGGCTACCATATCTTTGACCCACAGCCACGTGCTACCGGACACTTCCCCAGAATTAGTTCCCTTTTTATTTCTTTCTCGGCTTTTTTGGGGTCCCCTTTGTTTTCCACTACCCAGGCATTTTTGTTCTTCGCTTTTTTGGGGTCCGCTTTCTTTTCCACCACGCAGGCAAAAACAAATATGGGTCCCCTTTGTTTTCCGCTAACCAGGCATTTGTTTTCTTCGCTTTTTTTGGGTCCTCTTTCTTTTCCACCACCCAGGCAAGAAACATATGGGTCCCCTTTGGGCAAATATATATATATATATATATATTTCGCCGGGGTCCCGGTTCCAGCTGCCAAGAGGACCTGTCCAACTACGAGCAGGCCTTCATCGCCGCCTGCACGGTGTACGTGGCCTTTGTGTTGGCCTCACCGCGGGGGAAGAACATCCTGCAAGACGCCGCCCGGCGCAACCAGTCGGCGTCGGCTTGGGGGGGGGGGGTTTTCATGGGAGGCAAACGCTCAGTCCTTGAAATCGCATTTTGGGAAGATGGCAAACAGCAAGTTGTTTTTGGCCCATCCACCCAAAATCCAGAATAAGAGAGTACTGTAAGGGCAAAACCGCCATTTTGAGAGGGGGTCCTGTTTTCTGAGCTCAGGCGGTCTGCAAGATTCTTCTCGTGGGGTCTTGCGAAACGACTTGGTGCTTGGAACCGGGGTGCCTAGGCCAACTCGCCATTTGCAGCAGACGTTTGGAGCGTTCGCCGTGGAGCCTGCCAGACTCATCAACTCATACTTGTTGCTTACGCACATTTGGATTGACCCGCTTTGGTGTCGTGTATTTTGTGCCATCGAAAGCAGGGGCACCAACAAAGCAGGTCACCATTTGTCAAGCAAGCAAGGTGGCGTGTGATTCCATGTTTGTAGGTTCCTTTGTCGGGGCGCTACATGTCGAGTTTATCATGGGTGGCTGTGGGGTCAAAACTTACCCGCGTTTCTCCGACGAATCCGCAAATTCGTTAGTGTGGTAGATGTGTACAAGGTATTTTTTTTGGGCACGTACTTTTTATTGCGTGAAAACGCCCGTGGTACTTCCTGAAAGAAACCTAGGACTTTGGGTTTTTCCTGTTCTTAGGACCATTTTGCTGAAACGCTCTGGAGCTTCCAAAAACCGAACATGGGACCCAACTGGAGACTTCTGGCTTGGCTTAGGGGAACTGCAACGTTTGGTCGTCAGGACCTTGCGGCGAAGCTGATCATCAAGATGAACGGCTACAGCGACAGCCCCATCGACTTCAGCGACTACGCCCGGACCTCGGACCCCGGACCTCGGACCTCGGACCTCGGCCGGGCGGGCGGGGTGGGCCTCCGAGCCTCAGAGCCAGGAATCAGGGTAGACCAAGGGCCTGGCGCTGATATTAGCTGAGCTCAAACGGGAATGGTGCAGGCGTCCTTAGGCATCCTTTTTGGATGATACATGATTTGATCATCACCTTTTGGGCTATTTTGACTGTACAAGTTTGCTCGTGGTGTGATGTTTTTTCAGGTTTTCTTTTGCAATGAGCCCAACCATCGGTCCCTCGCTCCTTGCTTGCCACCCGACATTCTTCACATGGAGCCCAGCGGATCAAGAAATCATCATTTGTTTGTGAGACCGGGTTCCGCATGAATTTGCAGTGGAGTAAAGCATGCGCCCAAAAATCGCAACGTTTGCTGTGACAGCACACTGAAAGGCTATGGGGGCTGGGGTGTGACAGGAAGAGACAGCGCTGATGTAGACATGGCTGTTGGTCAAAGCCAATGGTACCATTTTGGGGTAGGTGCACCACCCATTTTAGAACCTATTTTAGTGGTTGGATTGGGATGTTCACTGGGGGTACGATTTGGATTTTGACCCATGGCCACATGACCATGCACTTTTCTTCCCTGCACTACTGCTGCACCTGTCTCCTGTGACTGCCCCAGGCCCGGTCATGCCAAAGGTTAAGGAAGACAGCGACAACTTGGCATCCGCATCCGGCAAAACATTGGCGTTGTAATGGGGTGGATAGGGCAGTGGTCATTGCAATTGGAGGGGTCCCTATATTTATTATATGGGTGTGGCTCAAAATTTGAGAGCCACTACCTTTCCATTGACCAGGGTTCCATTTTGGGAAATCCCCTATTTTTGAGCCACACCCCAGATTTCCCCTGTCTTTTCCGGCACCCCTTTCGACCTCGAAAAAACGAGGTCATCAAGAACTGCCAATCCATCTCTTCTCGCGTGGCAGTGCTGATCTTGCGCGCCAAGCAGGACGCCGGCGGCAGGCTCCGCACCTGTGAAGGTTACGCCGAGTATCAAGACGAAGGTCAGCCTTTGGTCCCTGAAAGACGGTTTTCCTCCCTACTTGGATCGGGGATTTAGACAAGGGCTACAGAAGAAATACGGGCTACAGAATGAATAAGGGCCTCATGAATAAGGGCATGCCAACTCAGGGTAACATAATCTTTTGCATTGCATCTTAGCTTCATCTTGGTAGGATACTTATCGAGGCCTACACAGAAACCTGAACCGCCGGACCTCCGGCTGAAGGGGTGACCGGGGGGTTTGTCGAAGAGGAGTCCCCGGCCACCTTGGCGCTGGTGCTGGACGCCGTCATCTCGAGGATCGTGAACGAGGATGGGGTGATCTTCAAGGAGGCCCGGTGCTCCCGGGGAGTTCCACGGGACGGAAGGGGTCGCTCGCCCATGAAGGCTTGGGTTTCTCAAGATGGTTGGTGCTCCGTTTTGTTTTTTTTGGGTGAGGGAAGGGAACGGAAGGACGCAAAGCCATTTTGGGTACTCTGAAAAACTCCCACTTGAGCATTCCTTTTTCCAATGGGGCCTGCCAGGGCACCTAGACTTAAAGCCAGCAGTTTATTTCGTTGAAGTCTTCCTTGGCCCTCGGGGTTCCTTCTGTCCGGTCTGTGAACTGCAACATGGCCCAGCTTGTTTCTGAGAGAGTAGCTTGTTGGAGCTGGCAAGGTTCTTCGAGCAACAGGATGCTTGGAATTAGAAGTTCTAAGAGGCTGCCTTGCAAGCAAGACACACCGTGACTGAGCACTCATCGCAACAGTTATGTTGGCATTGAGTCGTCGTGAGTAACTTCGCTGGGGCAAACAGAGTTGTCGCAAGATTGAAAATTTGGGGATGACTGACATTGGTGTTGAAGATCTACTCTATCCGGAGTCCATTAGATTTCGGGTCCATGGTCAGGGCTCGGGCTTTGGAACTACAATGATCTTCTTCAGCTCGGAAATCTTGTGGACACAGACGCAATTCAATCGCAACCTCAGCGGCGCCCAAATCTCCCATTGGCATTCTTGGTAAGTGGTTTTACTCAGGGTCGGGCTCACTCTTCGGGGGGGATTCGATCTCGCAAGCGCGGATCTGTGGGGCAAGTCGTGCCTGCTTCTTTTTTTTGAATGCGTAAGGCCAATATGGGTGTGGCTCAAAATTCAACAGGGGGGGCAAAAACCGCAGGTTTTGGTCCATTCCACTCACCGATCGGGCAGCCCATTTCTCTGGAAGTTGGGATCCAGGGCGGCCACCACGATCTTGGCCTTGGCGCCGGGAAGCCCATGGTCTTGTCCATCTTCAGTTCTTCGGGCCAGCCCCACAAAACGGGCTCTCTCTTTTTATTTTCATGGGCCTTCTGGAACTCAAGATTTGGGGAGGGGGAGCTTTGGGGGGGATCCGCCCGCCGGCCACCGGTTGCACAGGACCTCCAGGAGTTCCTGGTGGATCAGGGCCTCGGCGCGGTGATCCAGGTCCTCGACTTCGTGGGGAGGCGAATCGATCGGACGGATTCGGATCGTTTTTCTTTTTGGTTGTTGTTTAAGTTTTTTTTTTGTGATTCGGGTCTTTCTTTTTTTTCTCCTTTTTCCCTTGGCGGAGATGGTGGGCTGTGAATTTTAACGGTTGGAACCAAACTAAAACTCAAGTGGTTGGTGGCCGAATTTTGATGTCCACCATGGCGGGACTGGGACTCATTTGAATATGGACTCAGACTTGGATGCCCGCCCCTGCGGTCAATACCCCTGGAAAGTCCTCTTTTTCGGGTGGAATAGGGATGTCGTTTTTTCCCTGGCACACATGGGTGTTCTTGTCGTTTGCTTTGCCATATCAAACACCAAGTGGCTTCCATAGCAACATCATCCAGCCTTGCGATCTTCCCAGTTCTTTTGACCCCCTTCTTGCACGGAGCATGTTCATCCCCTTGAGCAGGATGCGCTGGTAACACGGCGCCCTTTGCAGCACATTTCCTTAGGGTCAGCTCCACCAAACACGCAGGCAATCCTGGATTTGTTGCACGCGGCTTGTATCAGAGCGGGGTTGGGCGAAGTTGCTGAGCTCTCGCCATGGATGTCGTGTCGTTTACGAAGGCCACCGCTTGGTCTCCTGCTCGACCAGAGGTGTCATTGAGGCTGAAGCCACCGGCATACTCCCCGTCCACAGCAGCCACCGTGTCAGCGCTGTCAGTGCTGGCACTGCATTGCAAGAGGAAAGCGGGAGGCCGGTGCCGCGACTCTGCCATCCAACGTGGAGTCCGCGTTTGCGTGCCAGATGGGGGGGTGCTTGGCCAGCTGGGCGGCCGCCCATCCCTGGAGGAGGTGCGGGCCGTTTTGGAGGAGCCTGGCTTGCAAACTGTGCCAGTCAAGGACCTTTTGGACATGGTGGCAGAGACGAAACGTGGCGACATTTTATACAGAATACTGCAGGTGCTCATCGAGGGGCGAGTGAACTTGGATCCTCGCGACTTCAATGCTGCACTTTCCATCTGCTCGAAGCTCCGAATCTGGCAAGATGCTTGCTTGATCCTCCAAGCCATGCCTAGGGCCGGGGTCCAAGCCAATATCTACTGCTTCAACTCCACAATCAGTGCTTTCGAGAAAGGTGGGCAGTGGCAGCAGGCGCTGGCCCTATTCGAGGCCATACCCAAACTGAAGATGCAAGCAAATGTTGTCAGCTACAATGCCAGCATGAGTGCTTGTGAGAAGGGTAGTCAGTGGCAGTGGGCGCTAGCTCTGCTCCAAACAATGCCCACAGTGAAGTTGCAAGCAAACAACCGAACCTTCAACGCCAGCATTAGTGCTTGCGAAAAGGGTGGCCAGTGGCAGCAGGCGCTGGCCCTGTTCAGGGACATGACCAAAGTGGAGGTGCAAGCAAATGTCATCAGCTTTAATGCCAGCATTAGTGCTTGTGAGAAGGGTGAGCAGTGGCAGCAGGCACTGGCCTTGTTTGAGAACATGCGCAACACGAAGGTGCAAGCCACTGTCGTCAGCTTCGGCGCTGCAATTAGTGCTTGCGAAAAGGGTGGCCAGTGGCAGCAGGCGCTGGCCCTGTTCCAGGCCATGCCCGAAGCAAAGGTGCAAGGAAATGTCATCAGCTTTAGTGCTACAATCAGTAGTTGCGAGAAGGGCGGACAATGGCAGCAGGCACTGGCCCTATTTCATGGCATGACCAAAGCGAAGGTGGAAGCAGATACTGTCAGCTTCAATGCCGTCATCAGTGCTTGCGAGAAGGGCGGCCAGTGGCAGGAGGCGCTGGCCCTGTTCCAGGCCATGCCCACAGCGAAGGTGCACGCAAACAACCGAAGCTTTAATGTCAGCATTAGTGCTTGCGAGAAGGGGGGCCAGTGGCAGGAGGCGCTGGCCCTGTTCCAGGCCCTTCCCAAAGCGAAGGTGCAAGCAGATGACATCAGCTTCAATGCAAGCATTAGTGCTTGTGAGAACGGTGGGCAGTGGCAGCAGGCGCTTGCCCTATTCCAGGCCATGCCCGAAGCAAAGGTGCAAGCAGATCAGATAAGCTTCAGTGCCACAATCAGTGCTTGTG
The DNA here is from genome assembly GCA_963377175.1 of Effrenium voratum. Lineage (NCBI taxonomy): Eukaryota > Dinophyceae > Suessiales > Symbiodiniaceae > Effrenium > Effrenium voratum. The sequence continues at coordinate 178,928 of CAUJNA010003339.1, forward strand.
AAAAGGGTGGACAGTGGCAGCGGGCTCTGGCCCTGTTCCAGACCATGCCCACCGAAAATGTGCAGGCAGATGGCGTCGCCTTTGGTGCTGCAATCAATGCTTGCGAGAAGGGTGGGCAGTGGCAGCGGGCACTGTCCCTTTTTTTTGAGATGCAACAGGCAGAGTTGAAGCCAGGAGAAGTGAGCTACAACTGCTTGCTTGACGCGGTTCAGGGCAAGCCCTTTGCAATTGACCTCTTCCAAAAAGCCTTGCAGGACAGGATATATCAGAAGCTGGCTGCAGCGAGGTGGAATCGTATTGACCTTCACGATCTTTCAGAAGCCGCAGCCCAACTTGCCGTATGGTGGTGGCTACATGCATTAGTTTTGCCAGAGCTCAGCAACAGGTTGCGGTCCGGCGCACCGTGCATTTGCACAGTGATCACGGGATATGGCAAGTCACGGAAGGATTGGGTTACCTCCGATATCCGCGCTGCCGTCATGAGCTTGTTGCAACATTTGAACATTCCATTCCAACTTGGCCCCAAAAATCCCGGCCTGCTTGAGCTGAGTTTTAGCCAGCGTGACCTGCCACTGCTCCAGCAGAGATTGCAAAAGCGGCTTTTAAGAAAACCTGCCCGCATGAGGTTTGGTGAAACATTGCAGTAGTCGATTGTTCATTTGGTGGGGACTCACAAAGTTTCCCACAAAAACCATGCAGGGGTCTCACTAAATGTCCCATCTTCTCTTGGGGGAACAATACATTTTAACCGTGCCTCGTGTAGGGCTCTTGTCATGAGATGAGTCAGGGACAGTTGGTCAGCGGGTGCTTCATTTTGAGAAAAACTGAGCGTCCGGGCTTCCCTTCAATGGATGCAGCCTGTGTAGCTGTCAGCTGTGTTTTATCGCTATGTTGGACCTTCGATCTTCAGGGTAAATTTGAGGGCCCGCCAGAAAGGTTCTCAGAACCTTTCTTTGAACCCCCAAAGGTTCTAAGAATCTTTCTGGCGGGTGGGTCTTAGAATTCCGTTCTCAGGTTGACAGACGATTTAACCTAGGCTTCCGAAGCTCTGCTGCAGCTTTGTATGGCAAAGAACAAGAACACCTCGCATGCATGGTTGCCCGTTGCGTGAACGTTCGCTAACCTCCAAGCGAAAACCAACGGTTCAGGGATCAACAGAACCTTTGTGACTGCTATCCTCATCAAGAGCAACTGGGCTTGGAGTTTTTGCACATCAAAATCAGGCGGCGCTCGGTTGACTGGTTGGTTAGCAGCCATTTAGGGGAGACAACATCATCCACTTTTCTGATGATTGGAGGAAGGGTATTACTAGAGCTGGCGAAGCCGGTGGACGGAAGTTTCTAAAGCGAGAAGAGTGCCTATAGGAAGAGCTTGGCTTGTTTGTTTGTGGGTTTCGCTCTTTCTTTCTATCTTTCCATTTTTTCGTTCTTTTTGTTTTCTTTCTTTCTTTCTTTCTTTCTTTCTTTCTTTTCTTTTCTTTCTTTCTTTCTTTCTTTCTTTGTTTCTTTCTTTCTTTTCTTTTCTTTCTTTCTTTCCTTTTGTATTTCTTTATATTTCTCTTTCTCTTTCTCTGTCTCTTTCTCTTTCTCTCTCTCTCTCTTTCCATTTGATCTATCTATCTATCTATCTATCTATCTATCTATCTATCTAATCTATCTATCTATCTATCTATCTATCTATCTATCTATCTATCTATCTATCTATCTATCTATCTATCTATCTATCTATCTATCTATCTATCTATCTATGCATCTATCTATCTATCTATCTATCTATCTATCTATCTATGTATCTATCTATCTATCTATCTATCTATCTATCTATCTGTCTATTTATCTATTTATCTATCTATCTATCTATCTATCCATCTGTCTATCTATCTATCTATCTATCTATCTACCTATCCATCACTAGACCTTGCGAAAGTGCTGCGCCTGCCACGAAATCTGTACTCGGCCTTGCGAAAATACTCCGCCTGCCCCGAAATCTGTACTTGACCTTGCGCGGGCACAAAATGCTGCGCCTGCCACGAAATCTGCACCTCAGGTTGCCAAAGTGCTGCGCCTGCCACGCGATTTGCACCTCCGAAGCGGCCGTGCCAGTGGGCAACATTTTGCCCCCGTGGCGAACCCGTGGCAAACCCGTGGCGAACCCGTGGCGAGCCCGCGGCGAACCCGCGGCGAACCCGCACGGAGAACAGAGGTACCCTTCGCGATTTTTCGTGCTGACTTCACTTCTAAGTGCGCCCGGATCTTGTGGTTCAACTTTTCGTATTACGGAAGTTTTCTTCCTAAACTTCCTTTGATTGTTTGCAAAGCGAGCGCACAGATTCAAGGTGGAGACATCATGTTCCATGATGGTTGGAGGGTCGCACCCAGGATCAAATAGATCACTTTCCTTTTGGTTTACCTTTGCATAGCTGAACCTAGCTGCTTAAAAAGAAAAGCAGCGGCCCTTCTGCGTGAGTTGAGTCCGATCCTCCTGCGGGTGCCTGTGTGTACCCCTTTTGGGGTGTCCAATGTGTCTATGCCAGGGGGCTACTGGACATCGAGCGCCGCGAGCGGGATCGGAAGAAGGGGGACACGAAGCGCCTCACCCAAGCGGAGAGCGAGGAGACGGCACCCGAGGGCCGTGTGGGCGTTTTTCTTTTTTTCTTTTTCGGGGTTGTCTCCGCTCCAAAATGGGTGGTTTCATCTTTTTTTGGTCTTCCCTGGAAAGCAACGTCAAGAAGACATCATGTTTTTGGTTGGGGGAGGCACCCCAGCTGAGTGGACCAGAGTCAGAACTATTGTGTTTGGTTGTGGGGAAGCAGCTGAATGACGATTTGTTGGTTGTTGAGGTAAGCTTGGTTGAGAATGGATTCCACTGGTTTACCTTGGTTTGAGCAATTTACCAGTGGAATCCGCAGATCTTGACAAGAAGTACACCTAGGCGTGAGGGTGTGCTGCGGATGCCGAACGTGTGGGGCGGGGGGGGGGGGGGGGGGCGGGGTGTCTTGTCAATCCATGAACCACGGACAGTCTTACTGTTTGTCTTTGTCGCATTCGACAAGGACATGAGGGCACAGGGGCATGGGGGCATCCGATGAAATTGCTGGGTTTTTAAATGGGTAAACAGTGGTATGATGGAAGAACACATGGCACCAGAAACTTGGGTTGTGACAGCCCTCATTGAGCTACGGCTTGGACAAACACCGCAACGAACTGCAGGTAGGGAACAAGCATATGCTTGCAAGTGGCTGTGTTTTGAGCTTGGCTTACTTGACATGTTGCGGAGCTTCATTCAGCAGATGAGTGACAGTCAGCCACCTGGTGCTTTTTGCGGTCCTGCCAGTCTTCCCGAAAACTGGCTTGGGAACACTACAATCCACTTCGCATTCTCCAAGCAGCTTGCGCCGTGGGGGACATGCTGGCGATTGTTTCTTCGTTTGAAGTCATTGGTTAGAGCTGGGGGGTCCATACCCTTTTAAGGTTGAATTTCAGGTTGAAGCCAACCGGAAAATCGCGGAACATGGGCGGGGGGGGGGGTTCCCATGTAAATTCGTAGCGCTGAAATGCGGCTTCGAGTCGGGCCAGGTGATCTCATTTCACAAGCCTAAGACAGCCACGGATGCCGCGCGCCAGTTGCCATCGGCCAGCTTGGTGCCTGGCAAGTGGCCGAGTGGGCCGAATTCTAGAAGGGTTTGGTGGCTGGCAGCAATGGGGCGTTGCTTTGTGCCCCCTCAAAAAACTCGGCGTTGACTTTCTTTTCGAAACTCCTTTGGTTCAAGAAGGGCTTCAGATTTACTCCCCGGAGCCCAAAGCAGTCAATCGCTACGAATTCACATGGGTGCGTGCCCCAAATAGGGAGACACCCCCCCATTTTCAGCGACTTTCTTGTAGAGAGGAAAAACGAGGCGGTTCCCTGAACTCTTCCTTTCGAGGAGCAAGCACGCCAAGAGAAGGCCGAGCGTTTGGCGCTGGAGCAGGCCACGATTCATCCGATGGAGCCGACGGGGGGGATCTGGGCGCGGTCGTTTCTTTTTTTTGTTGTTGGGTGGCCCCTCCAAATGGGCACAACGTCGGTTTCCCTTTTGGCTTCCCTTCCACACCCACAAAGAAAGGGCCGCCTCCAAAAACAGGCCGCCGCCATCGTCAATTATTTGGGCTCCTCGGGTTTGGCGGTCGTTTACCTTCCCAAGACTTTTCCCGAAATGGCTGTCATCTTCCCGGTTTTCTTTTCCGGTTCGCCTTTGAAATCCTTGAAGCCACTTTCCGGCTAACGAAATGTGCGAGACTCATTTTTTTCGTTGGGGACAACGTGACTCCGGATTTAAGCAGAACCTGGCGGATTGCCTGGGTGGTGGGTTTTCCCAAAGTGAAGAAACTTGGACACGCCAGGGGGTTGATCTATCCGGTGTTGATCACCGCCCCTCGTCCAATTTTCCGCCCCCTCGTTCACCATGGCGCATGAACCAAAGATCAGTAAAATGGGATTTCCCCTTTTTCTACCTATAAGAGGTTGTTTAGTCAAAGGGCTGATGGGTAACTAAGACCGGCTATGCATGGACCAGGCTATGGCAGCTTTGGATTTTGTAAATGAATCAACATCATCCCAGCGCAGTGTCACCCCTTTTGCCCTTGTCACCCCGCAAGGGGTTTCCTTGTTTTACTAAGGTTACTGGGTAATTGGGTAGTTGACTGTTTTTTGTTTACCCAAACATGTGGAGTCCCTTGATATTGGCGGGCCTAGTTGAGTTTTTTCTTGGATTCGGTGTTGGCGTTGCTTTGGTTTCCCTTTATTCCCTTTAAACCACCGAACAAAAGGGTACCCGTAAAAAAGGAGAGACCCATATGCAGCTGCGGACAATGGCAGTTCTGAAGCGGACCCCTACAGTTCGTGGAGTTTCACGGCAGATTGCTGATAAGCAAACCATATCGACACTTGAAGGCATGAATTTCAATTGAGGACCTTTGGCAGACGTGATTTACACGTAGTTAAGATGTATGGCCATTTGTGGGTAGGCTGTTGTTTGCATTCTGAGATGAAGGCTGAGTAGTGTCACTGCCTTTTTCTTGGAAGCAGTCAGCCTCCCCAGCTCATTGTGCAGTGCCTTCAAACCAACACGGATTTGATATCCACCTGTTTTTTGACCTCCATCTTACCCTTGGTTTGTCGGGCCCGAAAAGAGCAAGGCCCGAAAAGAAGGTTTGCCTTGCAGAAGGCTTGCCGGAATTTGAAATGGGTGCGAGTCAAAAAACAGGTACCCAAACATGGCACCCTTGGCAAATGGAACCAAAGACCAAAACCTGCGTAACCCTAGCTCTTTAATTTTAAGCCACACCCATTTGAAATAAGGAAGCAAGTGCTGGACCCAGAGGTGTTCGCCGGCGTTTTCTTCATTTTTTCCCGGCGAGCCCGCAACTTCTTTGGTGCATTTTGCCAAGGGATGTTAGGACTTTAACTTTTTGCAAACTAGTGGGTTTTCCGTATTAAACCACTAAAAGTTCAACTTTTAGCAGGGGAGCAGAAAGCAACCGAGACTTGGGCCCGTCTCCAAATTCGAAACCGCTTCAAGTGGTTTCAAGGGGTTAAACCAACGGAATACCACCCGAAGGAAGCCGAAAAAACACCGCCTGAAGGAGACCAAAGGGAAACCCACCTGAAGGACACCAAAGGGAAGACCGAAAGGAAAACTAAATGGCTGTGGCTCAAAAAAGGTACCTTGCGAAATGCAACGAAATACTAAAACCTGCAGTTTGCTCTAGCTCTTTTGATTTTGAGCTACATCCACACGACAAGGAAAACCAAAAGGAAGACCAAAAGGACACCAAACGGAAAACCAAATGGACAACCAAAAGAAAAGGAAGACCAAACGGAAGACCAAACGGGGGTTTTATCCTTTTTGAGGCACAGTGCCTATTATGCCTTTCTTTTTTTGCTTGGAAAACGGGCCGTTTTTACAGGGAACCCCCCAGAAAACGGGAACTGAGCTGCCCATGTTGTCAGGTGGGGAACCTGGCGGCGCGGATCCACCGCCAGCTCTTCCTGCAGCTCCACCACGTCATGGACGAGGCGCTCGGGCGGATCCGGCGGTTTTGGTTTGGGGGCGCCCTAGGTGAGGAAGCTGCGATAGGCAGAGAAGGGAATGAACCCTTGGGAATTCCCTTGAAGGAAACCAGGTGGATGGTTGATAGTCATTCCAATTCTCATTCCCTGCTGAGCATCAGCAAGTGAGGAATCTGGTTTCATTTGACACCGCTGTTCCTTGTTCTTTGACATACATACGTGTTTTTTTTGATTTATGGATTTCTCCACCCCTGTTTCAGCTGGTTCGATTTTAAATGGTGGTCCTTGAAACAAGAACATCAAGAAATCACATAGACTTTCCGGTTCCCCAATTTGTTCCACTTTCCTGTTATGCGTGTTTACGGTCCTTTGCATTTCTGTTATCCTTCCAGCTTTTTTATACTTGTCTTTGAGATGAAAACAGCATTGCACCACTGCCCCGCGACTTCCTCAGGAAGTGCTCCAAAAGATATGCTTTGTCTTTTGTTTGCCAGGAAATCTCACCTTGTTGTTGGAAGTTCCGGCGCTCGTGTTTTGGGATGGTCCATGGGTGGTACACATCCCTTCTTCCTACCAACCCACTTGCAGATGGGGTGAGGATATGGTTGGACCAGCAAGCCCGAAAGCGGGTCATTGGCCTTTTTTGGTATGTAACAGAGGTACAATGTACCGCCAACACCGCGCTTTATTCCCATGTCTCAAAATAGGGATACCCCTTACATGGAGTGGTTTCCTTTAGATTCCCTTCACCCCCCTGAGAAGAGCGAAACAAAGCAGGACAGATAAACACATAAAATCCAGATGTTCGGCGTTTTGAGCCCGGCCGCACATGCCACTTCCAGCTTCCGCCCCGCCCGTGCGCCCGTGCAGGTGATCCATGGGCTGCCGCTGGACGAGGTGTCTATGCTGGCGCTGGCGGCTGGGACCGAAATAAAATCTCGCGCATACTGTGGATGGTTGCGAAATCCATGTCGCGCCACTTTGAATCCATGGCTGAAACCATTGTTTGTTGGTATTTACAGGGGAATCGAATCATTCCATGTTCGGTGGTGCGAAATGGATTTCGTCCATCCACAGTAGGTGCCCTTTTTAGGTTCGTTTGGTTAAACATAGACGGCTGTGATCAAAAGGGACCACAGGTTTTAGTCCTTGGTTCCATTTACCTGGGTTCCATTCTGGGTACCCATTTTTGACCCACAGCCACATAGCACTGGTTTAGATGGGGTTTATTCCATTTACCAGGGCCATCTATTTTTCCAAAAGGCCACCTATGCTCTTGCGGTGATGGGCGCCAGTTGGGATTGGGGTTGTCTATCACCCGGTATTGATAGGGTTTCAACCACTCCAATTGGTGCGAAGTGGATTTTGTCTCGGCCAAGTTAGGAAGTTGGTGACAACCGCTCGGTTAAACACCCACTCAGTCCCTCAAAGTGGAACTAGCCCTATCAGTGGATTGGCCAACCGCTCAACTTGGCCGATCATATGTTAGACACCCCTGTGCTTGGGTGCTTGAGGGTACCCTGTGTGAGCATTTTTCTTTTTAGGGAAGCCAAAAGGGAAACCACCGTTTCTGGGGTCCCTATTTTGAGACTTGCCGTTTGCCCACTAATGATTTTCTGACTGCACAACTCGAGTCACGAAACGCTTTGGTTGGCAGGGTAAATTCGGTGTGTTTTGAAGAGCCAAGTTTTCCATTTATGGAGTTTGTAAAGGGGGGGGTGGTCGTTCCAAGGAAGGGGGGTGTGAGGCTCCCTAAGGAACCCCGCTCTCAACTACCCATCCCCCCTGTACCTACCCCCCTTAGGAGATTCGGTCGGGTGACACGAGGTGAAGATGATCGGCACCGTGCTGGAGGCAAGGGCAGTGCCTCATTTTTTTCTCTGAGAGATGGACGGGGAACTCAAAGGAAAGGACAGTTTCATGTTGAGAGAAAACGGACAGAAACAGAAAACGGACATACGCTCCAAGCAGAAAACGGGCATAAACAGAAAAACAAAAAACGGGCTAGGAGTACAAATGCCCACATCAAGCTGTCTTTGGTGGGTTTGTTTGGTGCTCTCATTCATGTCCTCACCCTTTCGTCAGACGGACATGCGGAGGTTTCCGAAAGTTGCGCCTGGGTTGATACTTTCCAGGCAGCACAAATCAAGTTGCTGAGCTACTGTGTATGGACGAAATCCGGCACTACTTTGAATCCATGGCAACATATTGTTTGTTGGGTATTTACAGGGGAATCATTCCAGGGTGTCTTAGGACGTGCAGGAGTTTGTCCATCCACAGTACGGCGTGGCATGCTTTCCAAGGCGTCGTCGCTGGATTGGCGCTTAGTTTCTTTTGTCGCGAGGAAGCACAGGCACAGACTACAGCAAGGGGATTTCGCCCGTGAATCGACTCAACAGCTACAACGTCCTGGGCTTCAGAAGGAAGGATGTGACGGAAGACCTGCGTGGCGGTACAACATTGGGCCTCTCTGCCAAGAGAAGCTGCTTCTTTGCTTGGCAGCACTCAAATCCAAATGGAACCCGAAAGCGGCCTCCCCAAAAAGGGGCGCATCAGTATGTAGGGTAATAAAGTTCAACAGTAACTTAGGCAGGTGCCGCTTTCCGGAAACTGACTCTTTGACAATCAGGGTACTTTGATTGGAGCTCCTGGCCTGGTAGGGCCCTTTCTGGGACACAGCAAGGCAAGATGACACCAACCATTCTGAGGGGTCACCGTGTTTTGGCAAATACCTTGACAAATGGTTGGATGCCTCAAGGATTGTTTTAGTGTACACCTAAGTTTCGAACCCTGCAACAGAGTATGCAACCCCTGTATGGCGACCATGCAAAGGTCATGTGTGCCATTTCCCCTTAGAACGTGGTTGCCTGGGAAGGCGCATGGCTGCGAGGCTCAGGTTCTGAGCTGTGCGGAGCCATGGGATCTGAGCAGAGCGCGGCTGCAAATCCCCCGTGCCCCGAGCCCGATTTTGCCGCGCCTTCGGGGTTCCAGTCTCCGCCGAGGACTCTGGGCTTGGCCCGACCGAGTTTCGAGCCGCGGATTGGAGACGTTGGTCCTTTCCTGAAACTTGGTCGCGAAGTGCCTTGGATCGTGGCTGAGAATGTTGCGAGCTTTCCAGTTGCGCTGATGCCACGGGTGACTGCTGGCCGGTTCATGCGTGGTCCGGAAGAGGCGTCCAGCGCGGTTTTGGAGCCTGGGGAGACCTTCGAAGTGGCGCGGTTCTCGGTGGATGCAGAACACTATCGCATGGACTGCTATAAGAGTGGGCTACCCCATTTGGTTTGCAATGGCGTCTCCAAAAGGGTCGACCCTACTAACATCAGCTTGATATGCCAGCCGGCTGTGCGTGATTCTGAAGGGTGGAAACCAATGGATGACAAGGATTGCGTTGGACGACCAGAAGTCTGGGTGGTTTACATAGATGGTGAGATCACCGAAAGGAGGACGGAAAACGGAGATCCAGTCGAAGAGCTGCATTACTTTGTGAAACATGAACTAGCGCAGACCTGCACATTCTTGGGTGACCGCAGGCCTGCGTCAAGGGTTTTCCTACCTTTGGAAGAGATCCGCTTTTGCCAAGACAGCTGTGCGCGGACCTTTCGCGATGGCAGGGAGTTGCAGTCCACAGTCAAGGCTCTGCAGCGAGGCGATGTGACAGTTGCCGAGCTTGGCATCCGAGTTGTGGCCGTTGAGTCTGTACATTTCGCCTTGGACAATCGCCGGCTGAAGTGTGCGAAGTCCGCCTTTCCAGCAAACCAGTCCATCCCAGTACTGCTTGCAGATCTGCAGGATCCCGTTGTCAAGGAGGAGTGGAGGGCCAAGTTCACCGTTGGCAAGCAGATCTCAACGCGCGATGAGTGGATGGACGGCACTAAGGGCGGGAGGGGCAAGGGCAAGGGTAAGGGCAGGGGCAAAAGAGGAGGCCGGCGTTAGCTCGGTGGACCAAGGCCCGATCTTGGCACACGTTCAAACGTGCGCCACGGGCGAGACATTGCCAACGCCCGCATCATGCGAGCAGAAAAAACACGCTTGTTGAAGAGCGGATTCGAGCGTGGAGGGAACGCGGATCGGGCATTCGGTTTTGGTCATTGGTGTGGCTCAAAATGAAAGAGTCAGGGTTACGCAGGTTTTGGTCTTTGTTTCCACTTAGCAAAGGGGCCATTTTGGGCACCTTTTTTTGAGCCACTGCCATTTGGAGGACGTCGTGCTGTGAGGGTTTTTGTCAGGTGCCCCAGGTGATCTTCATGCCGTCCTCCTCTCTGCATGCGGAGAAGATGCAAGACATCGAGGCGGAAGGGGCCGAGACGGGGAGCGGCTTGGAGATCTGGAGACAACCCGGAGAAAGTGCTCAACCTGCGATCCATTTTTTCATGTTAGCCTCATGCTTCATTTGTTGTTGTCGCTCTCTGGCAAAACACCGTGCAGAGGAAGTGTCCGCAAAGGGGCAACCCATCGCCATTTTGAGTTGAGGCCAGAAGATGAGGTAGGAAAGGCATACTTCTGACACGCTGAGGGTTGATCCCTCATTCTCTTCAATTATATCATTTTGCTCCAACACCATTCATTTCCCCTTGGTGTTGGGCCATTTCAGAAGAAAAGGATTCCAGATTTGCACAGCTTCGAACATTTCTGGAGGCACAGGTCCGCAAGAAGGGGTCCATAGGCAATCTCCTGTTGTTTCCCTTCAAAGGAGGCCCGGTTCTTTCTTACATCAAGTCTGAAAAAACACCGGTTGAACCGACCGGGTGGATTTTTACCTTCGAAGAACGCGGGCGCGTCCGGCCATTTGAAGGTGGCTGAGGGCATGCCCTTCGAGTGCTGGCGCAGCGTCTGGGAGCTGTCCTGTGACAAGCTGCGGGCCAGGGCCCCGGGGCCTCGGGGCACTGGCCTGGAGTACTCCGGGCGTTGGGTGGCTGGCGCGAAGTTCTTCTGACGAATAAGCTCATTCGGCTGTGGTTGTCAAAACCAATGGAATCCCATTTTGGGGTAGGTGAATTCACCACCCATTTTGGTCTATTTTAGTGGGGATTGGGATGTTCACTCAAGGTACGGGCTCTTGCCCCATGGCCATTTGGGTACGTCTTGTTTTTTGGGGACCCCCAAAATGGCTTCGGTCTTCCTTTTGGTTTCCTCCAACGCCACCAAAACAAGGTACAATCAAAAACGGCACCCATTTGTTGGTTTCCCGCGGATTTGGAGATGCTTCAAGTGCGGCGCTTGAAGTTGTTTGATTTGGCAAGAATGCCTGAAATGGAGCGGGTTGGATGAGGCTGTACATCCCCGCCAGCAAAAAGTTGGGAGGTCTTGCCGCAGGAATTCCGGTTTCAAGCATGAATAAACAAAATAGATCGCTGAATAGATGAGCGGCATAGATGAATAGATGTTCCTTAGACAGATTAACACACAATTCGTATTTATGTAGTCCTTTCGTTTTGTTACTCCTAAAGACGTTTGCCGACGATGTTTTCCTTAGTTCTGAAGTGAAGCCCGGTTTCTGCTGTTTGGACTGAAGGGGAACAGATCATATACGGCTTCGCCCGTTGGAACGGCGGTACGTGCTGCGGCTGGAGGAGTCTTCTCTTGTTACGTCCGGGGATTGTCCGGGGATGGTGTCGAAGTTGATTGGAGAGGCTTCCCCATCTTGGCGTGCCTTTCTGCTCTTTGGCAGAGGGCAAATTGTGGCCGGGGTTTGCGACCTTACCCACGATGAAGCTAAACCTTTCTGGGTGTTGGAGGGGCATGTCAGTTGTACTTTCACTCAACCAGATTTGTGTTTGAAGTCAATGGTTCAACACAGCCAGAGTCGTTGCATTGATTTGTAGACTTGGATCTTGGAGAGTGTGCCTCATCAACCGTGATGACGTGTCTGAACAAGGGGTTGGCCCGGACTTTTCAGGTTAGCACACCCCCCGGATGCCTGGGGCACTGAGAGGGGCGACTTTTTTTGAGCACCAAGCCCTCAGACCTCAGGGGCATGGTTCTGTCAGGTGGACGGATTCTGGGGGTTAAAAGTCAGAGTTGCTGGGTGGTTTCCCCTTGCCCTTTAACCCTGTTTGGAGAAATGCGTGCTGGCGGGTTGTACACCAAAGTATCAGCGCCCACGCCCCTGGGCCGACTGCGGAAGGTGTGGACGGAAAAGTTCTACCCCATGTCCCTGCGCACCTACGGAGAGGCGAGGGAATGCGGCCCATATTCCCGGGTTCCGATCGCCTACACCACTCAATGGGTTCCTTTTGTTCTCGTTCATCTTCAAAAACCAATGGTTGTGGTGGTGACCAGGTTTTCAGCAGGCACAAGTTCCAAGCGACGTTCCAAGCACGCCGAGCGTCAAGAAGCCAGATGAAACCTCGCTTCTAGGCATTGGACTATTGGGGCGAGGGGGCTCCAGCGCATCGTGCAACGCTTCCAGGCCTATCACAAGGAACCAGTAAGCAACTGGTCAACTTCTGCAGAGACCTATGTGGCTTCCCTGAGGCCATTTCGGGAAGGAGTTATGCAGGGTCTTTTCACCCCACGGCATGATGAGAGAAACATAGGTGGTGCTTCGCCTTTTTGGCTGAAAAAGGGGCAGACCACGAGGCCCTTTAGCGCCTCACAACTCGCGCCGGATACCTCCTTCCATGGGTTTAAACGCCGCTTTCCGGGGGCGAATTTGATGTGACTTTGCTGTTGGGGTGACGCTTGGACGTTTGGACGGGCTCAGGGAACCCGCGGGGTTTCGACGTTTTCTTTGCGGCCTTGCTTGGATGACCACCCCCAGAAGTACGTGGCTAGTTGGTAAGTTGCTCAAGTGGCTTGTAGGGTAACTCCTACCCAGGGGACGTGAGCTGTTCATCCAAGTATCCTGTTGAACTACAAGCAGTGAGCAGTACCGGAATCATGCGTCACGATCAAACCTTGTTTTCAGCAGGTCCACTAAAAACAGATCCAACATGAGCAACAATTTATGGTGAACAATCAAAAGTGGTTGGTAAGCCCTTTTGGGGTAAAAGCAATCAACCAACCATTGGTCATGGTAAATACAGAGCAGTGCTTCTGGCTTCACCTGCCATGGATGGACAAAGTCCTGTACCAGCTGGGATGGAAGCCTGGTTGACAAATCTACCAACTGGTGCCTGCCCAACAGAGTGAACACCCAACCATGGGGTTTCCGATTTCCTCGTGTCCCTTTTCAACAACCCAAAGGTATCCTCAAATCGTGAAGTCGCAGATTTCGAGTCCATGTGTACCCTTTGTCCAACATGGAAGTGGACAGGTGGGTCCCCCAAAAGGAACAAGTAGTCCCAAGCCCCCGATCGTCAGCGTCCGGTCTGGTCGGTGGAAAAATCGGTGGCGCGCCGTCATTGGAGTGCGCCAGGTGTCCACGTTGCTTGTTTCCTTCTCTTCTGGTTTCGTTTTTAAGACCAAAAGAGGGTCCCACCAAAAAAAGAAACATGCCAGCCACGTGGTCGTGGCCACCGGTGCAGGTGTCCACGTTGCTGGAGGATCTGCAGGAGCAGGTCTGCGTGCGCGACAAGAAGCACATCGGCTCCCCCCGCCTGGAGATCGGGGCCTTGACGCCCGGGAGCCCAAGATCACGTGGGTCCACGACTCTTTTTTGGTGCCCAAAGGGGAAACCCAAAAGGAGAGGGTTCAAGGGATCCAAAGGTCCTGCTTCTTTTTTTCCCCGCTAAATTGGTAACTTCTTTTGGATGGTGTTGAGGGATCTTTTTTGCCGGGAAACCCAAGAGGTCGGGCCTTCAGGGAAGCCAAAGGTCCTGAAGTTTCTTCATACTTTGCGCGGGAAGCCAAAAGCCGGATTTCAAGCGATACCAAAGCTCCGACAATTTGGTACGATTGTTGGGCTCCCAGTTGGACATACCCGTTCGGAAGGCGACCGACGGAGGTTGGGGGCTGGCAACGTGATGTGCTCTTAGTGTTCACTTGGGATGAAAACGGAGGACCTTCCTCATCACGAGCAGTTCCTCTTTAGCTTCAGTTGGGAACGGATTCCTTCTTGGGGATTCCTCAGGTTGGCATGCCTCCCTCGGATGAATCCAGAGCTTGGCAAGCAACCAAACAGGCCTTAAGTTCAACAGTCATTGAAAGAACTCCAAAACGGACACCAGCTAAAAGTTGTTCACTCCATAGAACAATGTTTCACAGGCAGTACTAGGCCGCTCAATGCCAGACATGGAAATCCCTAGGCCTGCTTTTTAGAACGGAAGCACACCACCCATCCCAGAGGAAGAGTCTATCCCCAGGCATGCAATTGTACCACTGGCCACTTGGCAAGGCAACCATTGGACGGGTTCTCTCTTCAATCCTCCCTGAAAAAAAACAGCGAAACTAGACCTGGGACCAAAACGAAGCCGGGAACCTAGCCCAAATAAGACTTTTGTGATTTGGAACTCTGTGGCATGTGAAGAGGGTACCCCGCCCGCGTGGACAGTTTTCTTTGCGAATACGGAGGCACATGTTCCGGTCGATATACTTAAGCCACTTGCCTTGTGTGCTCAGACGAGTAGCGAATTAGGGGGCAACTGTACGAACCCTGCAAAGCAGCGCCCTTGCTAAAGCCTCCTGAACGTGGGCTTAAAAACGAGCCCATCACGCCATGCTTGGTCAGGGCACATTTCATTTTCTGGCGGCCCTGCCCCAACCAGCCGACAGGGACCCGAAGCGAGCGTTTGGGCGCTTCCCCGAGGCAAAGCAACAAGGCCGGAGCGTGACCGGGCAGAGGGATCGGAATTGGGGAGAAGGATTGACGGGGTTTGGCAACAAGTGTTGCAAACACCAACATCCATGGCTGTCGCCTCCAAGCGTCTAGCGTCCAAGCGACTCACCCTTGAGGTTTGGGAAGGGCTAAGACTTGCTCAAGGTGTTCTGGGATGAAGGCTCCCCAAGCCCGGTTGCCTTTCCAAGGAGACAGAGCTAAAACTTCCCAGAGGGGTCATCTCAGGCCATGTTGAAGCAAAATGGATGCCGGTCGCAAATTTCAGGCGAGCGTGAATACATGTCTCGGATACGAGGCATGCGGAAGAAAGTAAGTCTCATTCACCTTTCCTAGGTTGGCTTTGGTTCGACTTCCTATTCCTTTTGAAAATTTTGGATCCAGTAGCCACCCGTTTCTTCGTTTAGCTCAACGAACAACCGATGAGCGCTGTCCAGGCTTGGATCCATTTCCAATCCTCACAGCCCAAGATGATGACGGACACCGAGGCTCGCGGCCTGGGGAAGCCGCTGAAGACAGGCATGAAAGCAACCAGGGATCTTCCAGCCACATTGAGCATGTTATTGAATGTTAAATGTTTTGTAATCAGACAAAGAGCAACCTCTCTATTCAATTGCTGTTCAGTTTCATCTTGCTTGTAATGTGTTGCATATATTTATATACGCGTATATGCATACACAAACACACATACATATATGATATATGTATACAGTATATATATATATATATTCTATCTTCTTGGCATGAGACTGAACAGGTCTGGCGGCCACTTGCTTTGACATTAAAAGCACGCACAGGGGTGGTGTGATTTGATATTGAGGCGTGCTAAAGTCAGGCCCGCAGTCATGTTATGTCGACACTTGCTTGACAGCCAACGGAACAGCACCCATTCTGAGGGTAGATCAACCAAACAGGGAAACCAACAAGGAATCCCGCCACTTCATGCAGTGGGTCCTTCCCCCTTCCCCGAATCCCCAAGTAAACGTCTTTTTCATTGCCCAGGTTCTCTGAGCATATTGTCTAGAAGCTCACCACGTGAGTAGAGCGAGCTCGCCCATGACATTCCCTGTCTTTTTTGTTTCTTGTGTGGGGCCCCGTTCAGTCTTTTTTTTCAAGGGAAACCAGCAAGGATCACGTTCTACGCCCCTTTCTGGGATTTGTTCTAAAGGGAAACCAAAAAAAGAGACAACCACCACGCCCTTTAAAACACGCCCAAAAATAAAGACGCCCACATTTTTCGGGGGCTCCGAATTCCCGAAAAAGACGAAGGACGCGGCATTCGCCCCGTTTCGAGGTGCGGGTCCTGGCAGTCCACGAGCCGCCGGTGGAGGTGCCCGTGAAGAAGTCAGGCGCGACGGGCGGTGCCTTTGTCGTCGTCGCGGGCGGTGCCTTTGTCGTTTTTGCCCCAAAGGGGTCCGGCGCCAACGGAGATCTCCCAAAAACTGGTGTTCTGTTTCTAGGACCCTGTGGACCCGTTGAAGTTGGCTGTTTCTAGGTAGCAAGTGTTCACCAAAAAGGATCGGTTGAAGTTGGCGGTTTCTCCCTAGCAAGATCAGAGTTCATTCGATGGTTTGCCTTCAACCTGACTCTGGTGTGGGTGGTTTAGGCAATTGCAAAAGGTAAGCAGCTGGACTAGGGTCACCAGAAGTGGGATGCATCGCTATCAGCAGACAGGGCTGGCGCTTGTTCATGTGGGTGCTTCGAAAAATAGGAGCTGGCCCCGAAACACTTGATCTTCCACAACACGCTTTGAAAGGAGGTTGCGAGTTTGCAGGACTTTCCAGTTTTGGGCTTGGTTCAGTACTTTTCCACATGAGCCACGGTCAACGTTGATTGTATCCCCAATAACATTTGTTTCTGGTGAGTGGCCTCCGTCTGCGAAGAGTATTTTGGTGAGTGTGCCCCATGTCGTCACTTGTACTGCTGTAGATGACAGGACCATTGCTTGCAATCAGATTCCAGCGAGTTTCGGATGTACTGAGACGGCCGTGTCAAAACGAGGCACTTTTCCACGGAGTGCATTGGAGCCTTCTGTCAGTGGGAATCATCCAAAGGGTTCGTTGCTGACCAGCAAACAATTGTGCAGTTATCCTAACAATAAGCTCCTTGGTTCAACCAACCGACCTCCTCAAAATGCCTGCCTTCGCATGGACTCTCTTTTCGGCTTTGTTTGAAATTGCAAGACGCCCATGCAAGGAGGTTCTTGTCATCGAACCGAACTGTTCTTTGTTCATGAGTGTGGAACATGGGGATTTAGTAGGTTGACTTTCTACGACGTCACGAGAATCCCCTTCACCGTGACAAAGTAGGTATCAAACAAGATCGATTTTCAATATCTTGTCTGTGTCGGTTTTGGAGGGTACCCATTTTGGGGTTGTTTGAAAGGAAACCCAAAGGAACACACCTGAGCAGTGCCCGAACCCGGTACTGCAGTTTCAACCATGGGTATGCATTTAGACCCATTGGTTTGCATTGTGCTCATGGGCACTTATGTCTACCAACCATTTTGGAGGGCACTTCTCGTTGGAATTCATATCCACATCATTCCCTATACTTCCCCTCAACACTCATGGGCCCCCCATGTATTTCCTCTGGAAGGGTGATCTTAAAAAAGTCCAAACATTGCCCTCTCTCCAACATGGAACTCACCAGAAAGTCCATTTTACGGAGACAAAGCGTCCCTTTCTCACCGATTCCTCCATGAGAAAGCCATGTTGCCCCGGTGCCGGGAGGGATCCTCGGCACATCTCCGCCGATCGATTTTCGGAGCGGCAGGGCACAAGTACTGCGCGGAGCCCTCGCGTCTGGTGGCCTTCGCTAACGCGGTCTTGTGCAACAACCGCTTCAAGGACGAGGCGGCGGCTGCTGAATGGCGTTGGCTTGCCGGTTGAGTTGGCACTTGTTGAGGGGAAGTTGGCAATGAACCCAGGGGTCCCCACAAAAAATGGCCATGGGGTGGTCATTCCCTCATTCCTGAGATGTTGAGTGAGTTCTGCATTCTACTTGCTGGTGCGATAGGTAGGGAATGTGGGAATGAACCCAGGGGTCCCCTTAAAGGAAATCTCAAGGGACGGTCATTCCCTCATTCCCTGCTGAGAACCAGCAAGTCTAGCCGAGGCCCAAAGAGCTCAAACTTGTTCTGGCAAGTCCACTGGGCGCGTCAGTCGATGCTTGGGCGGGTCCACACCTCTTGTTTCACACAAGTTCTAGCGAGCTCGCTGATCCCGGGCCATTGACGGTTTGTCAGGGATTCCTCAATTTGGCTGTGGGTCGAAACAAATGACCCATTTTAGTCTATTTTAGTGGGGATTGGGATGTTCACTGGGGGTACGGGATTTTGACCCATGGTCATTTAGGTTGGTGAATTCTGGCAATTATTTCTCCCGGAGAGTCTGCGACATTGGGCTTCCTCCGGGCTTTGCAATCTGCAAGGGGGCCGTATGATGGGTGTTCCGACGGTCTGAGGTCCTGGCAACATACTCCAGTCAAGCTGCAACCACCATCACCTGGCTTCAGAGTTCCTGTGACACAGGTGTTTTTGATCGACATCCACGGACCTATGAGAGTCTTACCCTTCCTGCCATGGTCATGATGAGCAGTGTCACTTTCATCCAGCATGGGCAGCATGTATTCATTCCCGACTGAGCTCCGTTTGTTGTCGCTTCCACCAAGGGCGAACTATTAATGGCGCTTTTGCTATGTGGTCCGGTATGCTGATTGAAGACCCCCGAAAGATTCATATCCCCTTCAAGGCTTTCCAGGTCTCATGCTGGGTTTCTTCCCTGCCCGCTGCGCATTGGAGTACGAGTAGCCGCCTAAGCGCATTTCTATGTTTGAAAGGCAACACGGTGCCCGAGACATGGCTCCCTAGTTGGCACCCTGTGTTCACCATAGGCTAGTTGAGCAGATGCCGCAATTCAGCCAGGGTCTCCCTCGGCGCGGCTCGCTGCCAACTCGAAAGTCGTTCTCACCCTTTAGGTGGGCTTCTGTTGTGAACTCAAACCAAAGGGGTGGATGCCCTAAGTATTGCAAGTAAACCAACCACGCTCAACCACGTAACCATGGTACATTACGGAAAATTTGAGGATCCCCTTCTTCCCTTACTTGCAACATTTGGTGCGTCCACCGTACTCGTGTTTTCTCCATTTGCTTTTTGTCAGAAATCTGTTAAAGCGGCAAGTACCCTTTCTTCTCTTCTTCTTTTCGGTCGGATGAACGTTTTGCTTTCCCTGTTCCTGGCCACTGAATTGGGGGCTGGGATTGATTGGAGAACCACCCTAAACCATTTAAACCCTCCAATCAAGGTCTAACTCACCATCAACCAAACAAGAAGCCATCAAAAAGCGGTAAAGGGCACGCTATAAACCTCAAACCAACAAGAAGCGATACTATAACACAGGATCGTTTCTGGGCATGGTCACCATTTTCGGCTTTGCCCCTCACTTCCGCGGCCTGGACGGCGCGCGGATTCGCAGGTCTACGCCAACGTGGTGGTGATCCTCGCTGAGCTGAACTTGCCGGAGCTCTACACCTCCATGGCCCGATCTCCTGGGAGTGGGGAGGGAGGGATATTTTGAGGTGGGGGGGGGTTTAGGGGGTGGACACTGAAGGGTCGTTTTGCTGCAACTCCTTCTTTTTGCGAACTTTGGTACTTTTGGGCACTTGAAGGGGGCAGTGGTCGGGGGCTGGCTGGGTGGGGGTTGAGAATTTAGGCCCCCAGATTGAATCGACCTTTTCAGGGGACAGCCAACAAGATAGAAAAGGAGGTTTTGGTTTCTTTGTCCGTCTTGCCGTATTGCTTTGTGCCAACTTCCTTCTTCCCCTTCATGGCCTCAAGGGCTGGCAGGCGGGGTGACGATTGGAGCCTCGTGGGATTGTAGGAGTTTAGGAGTATAAATGGCCATGGGCCAAAACCCCGTTCCCCCAGTGAACATCCCAATCCCCACTAAAATAGGTTCTAAAATGAGTGGTGCACCCACCCCAAAATGGGGTCCCATTGGTATTGACCCACAGCCAAATGAGCTTGCTTGCAGTCACTGCAACTCGTGGATGGCGTAAAATTCTAAGATGCAAAGGACCGTTTGCATGGGGATGAGTTCTTTACCAGTTGAAGCGTTTGATATTTTAAGTAGGGAACAAGGGATCCCCTGTTCCGTACCTTGTCGGTTCCATAATGTTGACCTAGGATTAATAATCCCGTCCCATTCTTAGGGGGGTGCTCCCTCCAAAAGTGATGACTCCCCACTAAAAGGGGACACCCACCTATTCATCATACCAGGGTTTATTAATCCGGGGTTAACATTACCTTGTGGCTTGTGCACTTTGCGACATTGCTTGAGCTTCCACAATCGAGCGTCTTGATTTTCCAGGACGCACTCCTCTATCGATAGCCAGATGTTTTGCTTCCCATCCAGGCAACTGAGAAATGACCTGAGGAGTCAACACATCCTAGATGATTGGCCACATATTTATTTCACAGCCCCGCATTTTTCTGGCGAGTGACACCTTGTTTCAGAGACGCCCTGGGGGCAGTTCCTTCCTGTCCCTTAGCCCTACACCACACATATCGTACATATATGCATATATGCACAGACCTGTTTCTCTGTCTTTGTGTCTTGGTGTCTTTGTGTCTTTATGTCTTTGCGTCTTTGTTTCCTTAAGACTGCTACAAAGAACAGACTGAACACTAACGCCACCCTAACCTCCCACTAGCCACCTGAACGTGAAGCTGGACCGAGGTGCCTTTGTTGGTGCAGACGGCTTTGCAGTCCGACTGGCTCTGCCGCCTCGTCTCCCACGAGCTTCTGCACAACGCTCGATTCTGAGATGAGTCGGGCTTCAGGGCCTGCGGGGCCTTCGGGGTGGCACGAGCTCGCGCGGGCCGGAGTTTTCATGGGATACCCTGAGGTGAAAGCCATGGGTTCACTTTGGTGCATTTTGCCAAAGGATGTTAGGACTTTAGCTTTTTGCCAACTACTGGGTTTTCCATTAAACTACTAAAAGTTAAACTTTTAGCAGGGGAGCAGAAAGCAACCGAGTTCAGTTTGAGTCTGCTTTGGGGTAGTCAACAAACGGAACCCTGGCGGGTGTGTCAAACAAATGGGGACCACCTGTTGGGAGGGTTTAAAGGGAACCCCAAGCTGGCCTGCTTTCAGGGACGGATCGCGCATGTTCTTTCGGGGATCGTAAACCATTTTTGCCACAAATCAAAGCATGACCTTGGCGGGAGGTTGGCTCATATGTGCCTTGTAGAAGGCTATTCGAGCCACTTGATCGCTTTCAAGGGGATTCCTTGGCTTTATCGAAACCGTTCCCACAAACCCTGTGGTACCAGGAAACTTGCTCGCTGTTTGAGGCGTGATTGAATGTGTGGTTCAGTTTGTGATCATCAGAGATGGCAATTCGATATCACCGAAAGGCTTACTTATTTGTTGCCGGTTTGGGGCGGCTACCGTTTGGGTTGTGGGTTGCTTAAAAGAGAAGCGAAAGGGACGCCATCCATTTTTCTAGGGGTACCTTCCCCATGCTTTCCAGGGATCCTTCTTTCTAGAAAACTTCCGGACCCCGGGGAAAATTGCCGTTTTGTCGAAAAGAACGATGGTTGAACAGAATGGAAGCGGAATCAACCCCTAGAGTTTTGGTTTTCCCTCATTTGGAGACAAACCCGTGCCCATCATGCGTGCGTGTCTTCCCTTCTGACTGAGGTGCTGTATCCGGACAAGCACCTCTTGCCGCTGCTCTATGAGGCTTCGCTTCAACCCCAGAAATCACAACGCCATTCACCGGTCCAGGTCCTCCCAGTCATGCGCTTTAAGCATCATTAGTTGAAGTTTCTGAAATAAAGGATCCCAATTGAAACTTTGGTGCATTTTGCTTGGATGTTAGGACTTTAGCTTGTTGCCAACTAACGGGTTTTCCATTAAACCACTAAAAGTTAAACATTTAGCAGGGGAGCAGAAAGCCACCGAGGAAATGTCCCCCTCATTCATCAACCAGGGGTTGTTGGGTTTGAGCACCTGTAGATCAGCGTGGAAGCCGACATGCCTCATTTCGTAGAGGAATATGCCGTGCTGGGATGATGGGGACCCCTTAAAGACGTACACCTTATTTCCCAGGCGGTCAAAAGGCTGGTCCTTAAGAGAGTTCGTAGCACCTCTACGCATGATTTGCATGCTCCTGGAAATTGGTTGACGGTCCTTCCTTTGAGCAAAAAGCTCCGACTGTCCAATAGGAGGTCACAATACAAGACTATTAAAACTCTTGCACTACCACCTACTTGGTAGTTATACTTTTTGAGTGACAACAAGCCCGGATTTGGCCGTGCTCGCTTGCAGGTTTGAACCATTGCATATTCCCACTGTCAGCAAGACATCGTTTCTGATGTGTGGGCAAAATGGCCTGGTCACCCGGTCATGCAGGGTTCCTCAACAGGTCCTGTTGAGCATGGCCGAAATACCAGCAGATTTGAGATGGCCACGCTTTGGGTGTGCTGTCTTAGCCAGGGACCCAGCTTAGAGACTCGTGCCCACATCCCACTGGCTGAAATTTGCAAAATGTGGCGCATCTTGGAAGCAGGCCCTCGTTTCAATAACCACATTCGGTATGTCCTCATACAGATCCCTCAAAGAATGTTTGTTTTTGTTGTTTCTTTTTGTTTCCCTTGAGCCAATTCCCACAGTGCGCTAGCAACACCCAAGTGCAGTTGGTTGCTGGGATGATCCGAGCCCAAACTGTGTGGGGACTCCAACTTGAGCTTCTGTTTCTCTGCTAGTTGTCCATAGTACTTGGACGACTAGTCGGCCAGTCAGCACGAGTAATTACTCCCATTTAAGCCCCGAAGCAGGACTTGCCCTACAACCCGCTTGAAGGACTTGCGAATTGGGGCTACCAAGCACGTGGTTACCCCCGCTCCTAACATAGCAGACATGGGGTCCCTTGAGGATACCAATCTTCCAGGCACCCTCCCAGTGCCATGTTCGTGGAAGACCTGCTCATCCAAGTGGGTTAGAGACTTTTTTGGAGGAAAGCCTCTCATTTTATCCCACACGAGCCAAAGTCGGGGCTCCCACCCACGAGACCTTTGCCAGGCAGTGCTGTCCTCAGCCACGCCCCTGCAGACCCGGTACACTCTCCTGGAGCTTTGCAGGCTATGGAGGGAAGGGAATGGCAGGCCTCAGAGGTCGAGTTCCATTCCATTTCTGTCTGCACATGCTATATATATAGAGAGAGAGAGAGAGAGAATACAAAGCGAGTACATTCTATATACATGTTACATGCATGTTACAGTTTGGAATTGAGTGAGCTCTTTGATACTTGTAATTACAATAGCTCCAAGCAACGTGCGGGGCAGATGTAACCAGATCCAGACCTTTGCACCTTGGGGTTCAGAAGGTCAGTACTTCAGCGATCTCAACTGGATTTTGAGCCCCGGATTTCAGAGCTCGCTGAGACGGACTTTTCGCTCGCATACCCAAAGGAGTGGATTAAGCAAACGGCGGCCACAAGAAGAGGATGTAGATGTAACATGCAAGGTATGAGTAGGATGCAGGGATGCAAGGAATCCAGTGGATTGGGGCTGCTGAGTGCCTGCTGTGTGGGGAATGTAAGGATTGCTGCAGGTGCCAGTGGTGCATTGGGCAGAGGTGCCTGAGTCAAACGGTGCCTTCATCACATCCTCATTCCTATTTCTGCGTGTGCTGCATCCTGCGTGTGTTTGCGTGCCGTGCATCCTACGGGCATCTTTTGCATCCTCTGCATCCTATTGCATCCCTCGCATCGCCTGCATCACCTGCATCAATCCCATCCCTGCATCGTGCATCCCCGGCATCCCCTGCATCCCTTGCATCTCTTGCATCCTTTGCAGCCTTCGAATGACTTGCGTCGCGTGCATCCCCACATCCCCTGCATCCCTTGCATCTCTTGCCTCCCTTGCATCTCTTGCATCCTTTGCAGCCCTCGAATGACTTGCACCCCTTGCGTGCCACCCTTGTGTCTTTGGATCCTGTGCAGGCCCTGTGTTTCCAACATCCTAAACCGAGCATGTTGTTGGAGCCACCAAGCTCTCGTTGTATTTATCAGCGAACCGCGGCTAGCTGAGCAAAGCACTCGTTATGGATGCCGTGCCGCTTCAACCAAAGGCGACATGGTCTCGGGCTAGACCAGAGGTGCCAACCTTGAGACCGCGCGAAGGTGTCCCTTGCAAAGCATGCAGCTCCTTGGCAGCCACGGCAGTGTGGCGTTTTTTCCAGAAAGCGAGAAGCGTTTGCCGCAACTCTGCCCCTCAGCGCAAAGTCAGAGTGTCCGTGCCAGAAGGGTCAGCGCTTTGCAAGCTGCGCAGACGCCCAGCACTGGAGGATGTGCGGGCTGCTTTGCAGGAGTCTGGCTTGCAATCTATGCCAGTGAGGGACCTTTTGCACATGGTGGCAAATCAGAGGCGCGGTGACCTTCTACTCAGCACAATGCAGGTGCTCATGGAAGAGCAAAGGCGACTGGACCCGCGGGACTTTACGGTTGCGCTTTCTTTGTGCTCCAAGCTCAAAGTGTGGCAAGATGCTTGCTTGATCCTCCAAGCCATGCCTAAGGCCGGGGTCCAAGCCAATATCTACTGCTTCAACGCCACAATCAGTGCTTTCGAGAAAGGTGGGCAGTGGCAGCGGGCGCTGGCCCTGTTTCAGGACATGCTCAAAGCGGAGGTGCAAGCAGATGATATCAGCTTCAATGCCAGCATTAGTGCTTTCGAGAAAGGTGGGCAGTGGCAGCGGGCGCTGGCCCTGTTTCAGGACATGCCCAAAGCGGAGGTGCAAGCAGATGATATCAGCTTCAGTGCCACCATTAGTGCTTGCGAGAAGGGTGGGCAGTGGCAGCAAGCGCTGGCCCTGTTCCAAGCCATGCCGCAAGCACTGGTACAAGCAACTGTCATCAGCTTCAGTGCTACAATCAGTGCTTGTGAGAAGGGTGGGCAGTGGCAGCGGGCGCTGTCCCTTTTCCAGGTCATGCCCAAATCGAAGGTGCAACCAAATCTTGTCAGCTTCAGTGCTGCCATTAGTGCTTGCGAGAAGAGCGGGCAATGGCAGGAAGCGCTGGCCCTGTTCCAAGCCATGCCGCAAGCACTGGTACAAGCGGATGTTTGCAGCTTCAATGCTGCCATTAGTGCTTGCGAGAAGGGCGGACAATGGCAGCAGGCGTTGGCGCTGTTCCATGACATGACCAAAGCAGAGGTGCAAGCAGATGATATCAGCTTCTCTGCCAGCATTAGTGCTTGTGAGAAGGGTGGGCAGTGGCAGCAGGCGTTGGCGCTGTTCCATGACATGACCAAAGCAGAGGTGCAAGCAGATAATATCAGCTTCACTGCCAGCATTATTGCTTGTGAGAAGGGTGGGCAGTGGCAGCAGGCGCTGTCCCTTTTTTTTACAGGAGAAGTGAGCTACAACTGCTTGCTTGACGCGGTTCAGGGCAAGCCCTTTGCAATTGACCTCTTCCAAAAAGCCTTGCAGGACAGGATATATCAGAAGCTGGCTGCAGCGAGGTGGAATCGTATTGACCTTCACGATCTTTCAGAAGCCGCAGCCCAACTTGCCGTATGGTGGTGGCTACATGCATTAGTTTTGCCAGAGCTCAGCAACAGGTTGCGCTCCGGCGCACCGTGCAGGTGTGAAGTGATCACAGGGTATGGCAAGTCACGGAAGGATTGGGGTACCTCCGATATCCGCGCTGCCGTCATGAGCCTGTTGCAACATTTGAGCATTCCATTCCAACTTTGTCCCAGAAATCCCGGCCTGCTTGAGCTGAGTTTTAGCCAGCGTGACCTGCCACTGCTCCAGCAGAGATTGCAAAAGCAGTTTTGCATATTCATTTTGCCTGTGCAGAATGCTTGTCATGGAGCGGATGAGGGACTGGTATATAGTCAAATGCTGCTAAACGTTCCTTCAGCAGATCTGGGCTTCTTTTCACTAGATGTAGGCCATGTAGCTGTTGGTTGTTTGCTGAGATGCTATGGTTTCCTTTGGAAGTTGGGGTTATCCACGTTCATCCGAGCCTAGCAGCACCGGACTGCAAGTTCTGGCCGTGGAGCTTGCAAGCTTGGTGTTTGGGTTTCGCTAGAGGTCTGTTGGAACCCCCGATGGATGTATGATGGTCCCAACCCCAGCCTTATGCGGGACTGCCTCTGCTCCTAGTCAACTTGTGTCCGTTTTTGAAAACATCTTCCAGGGTAGGATATTTTTTGCACACATGCCTCAGATGTAGCGTCTACCATTGATTTCCCCATTTGTGCGCCTTGCCCGTTTTGAAGCAGAGATGGAAAGGTTCTCAGAATCGTTCAAAGAACCCCTACTGAGAAGGCATGCAAGAGGGGCCGACCAGCGGCCTTGCATTCACACTCTCAACCTCAAGAGGCATGGCAGTGGTGCTTCCACTCACCCTCCCTCACCGTTCACTGCCCTGTGAAACGTTTCACACAAACACAAACTTATTAAGCAACGCAAGATGCCCTTTCGGTTGTTAGACGAGTCAAGTGGGTGTGCCATTTGCCCGGCATGGAACCCAGAGCTCACATTGGCATTGGTACAGTTGGCCCAAATGCATGAGATTTTCGAACTTTCTGCGCTTTGGGCCCCCAACAATGGCGCTAGTTGAAGACTCAGTTGAAGGAGATATTGGAAATGCTCGATCATATCTTGGAGCTGAGTAAAAGGGGCTTCTTGGAGAATCCACTGCGTCCCTGAAATCGCACTCAGCTTCCCGCGGCATCACCAACATCCTTGAACAGCATGTTTGCTCTCGGGATGCCCCCTTTCTGCCACCCATGTGAAATGAGAGGTGCAAAGAATACAACGTAAGGGGAAAAGCTTCAAGGCTGCACGCACCGCTCAGCGTTCCTTCGATTTGGTCTTTGCCGGTCCCTCCGAGCGGCTCGCCATGGACTTGCCCCTGAAAGCGACCCCCCTTGGTGGAGGGGGAGTGCTGCGCATACCACCGGCCACTCCGGGATCCATCGGGTTCTCGCGCGTGGCATCGTTGGATTGCAAGGCGTGTCTGCTGCTCCTTTCCATTGTTGGTTGCGGGAGGGCTCGCCGGATCATGAGATCCGCTCAAGAAGAGCCGCCCACAGCTGTTTCTACTTCGCAGGATCTGAAAGAGGCGCTGGGCCAGTTGGACAGGCGCTCATCCTCGGCAATGGGGGCTTCTTTGGGCAAGGCCAGTGTGAGGGAGTTGATGACCACACTGGGCCAGCTGAAGCGACCCGACGTGTTGGTCCGAGTGCTGGAGGTTCTCACGGGAAAAGCTCTGGTCGTCGCCCGAGATGTCACGGCGGCGCTGGTGGCCTGCTCGAGGCTCCGAGCTTGGCGGGAGGCGTGCATGATCCTGGCCATGCCACAGGTGGCGAATGTTTATAGCTTCAGCGCAGCCATCCAGTGCTGTGCAAAGGCCGGGCGGTGGCAGCAGGCGGCGGCCCTGTTTTGGGCCATGCCTGAAGCAAAGGTGCAGGCGGACGAGGTGTGCTGCAGCGCGGCCATTGGCGCCTGCCAGGCGGTCGGGGAGTGGCAGCAGGCGCTGGCGTTGTTCAAGACGCTGCCCGAAACAGAGGCGCAAGCAGATGAGATCAGCTACAACGCAACCATCAGCGCCTGTGAGAAAGCCGGGGAGTGGCAGCACGCGTTGGCCCTATTCTGGAATATGCCTGTGACGGAGGTGCAAGCAGACGTCTACAGCTTCAGTGCAACCATCAGTGCTTGCGAGAAAGGTGATCAGTGGCAGCATGCCCTAGCAGTGTTCAATGCGATGCCCCAGGCCAGGATTCTAGCAAACGTCTATAGCTTCAGTGCGGCCATCAGTGCGTGCGAGAAGGGCGGGCAATGGCAGCAGGCCTTGGCCTTATTGCGGGCCATGCCTGAAGCAGCGGTGCAAGCAAATGTCTACAGCTTCAGTGCAGCCATAAGCGCCTGCCACAAGGACGGTCGCTGGCAGCAGGCCTTGGCTTTGTTGAAGGAGATGCCTGAAGAACGGGTGCATCCCAACCAAGTCAGCCTCAATGCGAGCATCAGCGCCTGTGAGGAGGGTGGCAGCTGGAAGCAGGCATTAGCCTTGCTCCAAGCCATGCCACAAGCAGAGGTTCAGGCAAATGAGATCAGCTTCAACGCAGGCATCAGCGCCTGTGCGAAAGGTGAGCAGTGGCAGCAGGCACTGGCCCTGTTCTGGAATATGAATGAGGCAATGGCGCGAGCAAATATCTTGAGCTTCAGCGCGGCCATCAGTGCTTGTGAGAAAGGTGGGCAGTGGCAGCGGGCACTTTCTTTCCTACAGATACTGCCTCAGGCAAATGTTCGAGCAAATGTTTTCAGCTTCAGCGCAGCAATCAGCGCCTGCGAGAAGGGTGGGCAGTGGCAGCACGCTCTGGCTGTGTTTAAGGTGATGCTCAGCGCAAAGGTGCAAGCAAATAAGATCAGCTTTAATGCCAGCATAAGCGCATGCGAGAAAGGCTTGGCGTGGCAGCATGCATTGGCTCTCTTTTTCACAATGTGCGAAGCAAAGGTGCAAGCAACTGAGATCAGCTTCGGCGCAGCTCTTATCGCCTGTGAGAAAGCCGGGCAGTGGCAGCGAGCCTTGGCCCTGTTCTGGCTCATGCGCGAGGCGATGGTGGGGAGTGAAATCGGCTTTGACGCAGCCATCGGCGCCTGCCAGACAGGCGGTCAGCTTATCCAGGCCCAGTCCCTCCTCGAGGAGTTCTCGAGGCGATGTCTGAGGCTCCTGTCGGCGCCTGAAGCGAAGGTAGCGCCAATGGGATCTGCGCGAAAGGTGGACTGGACGGCAACCCAGGCTTGTGAAACAGGCTGAAGTCAAACTGAGGAGTGCTACGACAGCTGGCTTGATGCCCAACTCGACGTAGATGGTTGCCATTTGGCTGGCTCTGCTCTTGTCCGGTGTGAAGCCAAGCTGGCCTTGGGGGCCCCAGAGAATATAGTTCAAAGGATGCAAGGGCCAGGGTTGTATTCCCTTTTGCAGTGCCGAATTTTTAAATTGGGGACAAACTGCCGTAACCATCACCCCCTCTAGTCACTTTGCCCTGGAGCACAGCTTGGCAACCATGATGCGTTTTTGTTCTCCCCGATGGTGGCAGTCTTTATCAAGTGGGGTCACTCAACCTTGGCGAGTCGAAAGTAACTTTTGATTGGGACAAAGAGCGCCCTTTCTTTTTGGGATTTCAATACAAGTAAATGGCGAGAGCCTCTCGCCAACCCGGGCTTGTTTCGAGATTAAAGTTGGAATTTGATTTTGCGCTGAGTGCTAGTGAAAGCGTCCCCCTATTTTGGAGATATGTTGATGACGAATCAACACTGCCGTCAGACCAGGGTGTCAAATGGGACGCCCCTACTTGGCAGGTTTGATTAATCCAGGGTGAATATCACCCCAGCTTTCCGTGGGTTCTCCCTTTTCGTTTGAACATGGCGAAACCCGAAAAGGGTTCCCTTCTACCAGTGTTACCGCGCAACCGGGTTACCGCGAACTCGCCAGGCGCATCGCGCATTCCTCCTTCACGCCGCTCGACGGCTTCGAGGAATTCTTGCAGGTGCTTCGCAGCAGGCGGTGGCAACCATTGCAGCCGCCGTTTTGATTCTTTGCAAGTCGTTGAGTAGACAATTATAATACTTGGTTTGATTATGATTCATGGGTCTTACAGTAGGGCTTTCAGAAACCTATGGGTATGCTGGTCTCGGTTTTGGAGCTGCTATCGGTTTTATTATGGTTCTTATTGCCAGGTGAGCAGCGTCAAAAAACCTTTAAGAAAGGAGTTAATTGAGGGCCTCTTCTAGCGAAGCCTCGCGAAAGCTAAAACGCAGGGCGCGAAAGCTTGCGGCGAAAGTGGCTGAAGAAGAGCCCGCCGCGAAAGCGTCGCGAAGGTGCATGTTCGCAGCTTCTGCTTTGCAGATTTCGCCTCCCTTTTCGGGCTCGTGAGGGCAGGTGCGCGAGTCATTGCGGACATAAGTCCTTTTTGAGCCCAGACTGAAATCCGAAATGCTGCCGAATTCCGCGAAGGCTGTGCGAAAGCTCCGCGAAAGCTCCGCGAAAGCCGGAGCTGCCAGAGTGTACTTCGCGTACTACGCTTGTCGCAACTTTCCAGCTCCGGCTGCCCAAGTGTTTTTCAAGCAGCAC
Source organism: Effrenium voratum (assembly GCA_963377175.1). NCBI lineage: Eukaryota > Dinophyceae > Suessiales > Symbiodiniaceae > Effrenium > Effrenium voratum. Next base: position 208,839 of record CAUJNA010003339.1, read on the forward strand.
ACTTGTACTTAAAGTTGCGACTTGCGTCTGGCAAGTTGTGGCCAGCAGCCAAAACCAGAACCCGCCGCGAAAGCTCCGCGAAAGTGATCCTTAAAAAACACATACCCGCGAAAGTGATGCGTGTGGCCGCGAAAGCATCGCGAAAGGTTCCGCGAAAGCAGTTTGTTAGTAGAGGATCTTATGCACCCTATTTTCGGCACTGCTCAGCTTGCTTCAGTGTTTTTCTGCTTGGCCTCGTTCCACAAAGGCTTTACCACGCATGTTGGAAGGTTGAAGGCTGGGCAGAACACGGTTTTGGGTTTTGACACAAGGACTCCAGCATGAAGCTTGGTGAATATACAGGTCGCTCATAAGGTCTTCCGTCGTCTGCTTGGGGGCGTTTGGGGCCTTGTGTTCTGTTTTGACCGTTTTCTCCTTGGGAAGATGGGCATCATGTTGACAATCCGCTGGTGGGTTTTGGGTGTCAGGATTTTGCTAAGCTGCTACAGACAAGCATTCACTGCAGGACCCTCGGAGAACCGGCAACAGCCTGGGGGATTCTATGTGTATTGGACGCTGAAGTGCTTTGACCTCTCTCTCTGGCCAGTGACCTCGCCCTGAAGTCAGTTTCCATGGACGGGCCACGTATCTCGGCAGGGCGCCGCCCGAGTTGCACGCGGAGGGCAAAGTCTCGATCCGGGACGCGTCGGGCATAAAGCCTGCGCATGATGCGGCTGGGGCGATTTGGAGGTTTCCGTCGATCCACTTGGGGGCTGGACGAAGAATTTTGTCTGCATGTTCCATCGGATCTGGAAGGGAAGGTGGGCTGGGCATTGGATTGCACGCAACCGATGGGGAATTTTTCAAGGCATTTGCTCACAGCTTTGGTTTCCTTGGTCCCCAAACGCAGACAGAATGACACCTGTAGATGGCCTCCAGCCTCGTCCTTTCACATTTGAAGAGGTTTGGGGCCCGCGGAAGGAAGGAACCAAACCATGGGGCAGGTCATTGACTAGATATTGGGCAGGTCATGGATTCCAGGGCGGGGCTGTGGAACCCTTGTCACGCCGATTTTTGCCAAAGGAATGGGGCATTTCTTTGGGGCAGAAGGCGTGTTCATAAGCAGAGTTTCTGGGTAAGCTTTGTCGCGGACGCTGCCTCGCATGAGGCAGTTCCCTTTGTTGCTACAGGATAAGTCGAGATCCAATGCGGATGTCTGCAAGCCCTGATCCAATTACGAAAGGGTGTGAAAACTCCCTTTTCAAGATGGCGGTTTTGGTTGAAGCTGGTATGGTCGACCTCCCAACGCGTCCCTTGTCACACGGCTTCGTTGGCTACTTTCCTGGGATGTATCAGAACGCGGGACCCTTTGCCACTTTTGGAAAGAAAGCAAAAGCAATTCGGAAGGCGCCCTAAACGGATGACTCTGTTTTAGAGTTAGAGCATGGATTGCTCTTGGCCTACCATGTGGAAGGAAGCGAGGGGTTCTTTTTTTCCGCTTTCACTTGGTTTCCTTGAAGCCTTGGTTTCAGCAGGAAACCCGCCCTTCCCGGGTTTGCTCTTGCTACCATCCTCTTCTCAGGCTTCCTCTCGCACCCTTCAGGATGCAACGCTCCTCTTTTTGAGGCGGGGGGTGGGGGGGGGTTCTTTTTGCCCTATGTGAGAAAATTGGCGACCCCCTCAAAAAGGACTCCTTCACTTACCAGGGGGCTCCATCATTTTCCTTCACCAGGGGGTCGATCATTTTTCCACCTTTGAGGTGGCAAAAAAGAAGACCCCCCCCCCCCCCCGATTTTGAGGCCCGCGTTTTTCGGAACGCCTCCTCGGGACCCCGGGGTTGGAGTTCGAAGCGAAGCCGAGGCCAGCGCGGTGAGCCTTCTGCTCTCCTCCGCCTCGAACTTGGGCTGGGCTTGGCTTCAAAAGATCTCGCGGGTAGAAGGCTGCGGGTCAAAAAACCCTGTGGACATCAAAATACGTGGTGCATGGGTGTTCATCCGCCCCAAAATGGGATCGGCATAGGTTATGACCCATGGCCAGGAGAGTACAACAAGGGCCCACTCGGGTCTCTACAACGCTTCCTTTCCTGCTCGCGGATTTAAGGGTCCCCGGATTTCCATTTTGGGTCTTTCGAACATCTCCACTTGGGCCACTTTTGGATGAGCTTCCCCTCGGAGTGATGTGTAAGGGGCAGAGATGTTAGACATCTGGTCTCCCTTCTCCTACCCTTGTGCCAGGTTTTTTAGAAAAAAGGCGGATACAAGTGGTTTGGTTAAACCCCCCTTTCCCAAGTTTCAGGCTGGGCTGGATTTCTGGCTGGATTCTATTGGACTATCCCAAAGGGGCGCAAGAACCAACGTGCATTCCAACAAAGAACCTTGGGTTTAAGTCGGCACAAGAGGGGTGGTGTTGCAGTGGATGTTTGGATGTTCGTTTTGGGTGATTTGAACATCGCCTTGTTTGCGGATGGGTTTGTGCCGACACGGGTATGTTTGGGACCTCTAATATAGGTGGTTACATGCTATTGTGCCACACCAAGTATTCCAAACGCCCTGCAAGATGAAAATAGGGATTTCAATCACTTCGGCATGCCATTCCATCTCTTGTCTCGCTCAGATCAGCATTGGCGTACCCGAGGACGTGCAGGCGCGCGAGACATGTGCAATCCCCTGGCAAAGAGTCGCAGGGGCGAGTCTCTGCAAGGAGAGGAACTCCTGCCCTCAATAGGCAACCCCAAGATCTGGAAGCGCGGGACATTCGTGTTTCTTTGACCCCCAAGACAGGGAGGGTGTTGGACATGTGGTGATGAAAATGTGAAAGCCGCACACCGAAATGATTTCAGGCGATCCTCAGCGGCGGGAGGGGGGGGTGGTGGGGTGGGGACGGTTGCTTCTAATGCGCACGGTTCTGTAAACCTGAATGCCGGCCCCACCGTTTCCAGCTTTCACTTTCTGAGTTCAATGTGAGCGTTGGCCTCTTCGTCACAGCCCAAGCGGTTGATCGCAAGCCTTCTGAGGTTGGGCCTTGGGGTGACTTCGAACAGAGGTCTCCGCTGCAGCCTGGCGGGCCACGCCACACAGAAAGAAGCAATGGAGCTTCTCTTGAGAGATGCAAAGCAGCTCGCTTCAGAATATGACATGGAGAAGCTGCCAAAACCCTTGGCATCGCTCGATAGCTCACATTCACTTGGAGAAGTTGAAGTACGAAAGGTGCATCGAGCAAAGATCGCTGAGAAGATCTGTTCGTATTTGGAGACAGACGGCGCTGGGTCCATTTTGCTGAGTCTCTTTGTTCGGCAAGTTCTCCCAAGTATCCGCCAAATTCTGGAAGACTCTGAGTCATGGGTCATGTCTCACATGCGCTGGACGCAAGGTGCTGTTGACTCAAGCCTTGAGCGCTTGCCAGTTTCTTACTTTGAACGTATTCTTTCCGCGATTTGATCGCCCAATCATGTGCATATGATACAGTATCTTCTCTTAAAGCCCAAGCTAGCGAGTGAGCATTGCAGAGCCCTCACAGGTTGAGTGAGTCGTGTATTTTAATCACCAATGGAAGGAATGAATTGTCATATTCAAAAACATTTGAGATCAGGAGAAATGACAAGACCAGCTAAGACGCGTTTGAGCCTTCTTGGGCCATCCGCGATGCTTCCGTGGATACTGTCGTTGGCAGCTTGGCAAATTTCTTGAGTCATTGTGGTGTGTGTGCCTGTCGTGCGTGTGTGTGTGTGGCAGCTTGGGTTTGAGCAACAGTTGTTTCCACCAAAATATCATGGGTTCTCGACCAAAGCACCACCAAAACACCAAGTTGGGTCAACAAGTGGCTCTCTCGAAAAGAACACACCAGTTGCGTAAGCGGCAAAACTCATATTGCTGTGGGTCAAAACCAATGCTACCATTTTGGGGTAGGTGCACCACCCATTGTAGTCTATTCTAGTGGGGATTGGGATGTTCACGGTAAGGGGTTTTGACCCATGGCCATATTTGTGGCCAGGTGTCGGTGGTTGGGCTGGCCTCCATGATCATCGCGCGCGACATCAACGCCTGCGAGCAGGCGACCGGGCGAGCTTTTGAGTGCGACTCCCAGGGCTCCACCTTTTGACTACCCCACGATAGACTTAAACCCAGCAGATCACTGCGTGGTGTTTCCCTGCAGAGTGGTTCCCCTCCAAACTGGGCTGCGCCCCCATATTAGTCAGTGCAGTTTGAAGCCTGGGCTCCCATTTTGGATCGTGCGTTCTTGTCGTTTCCAACCCCCGACAGTTGCCTGGCATCTGAAAAGAAGGTACAGCTGGAACCATGGCATGTTTGATGTTTTGGAATAGAGCCTTGGAAGGGACAAGCCATCGGCAAAACGCTGCCAGGAAACGACGGCTTGCCATGCAACAATCCTATGAAGCGGACATGAATTCCCCTCGCGGTTGCCTCTGTGGTTTACTATATTGATATCTTAATGCTCGTCCAAGCAAAGGATCAAACATGCTCTTTCCCGACACTTTATTTAAACCAAGCCTTGCAGGCAACCAACAGTTGGGAGTTCGGCGCTCTCCCTTTCTTCGCTTTTTCCATTGGCTTGTGGAGGAAAGGTGAGGATGGAGCGGGTTATCCCCTTCATGGCGCCCCAAAGAGTGTTTTGCTCAGGGTTCATAGTCTTTTTTCTGCCGGGGTCAACCGTCTGACAGAAAGGCCAGCCTGACCCGGAGGCCATCCTGGAAAACCAGTACCACGACGGCGTGGTGGCGTGCCCCCCAGACAATTTCTCGTGGATGGCTTGGGAAGAGCTTCGAAAGGGACCTGTTCTTTTTGATGGAGGGGACCCTTTTTGCGGATGGTTAAAGAGAAAGCACAGGATCCCCCTACTTTGGCAGACCCAAGGCATGTTGGGATGTGCCTTGAGGATGTTGTGAACCACACAGCTTTGACCAATCCACTTGCAACTCAACGGTTAATTTGGGTTTCGGGTGGGTATCTCACTAAATTTCAGCGGAAAACCAGGGAGGGCTCATTCAGCTTCCCGAACCCGGGTGTCTCCGGCGAGCTCATCGTGTGGGGACTCACAAAATGGTCTGAATTTTCTTAAGGGGCCCTTTGGTGGACATCATTTAGGTGGGGATTCATCACTTTTCAGCTGGCTCCCTCTTAAAATTCATGGCCATATCAACAATGAAAAGCCAGGGTGGCGGAGCCCGAGTTTCCCATGGGAGCTGCATGCTTTGGGACCGGTGCCTCAGGTGGACGGTGATAAGCCCTTCTTCCTGTGGCGGACCTTTGCAGACCTGGTCTCTTCCAGGAGCGGGGGGCTACAAATTTCTCGATCTTAGATCGGAATCCAACGAAATGTTTTGAGTACACCGAACACCTCCAAAAACCACAAAGCCCTGGCGAATGGTGGTAAATGAGGTGATGCTCTTGTTCCCCTACTTTCATGTATTTGGGCATGAACCGTACCAACTTGATGGTCTTTAGCATCCTCGCAATCCCTTGTTGTTGATAGGCAGAGATGTGACTGGTTTAAAGTTGTTTGTTGTCTTGTTCTCTTTGAACTCAGCAGCACGTGAAGTTGGGATGCAGGCTGACTGTAGTCGGCATCGTTTAGCAGATTTGCAAGCACCACCAGCAGGAGGGTTCCGTTTCGGGATGATAAGCCAATCCCTTGGAGGCGGTGAGCCCATCCCTGCCATCTCGCATATTCCGCACATCCCTTGACATCACCCTGCACTGCACTCCTGTGCTTTGCCAACTATTTGATGTCGTATCCATTTGCTTACACTTCCTATATGGGCATGGGGCATATATGGGATGAACATCCATTTGCCACCTATTTTGATGTTCACCAGGGGTACAGGGTTTTGACCCACAGCCATATATGGTTCGGTTACACCCGGATTATACCCTCCCCGAAGTTGCACAAGAGAATTCGTGCGCATGCTTAGAGGCTTTTGCTTGAAGATGGGGAGCCTCTGTGGGGCGCTGCTCGATCCTAACAAATCTCTTGTCGTAGGCTGGGAGCCACCAAGCACGCGCCGTCTTTAGCAGCAAGCCTGGGCTAAGTGCACAAACACCCCTTGGGTTGCCCGTAGCCATGGATGCTGTGCCACTTCAACCAAAGGCCAACACCTGGCGTTGGGCTAGACCAGCAAAGGCACCAACCTCGAGAATTGCGCCTGTGGGCGTCCCTTGCAAGACAGCAAGTATCTCGGGTGCCACGGCAGTGTGGCATCACTTCAAGAGGAAAGCACGTGGCGTTCGCAGCAGCTCTGCCGCTCGACGCGGAGTCAGCGTTTCAATTCCAGACGGGTCGGCGCTTTGCAAGCTGCGCAGACGCCCTGCACTGGAGGATGTGCGGGCTGCTTTGCAGGATTCTGGCTTGCAATCTATGCCAGTGAGGGACCTTCTGCACATGGTGGCAAATCAGAAGCGCGGTGACCTTCTACTCAGCACAATGCAGGTGCTCATGGAAGAGCAAATGCGACATTTGAACATTCCGTTCCGTCTTCGCCCAGAGAACCCTGGCCGGCTTCAGCTGAGTTTTGGCGAGCGCGACCTTGTACGGCTCCAGCGGTGCTTTCAAAATCACGCTTGCCTATTCAGTTTGCCTGCATGTAGGGTTCTTGTTGTGGGCAAAGTAGGGTTCTTGTTATGGGCAAGCGAAGGACTGTTAGTCAAATGTGCTTGCTTCTTCATCAGCGTTTGGTTTTTTTTCCTTTCACCAGATGTGGACAATGTGGCTGCTAGATGTTTGCTAAACAAGCACACACGTTGTTCGGTTCCAACTGCAATGGTTGGAGCCATTTGCATAAGCCTAGGCCCGTCTCATCGGACTCCTAGAAGCTCTGGTGGCTCGTTTCCCGGCTTCGAAGCGGAGCTTTTGGTTTCTAGCGATGCCTTTCTTAGTTGTCCTGTGCTGAAAAAGGCTTGAAGCGTTTGGAACGGACCTCCCAGTCAGTCTTTTGCTTTCGGGAGCACAGGCGTTTTGAGCAGGAAGCGGAGCTTGCAGAAGGCCACCGCGCGGTTTCTGAACACCCTCTTCTGGAGGCGCATCCGGGCGCGTTTTGGCCGCTTTCGGCGTCGCCGGGGTTTCCGTCTCGGCCTGGCAAACCAAACCAACAAAAACACGGTCCCTTGCTCAACTTTGGGGCGTGTGCAAATGGGGGGTGAGCCCCGAGGATGCTTTTCCCCTTGGCTTCCCGGGAGAACGATTTTGGAGCCTCGAGAAAAGGAGCCCCAGCTGCATGGAGGGCGGTGCCAAGCCCACAGTCAAGCATCCGCACCATCTATGAATCAACTGTACGACTAATTCACAGCTCCAAACAGGGGATCTTTTCTTTAAAGCAAGCGAGGACCGATGCTCTTTGAGACGAGTCAATTAGCAGCAGGAAGCCAACCCAGGCGATTTCCCAAAAAGCTTCCCCAAAGAAACGGAAGTTTCTCAATTGGAAACTTGCCAAGGGTAGGGGCACCAAGGAGGGTAGCACGTCGGACATCAGGAGGGTTGGTTTTGAGCTCAGGCTGCCGCAGGACACCATCGAGCTGACCACGCGGCCTCGCGGCCAGAGCTCGGAGGAGTACTGGATGCTGGGGGCCTCGGGTCTTGGAATTGGACCAGCTCCAGTGGCCGGACCTCATCCGGTTTCTTTTTTTCTTTGTTGTTTTTTTGGGCCTGGCAACCATGGCCCCTTTCCCCTTTTAGACCCTGTTTGCTGCTGGTTTCCGTTTTTTGTTCCTTTTGTTTTCCCAAAGGGATTCTCTTTTAGACCAAGCACCAAGAAACCCTGAACCCCCCCCCCTCCCCTTTGTCCGTGAAATCGCACTGGAGGTGACCCTTTTCTCACTCAGGGCTGCTATGTAGCAAGGATGGTCCTGGACCTCTGGAGAATTGTGACAACCGTTTTACGGATTCCTGGCAAGGGAGCACATAGAGAGTTTTATGGCTCATGCGAATTTAAGGAGTTCAGGTGTTCAAGATGATCTGAAGAAAACCATCAGCTGCTGCCCTGCAAACAATCATGGCAGCCTGACAGGGGAACGAGTGGGAAGTTGTCTCTGGGTTCCCGAGTTTCGCAGCAACAGTCGCCAAATAGCAAATGTGCTTCCTGGCCAGATAAGGCAATGGGATCCAAAGCCAATGGGAAACCCTCCTTTGAAGCATATGGTCCAGGCAATCCGTTCGAAGGTCATTTCGAAATTCGTGAAAGGCCATGTGCGGGGCTTTTCGTCTGACAAACCAAAAGAGCAAAGCTTAGTTGTTATGCAGCGGCACGTGTAGACACCGTAGGCAACTTCATGAGCAACGCATCCATCTTCTCTGTCCTTCGATAGGCTTCCTTGCCGACGTCTTTTGGCGATAGGCTCCCGCGACTCCTGGATGCTCTTGGACATCCCGACGATGAGGCGTGGCGTGGCCCACTGCCTGCTGACTCCTTGAAACCCAACAAGCCCAGACAATGGCCCGCCCTCTAAGGAGCCGCGTTGATCAAGGTTTTCCCTTTGCCCAATGCTTTCTGAACAATGGGCCCTTAAACAAATTGGCCCGTTCTTTTTTGTGTGTTCTTTCCCAATTCGGAGGGGGGGAGAGCATAAAAGATAAAGGTACTCCCAAGTGCCTCTACCAGTCACCGTTTCTGGGAATGCTATTCTAGCAGATTCCCTCATGCACAGTCCTGTCTTGTTCTGAGTTTGGAATATGGGAATGAACCTTCCAATGCCTTCATACAAGAACCCCAAAATGGTTGCCAAAGGGTCATTTCCCACCCTCCCTATTGAGCACGGAACCCAGCCATGGGCCATATCTGTTTGGGGGAACCCAAGATGGGTCATGATGCGTCTAGATTTGGTGCGTCCAAAATTTGCTTGGAACCCAACCACCCTCGGTGGAATCCGATATTGGCCGGAGCCAAGCTGCGCCACCCGAGCCGCCGCTCGCGACTCGCGACTCGCGCCACTCGCGAGTCGCGACACTCGCCAGGCGGTGGAGGACTTGCTGCAGGTGTTGCTGCCGCTGGCCTCCCCAGTACAGGTGGTGAAGAAGGAGGACGTCGAGTTCCGATGGCCGATGGGCTGAGTCACTTGCTCAAAACCCGGGTAAGATAAAGGCTAGTAAGGAACAGTCCCAGCCATAAATTGTTGCGGATATCCGCCTTCTTAATTCTTGAAGCATGGTTCTGGGTCGACCATTTTAATGCCAGGTTTTGATTGTCACTTCAATAAGGGCAGCCACCGGTCAGGGCACCTTGATTGGCGGTTTGCATTGGTTTTGGGGGCGTTGAGCCCCAGTTAGTTTTGAAAGCAAATGGGGAAGGTACCCAACGCAAACCACCAAGCAGGGGTAAGGTGAACCTGGAGGGAATTCAGAACGCGAGGCCCGACTTCCATGGACCAAAAAGGGTGCCAGCCCACATGCTGACACCTACACATTTCCTTGCAAAGTGACTACGCCTACCATTTGAAGCAGCTACCCATTGCTCCGCACTTGCTATTCCAAGCCTTGCAAGGGGCGCGCTGTTGGATCTTGTCACGGGGTTATTGTCTCTGGGGTCCTTGGCTTTTTTTTGTTGGTTTAAGCATCACCTTGTGCCTTGGCGGGGGCCTGACAAGATAGCTTGTAAGGAACCCTGCCATGAACCAAAGTCCTATGAGTTTGGTTTTGATCGGTCTCAGTTGTCGACTTGCAGGGAGGTCTTCGATCCGTCGCGTACAGATCGAATGGAGGACCTGGAGGAGGAATTTGCGCACCTGGTCTTCGTGCCCCAGCCGGGATGCCAGTTTGCGAACCGACTTCAGCTGGTTTCAAAATCACATCTTCGGCCACCTTGAGATGAGAAAGCCTCGTGGTGGGGTGATGTTCAGCGGCAGATACAAGTGGAAACTTAGCTTCTCATGCAACCCCCAATGAACGTTTCCGCGGGGAAGCCCCTAAAAAACTGGTTGGAACACTGGGCCTTCAGGCAAACTGCAACGAAGCCAATCGTTTGCGTTGTTGTTCCAACAGTTGCAATCTACGATCTCCAAAGCCAGAGTGTGATGCTACGGCAATTTTGATCCCTGATTAATGAACCCGGACAAGGATAGGAGTTGCAGATATCCAGCCTACAAGTGAGAAAGCCACTTGGCTCTTGGTTCCTCATATTGTTTCAGGGAGGGTTTCAGGGATTCCCAGTTTCTCTTGATCGGGTTCCCGTAATTGGTGGTGACTGGTGGACCCACTGTGGGCATTTTGCACCGCCTAAGAAACCCTGGTTTCGGATGCTTCCCCCTATACATACCCACAAACAAGGGCGTTTCAGCCATGGCTCGAAGTGGTGCGAGATGGATTTTGTCCATCCACAGTGGCGCAGAATTGATTATCCGAGTCAGCAATAGAAATCAAGGATCAACTCAGCTTTCCTCAAAAGAAGCGGTTTGGAATAGTTTCCCCAAACTGCCAATCCAAGTTGCCGCTTTTCTCGTAGTCTTTGTGAGACCATGAGCGCGAAGCCCAGGCCCATAAACGCAAAAAACAAAGCAAGTCGCTGCTTTTCCGGACGCAAGACAATTGCAAGCAACCCCAAACCGCCGCAACCGGGGGGAAGACCAAAGACACAGTAGCTATACATACCAACCAGGGTTTCATTCCGCGTGGTCCAACGAATTTTGTCCGGAGCCACCAGCCCGGAATCCGCTTCCGAGCTCCCGGCTCCGAGGCACACGCGCCCGCGGGAGCGGGAGACCCCGGCGGAGCGGCTGCTGCGAGAGGTGGGGAGGGCGGGGGGGGGGGGGTTGGGGGAGGGGGGAGGGGAGAGGCGAGCTTTTTTTTTGTTTTTTCTTTTTTCTTGTTTGGCGGGGGGGGTGATGGATGGTTGGATTATGTGGTATGTCATGAGTTGGTTCGCATTTTGAAGGGAACCCCGCAGGAACACGGATTGTTCCAACATATGAGGAACACTCGGACCCCCCCAAATAGTTTGTTTGTTTTGAGCCAAGCAAAAGGGAGTCCCCTGTAAACAAGCTTCACACAATGCTTGGAGGACATCTTTGGTACAAACAACGCATTGGGCAGATTTAGGAAAGGTTTTGCACTTACTCCTGTGACTACCGTGAAGCGAGCGTCATAATTATCTTTTCTAAAAGATCCAAGCACAAAGTGAACGTGTTTTTGCGCTACTCAATTTTACCTGTAATTTCCCTGTCTGAAGGATCGATTTTCCGAAAATGATTGCCACCGACGAACATGAGTGGTTTTGGAAAGAGCGACGGATGAACCAACCATGCGCTTTGGTTACTTGGAAGGAACCCGAAAAGAAGCCACCCATCTTGCTCGGAAATTGGTGTCCGTTTCCATGTCAGTTCGACTATCCTTTGGAACGTGAAAGCGTCTTAGCTTACTTCAGGTTTGGGAATTATGTTTGTCTCCTTTATATTCGGAATGTCTTTTGACATGAGGTTCCCGAATTATGAACCAGAGTCAATATGTGATACTCTGTTGGCGGGCAAAACCTGAGGTAGACACAAGTTGACACAGATATTGTTGTAATTACCGGTCTTGTGACCTGCGGAGCCTATTGATGCCATGGACGTCTTTTCAGGTAAACAAGCGAAGACTCTGTACAAAAAAACCGACCGGACAATGGCAGGCCACCTACTCTTCTTCCGGTAAATCTGAGTGGCGTAGAACATGACGACCCAAACCCCAGAGACCCGAGCGGCGCCTTCAAAACCGATTCGGGTTGAAGCTTAAGGGACAACTTGACCATAAATAGGCGCGGGTATCCGCCCTTTCAATTCTTCCTGTTCGACTGGGGTCATGATTTTGACTGTTTCTGGGGTTGTCAAAGTCAGAAAATGTGGTCGTTTCCCTTTAACCCACCACAAAGGGGATGACTTTGATCATGGTAAAATAACGAGGCCAGTTGGGTAGACCACTCTTTTAGGTTTCGATGGTGACTCGCCTCCGGTCGGGGCGACCTGTTTCCCGGCGCTTGCCAGGCGGCGAACATGATCAGCGACGGGGAGCGCATCAGCGTGCCCCCGCCATGCGCGGCGAAGGGGACCGCAGAGCGGTTGATTTTCCGGGCGAAGCGCGTTGGGTCAAACGACTTTCCCAGAGAGTTTGGGCAACTTCGCCGGAATTGACGTTCACTAGCCGTGTTGGTGGCTTTTCCAACCCTTAAGGTTGTTTTTTTTGGGGCTCGCAGTGCACAAGGGCGCAAACGGTCACTGGGTGAAATCACTTCGCGTGGGTTTGCTGTGGCACGTCCAGCTGGGCCATGCTTTGATCGTGATCTCTAGCTCAAGCGCCTAGCCCAAAGCGACCGCAAAGCATCCTTCGCCATGACCTGCCCCATTTGCTTCTCACTTGTCCAGAGCGCGTTTCGATCTTTTGATCTTTTGGGCTCCCCTTGGCCCATTTTTCGTGGCCCCAAAAGGTGAATCTTTTATTTTGTGTTTCTGGATCGACCACTGAGGCTTCGAAGATTCTGCCGCGCCCGTGAACTATGCGACCATGCACAACCACAGCTGGCAGAACCGGCGCTGCGACGCGCACGGAGTCTGCGAGAGCTGCCTCTCTCGACATGTGGAGGTCCAAATCTTGGAAGGCCCAGACCTGTGGTGGCGTTTCTCTCTCTTTTTTGTAGTCTCAGTTGCCCAAAGCCGACCCTTTGACCTTTTGGTTTCCTGATTTGGTCCATTTTTGGTAAAGGTCCCAAAAGGTTAACCTTTTACTTCCGGGTCCTTTGAGCAAGTGAGTAGTGGTTCCCTGCAAAATCCAGCAGCAAACCACAAACGGGAAACCGCCTAAAGGGAAACCAGCGAACGACGGGGACTCCACCTAAAAAGCGGAGGTGGTTTCCCTTTTCAGGTACCAGCAAACAGAGCACTTCTTTTCCTGGCCTGGCAGGCCACTACAACGTCAGATGCCCCGGGGAGAATTGCAGCTATCGCCTGATTCCTCTGGACGTGCCTGCATCACCAGTTGCTTTTTTGGTTTTCCCCCAGTAGTTGCGACGGTTTTTAGGCTTGCTTGCAATTATCTCGTGTCTGTCCGGAAAAGCAGCAATGTGAATAGGTGGAAACTATTCCAAACCTCTTTTTGTTGAAGGAAGCTGATATGATCCTAATGTTGACCCGGATAATCAATCCCGTGCCACTGTGGATGGACGAAATCCACCACTTTGGAGCCATGGTTGAAACCATAACGTCTGTTGACATTTACGGGGGAATCGAATCATTCCAGCGTTTAAGCTCTCAGGTGCAGGATTTGGTCCATCTACAGTATCAATAGGGGGGAGTTCCCTCCATCAGTCTGAGATCTGAGCCTTGCAACGGATGGATGGTGGATGGTGGATGGGTGGATGGGGGGCTCCCGCCATCAGTCTGAGATCTGAGCCTTGGTCGTGGCCAGGTGCAAAGGGCCTTGGAGCGCCTGCCCTCGGGCCCCGCCCTTTTGGAGCGCTACGAGCAGCTTCGGTCCCAGTGCCACGAGCAGAGGCTGCGGGAGCTGCTGACGCAGAAGGGGGACTCAGAGGATGGCCGGTTTTGTGCGTCGTGTTTTTTCTTTTTTTCTCCCGGAGTTGCCCTTTTTGGCGTTGGTTTAAAGGGAAACCAACAGGAAACCCGTTGAGCCCATGTGGGTATGCGACAACTGCCCCAGACCCTGCTTTGCTAGCCCCAAACCTGTTCTTTGAACGCCCAAGACACAGGTTGGGCATGGAACACCTTGGCCCCATGGGGAAAGCCGACGGGTTTTCCTTCATTTGGCTGTGGGTCAAAACCAATGGGATCGCATTTTGGGGTAGGTGCGCCACCCATTTTCGTCGATTTTAGCGGGGGTTGGGATGTTCGCTGTGGGTACGATTCGGCTTTTGACCCATGGCCACGTGCGCGTTTGTCTTCCAGGGGTCCCTGTTACTTGGTTCCAGGCCTGCGAAAGATGGCATTCCAACAGTTTCAGGAGTGGCTGCTGGCGCAAGCCCAGCCCTGCCCCAGCTGCCTGGCGCTGGTGCGCCGGGAGACGGGGTGTCTGCACGTCTTCTGCCGCTGCGGCTGCAGCTTCTGCTACGGCTGCGGCGGCCCGAGCTGGGATTGCATTTGCCCTCACATGGAGAAGCAGGCTTTTTTCTTTTTTTAAGGGAAGGAGACCGATGTAAAATGGTTTGCAGTTTCTTACAAGGCTCCATTTGAAACCAGCCCAAAAGGGGTGTTTCTGTCCAAACACCCAAGATTTCTCCCTCAAACATCACCTTGCTTGAAGGAAGCTCACTTGAACTTGGCTCAAAAGCTGACGTTTCAACACACCAAGCAGGAGAACTATAAAGGATCCGTTTGTCCGGCTCCCCTTTGAGCCAAAAGCGGTCGGGATGCAGGTTTCCTCTTCTGCAAAACTGGTTCCCCAAAGCTGGTCAAATGCCCCAGCCTCAAACAGATTTACCAAAAAGACACACCTGGGTCTGTCTTTTGGTTTGTGGATACCCTTTTTGGCATTGGTTTCAAGGGACACCAGGGTTTTAAGGGGAAACCAACAGGACCCTCTCGCCACTGTTTGTTTCTCCCCCCGTGGTTTGAAGCCAAAGGGGCAGCGGCTGAAGCCACGGTTTTCGGGGCTTGGGAGGCCGACATGGTCTTCGCGGCCTGGCTGCGCAGCGCGGACGAGAGCCCCGTCGCGTGGCTCTGGGACTGCCGCTCCGAAGGGCCGAAGGAGGCGGGGGACTGAAGGAGAGTACACTCAGCTGGTCAAAGAGAGGTTGAACAAAAACTGCATCCCGTTGTTTTTTTTTTCAAAGACATTTAAGCAAGCAGGGCCTCCTTTCGAGCCAAAAGGAGGTTTGCTTAAGAAATGCTCAATCCATGTTTGGCTCCCTTTAAAGAAAAGCCGAAAGGGGAGTATTTTTTCAACAACGGGAATGTTGACCCCATATTCATCAACCCCAGTTCAGTCCCTGAATTTAGTTGTGGAATCAGACCACTTTTGGAGGAGAACCACGAACCCCCCCCCCCCTTTTTGAACAAGGGAAAAATAACAAACTAGGGTTGATCGATATGGGGCCCATGATTTTGAGGGGTCAACATGATTCATACCCATGTTTTTGAACCCTTTTCATAAGACTTGGGGTTGATCAATATGGGTTGAGCCGGCGGCCTTTTTTGTCTCCGCATTTTCTTTTTCTGTTTTTTTCTTCCAGGAGCGGCTGCTCACCTCCCTGCACTTCTGGCTGTGGATGGCCCGGGCTCCGGTGCCTTTGCCCTGGGATACTTTCGTCGAGCCAAGCGAAGGCGGCAATCTGGCGGTGGCGAAGCTGCCGGCGATCCAGTGGCTCGAGGAGGGCGACGCTTGACGCATGGGCCATTTTGGGCCGTTCTGCGGGCGTTTTTTGGTTAACTTTTGGCCGTTTTGGGCCTTGCTTCACTTTCCCGTTGCGGGAGAAATTGGCCTGAACAAACTTTCAATTCTTCCGGTTGGTTCAAGCTAGCTTTTTGGTTCTGGCTTGCTCTTCGTTTCTCTTGTTTTGGGTTGGGCTACTTTTGGGCATGCGTTTGTTTGCCTTTAGCTTGCCTTTTCGGCTTTGCCTTTTTAGCTGTTCGCCTTGCTGATCGTCCTTTTACCTTCCGCCAGTTAAGGATACTGCTTCACGTTCCCTTTCAACCAGAATGTGGGCCCTTTTCGCAGTCAACATGTTTCCCCATGAACGAGCAAACAGGCCAAGCACTGTTTGCGGGTCAGTTGCCAAAGGACATGGGTGACGTTTATGACCTCGAGGACCCATTTTACTACTTCTATCCTAGCGACGACGAGGAGGAGGACTGGGTCCCAAGCATTGGCACTTTGAGGGGTTAAAATGCCTCGGCGAGAGCCCAATTCAAACCACCACTTAGAGAGTAGCCTCAACTTTTTTTGAGTTGTTTCCCTTTAAAACCGCTACCTGGGTCATTCTGAGGATGTCACATGAGGCTCGGTCAAGATTGGTCCATGGTCAGCGACTGACCAAAACTTCCCCACAAAACTCGGACGAATCGCTGGTTCTGCCATGCCTCTTGGGGAAAGAAGTCGTTTTGACTGCGAGACTTGGAGGACGATGCCTGGTGCAGTTGGTACCGTCGAATGCCGCAGAAGACCATGCGGCCCTACCCTTCCCAGCGGCAAGTCCGGCGCTCGGACCGCTACAGGCATCAGCCCCTGCGCTGGACCGAGGCGAGGGGCGGGGTGGGCCCAAAACGGTCAACTGCCGCATGTTTCTTCTCTCGTGATCTTGGGTTTGTAAACAAGCCACTCATTTTCAGCCTCAACACCCACATGTTTTGTCTTTCGGGATGTGGGTTGTCTCTGTTTTGCCTGTCTTTGGGAGGTTTCTTCGTTTTTGGCCTTCTTGGCCCCAAACGCTTGAGCTTTTTTAGCCCCACCCCCCCATGGCCCCCCACCCCCCTTCATGGCAGGAGTGCTGACACCCTCCCCCTTCCGCCCCCCCTTCCGGCAGGAGAAGGCCTGGGTCGCCGGCGAAGTCCTCCGCAGCGCCGCGCCGCTGCAGCGGAAGCGCCAGCGCGCCGCCGAGGCCAAAGCCGCGCGCCCGGCCGAGCGCCGGGCCGCCGAGCTGCGGGCGGCACGGCGGCTCCAGAAGCGGCGCCCGGACGTGGTGGACGTGGTGGACGTGGCGTAAGCGCCTGGGGTTTTGTTTGGCATTGGCTCTTCCTTGCGACAGGTTGGTGGATGGTTGATGGTTCAAGCAAAAATGTGGCATTTTGGTTGGATTCAAGCAAACACGGCTGCGACCATAGGAAGGCTCGTTTCTGGGTCCAGCTCTCATATCGGGCTGGCGAATTCATGGTAATTCACGCAAATCTGCGTTGCGAGCTGGGCAGATCCTGATCAATTGGATGCACAAAATGGATGGGCACTCCCGCGCTGATTCTTGTACAGCGTTTGTCACTTCGCCATTGCTCGTGTACAGTGTACAGAGCTGAAAGGGCCACACCTTTCAGATGCCAACTTAAAACTTAGCACCTATGCAGATCAGCCAGACTGGCGCGCCCTGCAGGTGTAAAAAATGACTGCGGAGAGAATGGCTCCACTTACGACATCCTACTTGGAACTCATTGAGTATATGTAGATGGTGTATTATCGACACACATGTCAATATGCATTTTATGCACAGCATACATATACACCCCAACAATATATACAATATATATATATATATATCTGCATATTTTGGAAGACCCTTGGTCGGCTCAGTCCTTTTCTTCTACAGGGTGCAGCCATCCGGCCGCCAGGTGCTGGTCTACCTCCTGCGGCTGCTGCGTCCGCGCTTCCTCCGCCGAGCGTTGGCCCGAAAGCCTAAGCGGAGATGCGAAATGTCGGGCAGCGCCAGTCTGCACTTTGTTTGGTCCCTTGCATCCACTGCATCCCTTGCATCCTCCGCATCTCTATCGCCCGTCCCTTGAAGGTGCATCCCTTTCATCCCTTTTATCTGTTTTATCCCTTTTATCACTTTCATGCCTTTCATGCCTCGCATTGGCTCCCCTTCATCCTGCATCCCACGTTCTCCAGCATCCCTTGCATGCCTTGCATGCCTTGCATGTCTTGCATCCCTTGCATCCTTTGGATCCATCGCGGATCCCTTCGATCGCCTGCCTCCCCTTGATACCTCGTAGCATCCATTCAATCTTGTTGCAAGTTTTTGCGGACAAGCTGGTGTGCGTCCGTGACACGCAAGGGAGGGAAGGGATGAAAGCGATGCAAGGGATGCAGGGGATGAAAGGGAAACCTGCCACGGGCGAACGCGGATACTTACCCTACAAAGAAATCGCAATACGAAAGGAAACCTGGTGCGCAAGTTGGCAACCCCGCGTGATGAGGTCTTCATAAAGTGCCGAGAACAAATACCGTTTACATGACAACGGGATGGCGCCAATTTGGAGTTTGCAACAGGGCAAAGCGGTGAGTCTAGTCTGGTTCTCCCATGCTCGTAAGTGAGTTTCTTGAGCAAACAAAAGATACCGGATACCAAAGCCACACAGGGCTCGAGTGTCCTAAAAGGCTGCGGCATCCTCTGGGGATGCAGGGGATGAAAGGAATGCTCGGGATGCAGGGATGCGAGGGATGCCAGGGATGCCGGGATGCCAGGGATGCAAGGGATGCAAGGGATGCAAGGGATGCAAGGGATACAAGGGATACAAGGGATACAAGGGATGCAAGGGATGCAAGGGATGCAAGGGATGCAAGGGATGCAAGGGATGCAAGGGATGCAAGGGATGCAAGGGATGCAAGGGTGCAAGGGATGCAAGGGATGCAAGGATGCAAGGGATGCGAGGGATGCGAGGGATGCGAGGGATGCGAGGGATGCAAGGGATGCGAGGGATGCGAGGGATGCGAGGGATGCAAGGGATGCAAGGAATGCAAGGGATGCAAGGGATGCCAGGGATGCCAGGGATGCCAGGGATGCCAGGGATGCCAGGGATGCCAGGGATGCAAGGGATGCAAGGGATGCAAGGGATGCAAGGGATGCAGATGCCAGGGATGAGGGGGATGTAGCAGATGCTGTGTAGGGTGCGTGCCTGATCCGAAGGATGGAGCAATTATTGGGAAAAAGCTTACACAACACATTTTGGTTGGGCATGAGAGCTCTCATTTGGCAACCTGTAATCAATATCAAAACTGCCCTGCCAGATGGCAAGGAATTTGTGTATAGGTGGAATATTCTGGTTTCTTCCTGATTTCTTGGAACATCTTGCCCCACGGGGTAAGGATTGTAATTGGACGGGAATGCCTTTTGTGCCGTGTCATGGATCAACAGAATCAGAGGACCAGGGCTTTTGCGACGTTTGTTCTCCCTGCAAATCTCCACTGAGGACTGGAAAGCCTCGGTCCGTGACTTTGTGCAGCGTGCTTAGACGGTGTTTTGCAGGATGGGTGCGTCATGCTCTTGCATATGTTGAAAGTGGGGTGCTAAGACCTAAGAAGGGTAGAAAGTTGGCCCCTGGAAGAAGGAACGTCAAAAGGACAAATACGAATTGTCTACCCAAGGCTTTCCTTGTACGCCACCTTCGCCAAAAGGGTGTGTCTTGCCCCAAAACGGCATCCGCTTTCCTTTGCTTTCCCTTTTAATCAGATTGGTTGTAAATTTTTAAGGGCCCTGGTAGACCTATTGGTTCAATCATCTACCATCTATGTTCCTCAAAGGACATGGATTCAAGTAAAAGAAGAAACTGTGGAGGTTTCCTTTTCGATCCTTTGCCCCCAGTTCAGCAGATTCCATTCCCTGACTCCGGCCTGAGGGTTTCCTTTTCGATCCTTTGCTTCAGCAAGTTTCGCAGTTTAGCAGCCTCCAACATCTGGAGCCGAAAAAAAATGGCCCAGCCAGGCTGGACCTGATTTTGAACGAACGGGTGCTCACAGAGCTCACCACGGCCATGGGCATCGCCGATGAGTTCTGGGTGGTGGCAAGGGGCCCAGCCATAGCAAGGGATGGGCGAGTGTTTTTTGTTGGAGGGTACCTCTTTTTTAGTGGCTTTAAAGGAAAGCCACCAGAAACGCCGAAGCTATTTTGAGGGGTCCAACCTGAACAACATGCTGCTTAAGCCTTCTTTGGCCACTCGTGACCACTCTTTTGCGGGACAAGCCCCTTGCCAAAAGGTGCGACAAGCCACTTTAGTTTCAGAAGAAAGCCGAGCCAGAAGCAAACCAAGCTGGCTTCAGCACACAAGGCGAACACTGATGGACTCAGAGTGGCAATTACCTGGGTGGATGGCTGCGGGTGACAAAAGGTAGGGCCCCCTGCAGTCGGAAAACCAAGCCCGGAACCTGAACCCATCTCAACCAAACTTGCCACCATGTTGGGGCAAACCACCAGTCCCCAAACATCCGACAAGGACCAAAGAAACAATTGCCATGTCATCTGACCCCAAGCCTGCCTCAAAAACTTGATGCCGGAAAATCCACATCAAGCCCCTGCCCCCCCTCCATCTATTGGGTCACTCATGGTGTTCCGCCTTTCCAGGTGCTTAGCCACGGGCGGGGCCTTCAAATCCCAGGTGGTGCAGGTGCTGGAGTCCGGGGGCCTCCCCGGCCAGCGCTGGGTCGCCCGCAGCCTCAGCTCGAGCGAGCGCTTCGAAAGCCGAGGAGTCGGCCGCCGTTGACGGCCGGTCCAAGAAATTGCTCCTCGCTTCCCTGGGGATAAGGCACAGGCCTCCCTCGCGATTTTAGGCTCCCCTCCCAATAGTTTAACCTCTCTTGAGACACACCCTGGAAGGAACCTGGGAATGGGGTCGGAGTTTTCAAGGACGTTGGCACAGGGGACCGCTACCCCCCTTGAAGAGTTGGTCACTGAAACGGCCCTCCAGTGGTGTCAAAGTGGGTAATTCTTACAACTCTGCCACAAAACCAAACACCATTTGACAGAACCCCCCGCCCCCGTGAAGGCACATTGGGATGGTCCCAACTTCTCAGCCTAAACCTCATGCGGGCGGTTGTGAACCATCGGTTTTGTCGTTGGGGTGGGGGGTTCCACCAGCGCCCAAGCGCCCAACCAGTTTTGGGTGTCCCTAGTCTGGCAAATGCCCGGAGGACGTGGAAAGGGATCGGAACCTTCGAATATTCGTTGATCACTCAGACAAGTCCCGCAACATTGGCAGCATGATGCCCTTCGCACAAAGATCGTGCTCTGACAGGTGCCCCTTAGTTGGCTCAACTTACGGTCGCAGCTGGCACGCACTGAACACTACAAGGGCGAAATAGTTACAAACAGTATTCTGCCATAATCATGACCTAACTTGGTTTGATAGTATGTAATGTTGGAGAGTGATTAATAAAGGGCCCCCCCCCTCAAACGAATTGGGGGGGGTCAATAGCGAGAACCCCCAAAAACAAAATGGGGGTCAGACTGGGACCTGCCTGACTAGTTTTCGAGTAAGTATTGTTTAGAATTGGTTTAGAATTGGTTTAGTATTGGTTTAGTATTCCTTTGAGCTGGCTCACTACGGTTTAGAATTGGTTTAGTATTAGTTCTGTATTCTTTTCAGTTGACTCACTACAGTTTAGAATTGGTTTAGTATTGGTTCTTCTTCTTGGCAGGCTGCCCTGGCCATTTTTTTTCACAATTCCCTACCCTTAAACAAACTGCATTATTGCCTTCCTGGGGGTTCCGCCCCCTTGAAAATTTGTCAGGGTGCGTCTTCTAGTAAAGGGATTGATAAGGAATTTGGTGGTTTGGGGCAGGAAGCAATCCAGAGACTCTGGACATTTCTGGCTTTATCTGAGAACACCAGGGCTTTCTTCTTGGCAGGCTGCCCTGGCCATCTTTTTCTTCACAATTCCCTACCCTTAAACAAACTGCATTATTGCCTTCCTGGGGGTTCCGTGTGCCACCCCCTTGAAAATTTGTCAGGGTGCATCTTCTAGTAAAGGGATTGATAGGGAATTTGGTGGTTTGGGACAGGAAGCAATCCAGAAATTCTGGACATTTCTGGCTGGACTCAGACGTTTCAACCCTCAAAAATAGTCCATTCTTGGAAGGGGACATATTTTCGGGATTTCGGGCAGATTTGTTTTCTGTAATACCTACCCTTTTTGCTTTTCAGGAGAGTGAATAATTTTGAGATTTTTGTTCACTCTGTAAGCCCCTGTGGTAAGTCGATGGGACGACCAGCCACCAGTCGCAAAGACTCGTTTCCGGGCAGCTCTCCGATGATCCAACTTGAGAGCAGTGTCACATCCTGTACACTGACGAGATCACTCCGGGCAACGTTCTCAGGCCTGAAAATAAGAGAAATATGATGGCTTTGTACGTTGCGTTCATCGAGTTCGGCCGCGTGCTTCATCATGAAGACGCATGGATGCCTCTGCTGTCAGATCATCTGACAGCGACTTGCGAGGCTCATATGGCAGCGACTTGCGAGGTGGCGTCCACTTCTCAATCCGCTGCCTATGATGAGTTGTGGCGGATCCGCAGGAAAGGGTCTTGCTTTCTTGAAATAAGCCCCAGAGGTTATGTGTGTATCATCTTCAGTATACCCTGAATGGTGTGGATTGGTGGATGGGAATTTGACCCCCGGGTTCTTGTGGAGGGTAAGTGAATCGGAAACCACCCACAAACCTCCAAACCGCCAATCCAAACCGCCCTTTTTGAGAGCCGTTGAAGAACACGGGCGTCGAGAAGTGCCGAGCTCGATCTAACAGAAATAGGCGTGGCGTGCAGGGGAAACGAGCACGGGGTGGCCTCGGAGGCATTTTTGGAGTCGGACTGCCTCGTTTGGGGACCCTCCTGTGCATCCCATTTTTAAACGAATCCATGTCCAACATGAGGCTCAGACGCTGCGCTGGCTGGTGCGTGCAGCTGAACAGGATGAGGGGGGGGGAGGTGCAAGGAGTTAGTTTGGCCCTGGTTGATTGGTAGGAGGCTCTTCACTTTTTTGGGAAGCACCTCTGAATCATCCACTTGGTCGAGCAATCCTGTGTTCCCATTCGGACAGCTTTGATCAAGGGTGGTTCCTCGTGCAAGAGGATTCCTTTTGGCCTGCTCGGGTTTAGCACGGTGCTCGGAATAGTTTGATGAACATTACCAGCATAGCTGCCTTGCCGTTGTTCTACCCAACCCGACCCCGGCCCACTTGAAGGTTAAGTTCAACAAGTAATAAGTTCATCAGTTTGAAGCATTTTCATGAATGCTTGGCGGGGGGGTCGTCCTATTGCTTCGCAGTGGCCTTCTAGGCAATCAACCAAACAGCCACAGAAGGAGCCCGCTTGCGACGACACAGTTGAGCCAAAGGGATGATCAAACTGGGGTAGAATATCAGAACGGTTTGCCTGGCGCCAGAGGGTGTACAGCTCTCCTGTGCGCCTGAGGCTGGCTCGTGACTTTCCCTGGTGGCTTCCATCTTGGGAAGACATGACAATTCTGGCTTGGCTTGGTGGTTTAGGCATTCACCCCGAATGTCCAAGCCGAGCTTGAAATCACCAAATGAAGGTTTACGCTTTGTTCACCACATGCTCTACTCATTCAGTGGCCCAGATTTGCTCTTGCTTTCAGCCACAAAAGGGCTTGTTTTCCGGTGCTGGCCTGGCAGCTCGGTGTTTGCAGGTTCTTCACCCACTTGGGAAGCCTGGGCCGACAGTTCAAGGGTTACCCTCTCTCCAACATGGCGCCTGACATGGGGTCCTTGCAAGAGGAAAATTATCTTCCAAGGTGCCATGTTAGTGGGAGGAAGGGTAAGGGTTCTTCCGACTTTTCCTTCCCTCCACCGGGAAGCTTACGAAAGGTTCCCGGAGCCCACTTCCATGAATTGGAAGTAGGTAGTCCCGTGGCAAGGAGGCGCCGCAGGAGGGCGACACGGACAAGGACAGGTATTGCTGCAAAAGAGCATTCCTCCGGTAGAAGTGGGGGTGTCTTTTCGTTTGGAAAAAAATCCAAAAGGAAAACGAACCCATTTTGGGGAGTCCCTAAACGACGTATCCAAATGCGATCCCAAACGATTTGCAGGTGAACTTTTGGATGTTCCCAACTTTGAGGTCCCAAGTTGGAAAAATGTTTGCTCATGCTCGTGCCGTGGAAGGGGGCGTTTTTTTTGGCCGCCAACCTGCGCTGGGAATTTCACCGGGTCCCAGAGGTGGGGTTTGGGATTTCAGTAAAAAGATCACCTTCGCCGGCTTCAGCGGATCCGAATCTCGAGCAGGTGGTTTTTTTTGGGATGTTTCCCTGCTTTGGCGGGGTCCCTAGCTTCTTTTTTGTTCAAGGTCCAAAGGCGGGCCTCGCAGCCAAACAGGTGACAAGCTCCCAGCCGGGTTCCGGGGACTTTGGACCCTATCCAGGCGGTCGGTTTCCATCTTCATCCCAAGAATCTCAATCCCGTCCTGGTTTCCTTTTCGTGGTCCGTCAGAAACTACAACATGCTCGCCTCACCAAAAGTATCCTCACTCAAAATTGGCATGTCCAGAAGAGGAAAGTAGTCCTTCTGGAAAAATGGATGGGTTCAGTTAAAAATGATGAGCACCGAGCGGAATCCTATGGCATCCATCTACTGTCATTCCCATGGACTACTCCTGACCCCTACCGGTGGCTCTTCCCTTTGCTTTTCAGCATGCGGTTCTGAACCCCTGGTCTTTCGACGTATTCAGTCGACCCTTTTCAAGCGGAGCCCAGCTTCCGGGCCGCAAGCCGGAGGCGAGCGACCTGCGCCTGGTGCGCAGCGCCTGCTCGCCGAAGATCCTGGTGCCTCTGGTGCCTCGGCTCGGACGGTCTGGGTGTGGGTTGGGTTTAAAGGGAAATCAAAAGGAAACCACATTTTGGAGGTGCCCCAAATTTGACACGGACCCAAACGCTTGGAAGGCCAATTTGGGTCACATGTTTTTGTATAGGGAACATGAATTGAAATATGAGAAATGCGATGCACGAATTGGAGCAACGCCTGGATTCGGTATCCCACCAGCTACCAGAGACATCGCCAAGATTTGATGACCCATTGCCCCGACCCCGATGCCGTGGCTTTCGCCGCTAGACTGCGGTGGAGTAAGCCCCCTGGAAGGGTTGGGTAAAGCACAGCCCTCCTCGTGGCTGTCGCTGGTGGAAAGCTCAAGGTTGCGCTGCAGATCCAACGCCCCAAGAAACAACCATGCATAGAGGAGCCTCTTTTTGGGGGACTCCTTTCTTCGCTTCTTAAATTTAAGACATCTGCAGCCTTAGGGCGGGGGTCTTTGAAAAACCCGGTTGCGCGCCTGACAAATTTTCCCCGTGAAAATCCGGGAAATGGACGTGAAATCCCCCTTCTTGACCGTGAAATCCCCGTGGAAATCGTGAAAGCTACACAGTAGAGAACCTTCCAAAGACCTGGTTAAGCTGGGTTGTTGGTGGCAATCCCCTCTCCCTCTAGGTGTCCTTCTCTTGGGTGAAATGGGGAAACCACAAAAAACGGCAGGGAAAGAGGTTCCTCCCAAAAACCGGAGGGAAGGAGGTCCCCCAAAAACGGTTTGCCCCCAAAACAAACGCACGCACCACCCACCTCTTCATTCGCCGGCATCGACTGGCCTCGAGAAGAAGCCGAGGTGATGCACCTGTCCCAGGGCGCCCTGGCCTCCGCCTCCAGCGCTGCGAAGCGGATGCTCGGGGCGCCACTCGCCTCGGAGGGGGTTCGCTCTGTGCGCAGGGGCTGGGGTGGGTCGTTTTGGTGGGTGGTTTGGGGGGGGGGGGTGATATTGGGGGGTTGGGGCAGGGGGGTTGGGTTTTGACCTGCTGTTTGGGGTACACGAGCGTTTAACACTTGACTTTGACCTTCCGGAAATACAAACTGCTCAAACAATTGGTTGTTGAGAACTTCTGTGAGATGCGGCCCCCGCAAAGGGCGGTTCTGAGCAGAGCATTGAGGGAGTGGAGTTTTAAGGGGTAGAAGGGCAATCTTTCGCCAGGCTTCAGTCTTGGGCAGTGTTTGGGCCTATTGGTCAGACGTTAGGGGAAACCTCCGTGATTCTCCCGCTTTGGGACCTCGTTTCAAGTAAAGCTTCATTGGTGTGGGGATTGTACCCCTGGTTCCTGTAGAGGGTAAATGGGAAACCACCCCTTAACGCCAAACCACTACCCCATGGGAGGGAAGCTGATCGTGGGCGCTCTTTTCGCCAGGGGTCCCTTGCTTTGCAAGTTTGTTTCATGGGATCGCCTGTCAGAAAAGCCGTCGTTCCGACCTCCTCGGGTGACCCTGCAAAGGAGAACACAGAACCCTGAGATCAATCGTGTTTGAGGACCGCACATTCACATGACCAATCCCAACCACTCACGTGCCCTGAATTTTCACCAGGAATCCGAACATTGCGGGATGCAATTGAGTTGGGGGAAGCCGTTTGGGGGCCGTTTGGGGGAAGCCGTTTCTGCCGGCATGTCTGGCGCTTCGAGGCTGGAGCAGGTGCCAGACTCCTTGCTCTCACTGCCCGGCCCTCAGGGCAGAGACGGGGAGGTGGTTGGTGCGGAGACCGTAGAGGCGTGTTCCTTTTGGGAGGTACGGCAATTGGGTGGAATAATCGAATCCTCACATGGCATGAGGCCCATATCGCAGCTCCGGAAAAAGAAAGAGAGAATAATGATACAGAACAAAACACAGGAAAACAAAAACACCGGAAAACAACTCGATTGGTTTGCCAAGGCCGGGTTGATCTTGAGCACACGGATCAGGGTAGCAGTTGTTGGCACCTCACTTGAGCATCCAATTGGAGCTTCCTTGCTGGGGAATCCCCTAACTTCAGCCGTGTTATGTTGTGCCCCACGCAGCCAACCACTTTGAACTTGATATTCCGGTGCCCCGACTACCAGCAGACAATGTTTTTCCTTTGCCGGAAGTATGCGTTCTATCTTTGCATCAAGGCCTTCGCAGCAACCAAGTGCTATGACCTGTATGATCAGGGGGATGTTGCCCCTTGATCAGGTTCCTGGGCCACCTACAAGGAAATGCAGTTCTTTTGTTGACGGATTGGGATGTTGCAATGCTATGGCAGGCTTTGAACTTTGGCAAACTTTGAACTGTCGTCGGCAGGTTTCTGCATCATTGGTCGCCAATAAAGCTTGCCTGGCCAACTCCGAAGAACTCACAGGTGGTTCTTTGCACGGGGCATCCCAAAGCAGGTTTGACTTTGAAAAGATCTCCACCACCCATGGTCTGCTTAGAACCCCCGCGGGACCTGCCACTCAGCTTATTGGCTCGCACGCGAGCCATTGCCGGCCTCGCGCCGGCCGCGGGGGGCGCGGCCTGCCGATGCCGCCGGGAGGCCAAATTTGGGAGGGACGTACTGTGGATGGACGAAAATACATTTCGCACCACTTTGAAACCATGGCTGAAACCATTACTGTATTTGTTGGTATTTGCAGGAGAATCGCATCATTCCAGCGTTTCTTAGGTGGTGCCTTTCTCTCCCGCACCGTCCTGGGTTCTTTTGCTCGCTCGCAACCACTGCCCTGGCTTGGCTTGGCTTGGGGGTTTGGAGGTTGGGCGGTGCTTCCAACAAGAGACACCGGGAGGATGAGTGCTAGCTTCCATGATTGTAGCCCACTTAAGCCACCCACACCGGCTTTTGTGGGGGCCGAGAGAGAGCCCAACTGGCAAGTGGCTTCTACCCTTCTTGGTTGTTCTTTGGAGCGGCCGAAATAACCTTTAAAGTTTTTGAAAATTACATGTTTCACAGTTTAACCCGAGAGAAAACACACTTTCTTTGCAGGGGGTCAAAGACCAACCAAGCCAATTTTCCTACGAGCAGGAGTTCGAATTTTGAGAGTGACATCGGGCTGCAGGCTGAGTTGCCTTAGACAGGTCATTCTGTGTCATGCATTCATCTACTGTCCCGGGCTATTGCACGCGACACAGAGGGGGTTCTTGGGTCGCTGCCTTTTTTTTGCTCCGGTTAGTTTTGAAGATCCGTTTAGTCTTAGAGATCCGAATTCCTCCAACAAAGCCTGAATTTGCATATTAATTTTGATGGTTGGAACACAGTGTCACCTGCTTGCACACAGAAAGTCCCCCTGAAAATGATGCCCACCAAACCGCAACCTTTTCATTGGACCGTTTGGATTTTGTTCCAGGTGTGGTTCAATTTGGGGCCAGAGGTCGTCCGCACCTAAGACGCCAGCTGAGGCTTGGGACCTTGAAGAAGTTCTTCACAGAGAAGGGCTTCGGCTTTATCACACCCGATGAGCCCGGAACCCCACCCTCAGTATGGTAGAGGCACACCGCTTCGGGGATCCGTGGTGTGGTCGCTACCTCCAAACAAGCAACTCTGTCCGAGGCACCTCTCCGGTTTGGACGACTTTAGTCTCGAGTTGGGCAACATGTGTTATTTGTTCGAAGAAGCAGGGCCCTGCTTTATATGGGAACCAAAAGGAGATTGTCCAGGGAAACTGGCAAATTGTAAGGCACCAGGCCGGCCGCAAATGGTGCCATGGCAAGGTTTCATGTTTTGGTATGGAACCTAACCCAAAGGTTCTTTGTTTGAATTGAACCACCCCTCAGTTTGAGTTCGTGCAGCAAACTATGGATTCCTGTATGCACATGCAGCCAACACATGTACTTGGTTTGGGCAAATTCAGGCCCATGAAGGAGGCGCCTCTCATGTGCAGCTGGGACGAATGAAAGCCAGATGCGCAGGACACGAATCTGAACCCTTGCCCGCGACCAGGCCTCTGTTTTGTATTCATCCATGAGAATGAGGGGTTTGCCTTCTGAAAGGTCCCCCTTCCTCGACACACAACCGGTAACAATCAGCGGTCGATCAACCACAGATGGGTAGGACATGTCGGCATCACCAAGTCCCATCAATCCAACCGAGGAGTCCAACTTACAAGCTTCGAATGTTGTGATTCCGAGCTGGTGAGCGTCGACCAGGCATTGTGCTCGGTTGCCATTGTCTTTCTGGTTGTGGTTGGCTGAAGATAGATTGCACTGGCTTCACACGTGCAGGGTTGTGGAATCAAGGGGTTTATTCCCACTTCTGTGCAAGGGAATCTCCCCCTTTATGTGGGGTGTTAGTCTTTGGGAAGACCTTTTTGTTGTATCACAGAAGCGGTCATTTCCCACAACCCTGCGTATCAGTGCCATCCATTTTTCAAAAGGACTCCTGGGCTTTTCCGCCTCTCACGCTGTTGCAACGTCAAGGAGTAGATGCATATGGGTGTTTCTAAGAATTAGAGCCCCCCTTCAGTTGGCTTGCGCTTTTTTGCTTCCCCTTAAAGCCATCCAAAACGCAAAAAGAAAAAAACAACTATTGTGAGAAACACCAGTGTCCACTTTGCAGAACCCCCCGCCCCCTTTTTGCAGCATGCGGTGCCATCTCAGTCAACCCCCGCGGCCGAGGCCCGGTCAGTCGGACATCTTCGCGCCTGCGCGGAATTTGGCGCCTGGGCAGCGAGATGGCGTTCGCGAGCTCACCGAGGGGTCAAACGAGCGAACGGCCCTTATTCCAGGCTTTGGGATATTGTGACGAATGCACCTGGATGGGGAGTAGTGCGGGTAAGAAGAGTTGTAAACTGTTGCGCTATGATGGTGACTTGATTCAACTTATGTGTTAGGCCCTTTGTGATATCCGCGGCGGTTTTGAACAATCAGGTCCGTTTGTGAGCACAGGCAGCCGCAGGGCGAGGTGGCTTCACAGCCTAGTTACGATGATTGTAACACACGACCCCAACCCGACGTTCCTAGTTTATTCTTTGGCCCAGTTCGCAAGGGGCTAGTGCCCTCGAAACTAGATTAGCGACATATATCCAAGTTCACCAAGGGCCGCGCATCCTGAATTGTTGATTGTGAATGACGCAGAGGGGTCTTTCTTGAAGCTCCCCTTCTTTGGCTTGTTTACACAGGAAACCAAAGGGGAACCACCCATTTTGAGGGTTCCACTACTTTGAGACACACCCATCTACATTTAAGTCCAAAGCTTGAGCCTCCAGTGTTTGTTGCTCGATTTCCCTGGTTGTTCGGCCATTTTCTGTTTTGTGGGGCACCAGTTTTTGGGCAAGGAGACAAACCCAAACCTATTCGCAGCTTTGAAACTTAGGCCATAGCCCCATAGGTGACCGAAACTTGAAAAAATGATGGAACCCCCCTGGTAAATGCACTAACCTGCAACACTTTTCAGAAGGGCGCTCCCCTGTCGTCGAGGTGGGCACGGATGAGTCCAAGTGCCGGGAGGGCCTGCGGGTGACCTACGAGTCCGAGATCGAGGTGGGAGCTCGGAAAAAGGTCCTCGGTATCTTGCCTGAACGGGTCCAGAAAGCAAACCCCCCCGCCTCCCTATGAGTTTGGGCGTCATTTCTTCACAGAGTTTGGTTGGCATGGTTTGACAGTTTGGGGTCAGGTTCCGGTCAACTCAGTGCAGCCAAACTCATCCATTTGGGGTGAAGCGAGCTTAACGATGATGAAGGTCCCTTTCGAGTGGTTCCTGAGTTAAAGCAGTGCAGATTCATGCGCCAACACCAACATGCTTGTGGCTCCTGCGGCAGAAGGTTTCCGGAAAACGTGTGAGGGGCCAAACATGGCTTTCCGAGCTTGTCAAGAGTACACATTGAACTTGGAAGCATTTAGGGCTACAGGAGTTCATGGTAGCCGAAAGTTTCCCCTTGAAGCTGAGCAACACCACTTAGCTGGTGTGAATTCCGAGCCGATTTCCTTCGGCCTGGCTTTTGGCATGGCCTTCCGTTTATCCCGAGTGTTGCCGTGTTTAGTGTGCATTCATGAACATGTTGTTGTACAGCACATCGGGTGGTGTGAGTTGCGATGGCTTCTGTACATGTACCAGTGGCTCGCCCTGTTGAGGGGAGCTCCGCGTGTACTTTAGCGGCACAGGTTTGCTGACCAGTTCTATGCAAGCTTCAAAGCCTTTCGGATATATCAGGAGCCCTTTGCCAGGGGCTCCATTGCCCAGTCTCAATCTTCCCAGCCGACCCAAAGGGGAGTCCGAGCCCTCTCGTAGATACGGTGACTGTGGGCAGCAATCCAGCTGACAATTATACAGTGCTGATCGATCAGCCCAGTTATTGCCAGGTATGCTGATGTTCCAAGCACGGCTTGAGCCGCCCCCTCACTACACTCCGTCTCCAAGAAATCTTCGTTTGAGGAGTAAGCCACACGGATTCCAGGTGAGAAAATCCCCGCGGTGAGCTGAAAAGTTGGAATGGTGCTGGCAATTCCTCTCAAGGACGGCTTTTCAAGTTCCATGAAAATCTGCAAAGTACGGTCATGTTGTGTAACAAGAAATCCCTCTTCGCTGTCAAGAGTCTCTTTTCTTGTTTGAATAAGATTTCTTAGCACAACGAACCGCCGTAGACTGCACCAACTTCGCAGGGGCGTCGCCCAACGGGTTGCAACCCCGCGCTGCTTCACCGGCCTTCGGATTGTTTGACCGAGCCCGAGGCTCGCACCAACAAGCCCAAGGCGACGACCTGGAGCCGGGAGCCTTAGCTTTTTTTTCATCATTCTTCTGTATATCATTATTATTATCATTATTATTATTATTATTATTATAAATCCCTTGAAACCGGATTGTCTTTTTTGGCAGGTACCTGCGTTTTGGTGGTTTTGCAGGGAAACTAAAAGGAGAACAACCAGTTTTCGGACCCCCCCCCCCCCAAAAAGAAAAACTGGTTGAGGGTCTGTTGGTCTGCCACTTCGAGAAACCTCCCTGTGGCCCTTGATGGCCATGAATGGCCCACCAAAAAGGGACTATTAGGGGCATTAGTCAGGAATAGTCATCATCAGCATGGCTCTGAATCAGTATATGATTGTGGGGTAGGTATCAAACACAAGCTTTGGGTGGGACACTTGAGGTGAAGCTGCAAGAAGGCAAAAGGCAAACACATACTTCAAAGGCCTGCGACTAAGCGGTTGACAACCCTATGTAGAAACGCCTCCAGGAACTTGTAGATGGTCCTACAAACCCAGCCGAGTGGTACGCAAGACCTGTTCTGATACTTCGGTGGAAGCTACAAGGTTTGTCTCTCGGCTCCAAGGCTAAAACCCGCTTCGAGGGGGAAGCGCTTTGGCCCAATGTAGGACTTACCTTACCCACTTGAGGGACTCAATACCCATCTGCAATTAAATGTGGGACAGTTTATACACGGTTTCCTTTGGTTTTCCGTTTTAAAGTAAAGCCCAAATGGGTACCTTCCAAACCAAGCTTCTGGCTGACTTATGGGCAATCCTTGCAAGCCTCGGGTGTACCCCTGGCAGAGTTTGTGGGGGGCTGGTACGCTCATGAAGCTTTCCCTTCTACCGGAGTCCGTTTGCCCCGCCGGTTCGCTTTGGATGTGGGGCAAGCTGTTCCTGAAACTTGGGTTTACACCCCAGCCCATGAACGAATCTGTTCAACACTAGATTGCTCCAGCAGGTGCTTGGTGTTGTCTCCATAGAATGGCAAGAATGGAAGGTCCCTGAGGCTGAGGAAGGGTCAATCTTCCGAGTTTGTTTGGCTTCCATTTGCTTAAGATTTGTTTTTCTTCCCCTGTCGGTTTTAAAGGGAATCTATCACCACTGGACATATTGTTTTTCCAGGGGGCTTAAGCAAATGGCAGTTAGTTGAACCTTGACGGACCTTCTGGCAAGGTTACAACCTCCGGGGCCACTTTCCTGGGGGCAAAATATTTGATGGTTCTTACCAAGGGCACCCTCCCGTGTGTTTTGGGACCCCCTTTTAATGTTTTGGAATGTTTCCAGGTGAAGTTCCAAACCAAACATGACTTGAATGTCCCCTGCCACTTTCCTCCCTAGTCTTACCCCGTTTTCTGTATGGCATCGGGAACAAAAATATCAGGTTTTCCACGTCAAAGAACTAGCCCCTCTTTCCCAGTCAGGGGTTTGACAGCATACTCACATCAAGTGGGTATTTGGAGGATCCCTTGCTTCAAAAAGCAAAATGAAGTAGAGGTACTTTATCTGGTTTCCGAGGATCCCTTGAATTTCAAATGAACACCTCCCGAAAACCACCCAACGTCCAAGGCATCCTGGAGGGCGTCATTGCTGCCGCACTCCCACAGGCGCCAGGCCGCCTTTTTCCCGGAAGCCGGCCCTGGTTGTCTTTGCGTGGTTGTCTTTGTGTTGTTGGGTGATGTTTTTGGATGTGTGGTTGTGCTCGTGTTGCGCGGTGCTTTTTGTCTGTGTTATTTTGGCCGTTGTCTTTGTGGTGGTTGTGTTGTTTTTGTTGTGCTTTTCGTGGTTGTCTTTCTGTTGTTTGCATGTTCGCTTGTTTGTTTGTGGTGCTTTTTGCGTGCTTGCGTGTTGTGCTTTTGTTTTCGTGTGCCAATTGTTTGGTTTCGTTGTGGTTGTGTTCGTATTTGTTGTGGTCGCTTTCTTGTTCGTGTGTGGCTGTTGTGCTTTTGTTGTGGTTGCTTTCGTGTTTGTGTGGTTGTGTTGCCATTTGTTTGGAGGTTGCTTTCATGTTGTTGTGGTTGTTTTGTTTTTGTGGTCGTTGCTTTGGTGTTTGTGTGGTTGCTTTGTTTGTGTTGTGTTTGCTTTCGTGTGTGTGTGCCATTCTTTTGCAGTGGTTGCTTTCGTTCGTGGTTGTGCTTCTTCTGCTAGGTCGCGCAGTAGGGCCCTTTTACCCGATGTTTTGGGGGAGGCTTCCCCTACTAAAATAGACTACAGACAAAAATCGGGGAACAACTTATTCTAACCTCTCTACTGGAAGACCTAGTCTGTGTTGTTCTTAGGTTCGTTTTGAGCTAAGATGGCTCAAGCAGGCCTTTGCTGATTTGCTCAGCTCGAACCCTTGACTTTCGGCCGTGTGGATGAACAGATCATGGGGTTTTCTCAGCCTGGCTGACGCAAGGTCCTTTCAGGATCACTTCTCTCTTGAGCAAAATCACAAGGCCCAAAAGGTAAGCATGTCCCATTTGCCGGGGTGTTGGGTGCCAGCCCAGATCAAGCATGCTATTGCTGAGGTTTACCTCGGTACTGGGGGTAAGTTTCCTTGCAATGGCTTGGAGCTGTCACTGTGATCATTGACTATTTCTGGTTGTAGCCATAGAACTGGGTTTGCATTCCCTTAACTTACGATTCATATGGCCAGTGTAAACCATGAGGCATGCAATGTCATTCGCCTTGCAATTGGATCAAGCCATACTTGACGCGTGCAAGGCGCGCTCGGCTATGCCGGAGGCCAGCCGGGAGCGGGTGGGTAGGTGCCTTCACAGGTAGTGGATAAATGTTGCCCCCATACCAATCAACCCCAGTTTATTGACACGGGAGTCCTTGGGTTTAGTTTTGGGGATCCTCACTTTTGGAGGGGAAAACTCCCCTAACAAACTGGGGTTGATAAATACCGTGGATGCACGAAATCTTGCAGCACCTAGGAAACCCTGGAAGGATGATTCCCCTACAAAAAGCAACAAGCGAATAGTGTCTCATCGTTTCAAAGTGGTGCGAAATGGATTTCGTCCATCCACAGTATGGGGTCAACATTATCAGTTTCTCTTGCCCGCCTTTGAGCAAGTTCCCATCCACCGCCGGGAGTCTGGATGTAGCTCCCGGCCAAGTCTTCAGGAGCTCCCAGAGTGGAACCTGCCGCGTGTCCACAAATCAATACTGCCACATGGATTCCGGGGAACCGGATTTCATGGGTATTCATCTAAGGGAGGGTCCTTGCATCACAGTCCGGATGAATCCGAAATATGCAGGGCTTTCGATCATTCGATGCTCAGAAGTTACCACCACACTCCGGTTCGCGTCCGGGCCAATTGACGGCAGGCTACGGCGCTATCGCCGCCAACGGCTATGTCGACATGCGCCACCCTCAAGCGACAGGATTCGCATACAGCTTGCCGCCTCACAAAGGGTGTTGGCTTGTGTGACATCAACCTAATGTTGACCCAGGATTAATAGACCCGTCCCATGATTAGGGGGCTGTTCCCTCCAACAGTGACGAGTCCCCACTACAGGGGGACACCCCCCTATTAATCAACCAGGGGTTATTAATCTGGGGTCAACATTATTCAGTCTGGTGAGTTGTGAATGAGTTGAGACGATTCACAGAACAGCGTTGACTGTCCTGAGGGTCCCTGGCATCCTCCACGCCGCTCCACTAGCGTCCGCGAGCATGGACCCCACCAGAATGTTTTTGGTGGAAACTGGTCTTCCAGGAGACCCCCCCCCTCTCGCGCTCCCCGTCTTGTCACATAGTCCGGAACAGTCCAACACCCCCCCCCACCACCCCCAGTCAGGTTCCATGTTGACGGATGGGACGGGATGGCTTTCTGATTGCCTGTTGCTCTTCGTGTTTGCCGTATGGTAAAGCCACCGCGGGATGCACAACAGAGACATGTCATGCTGCACAGCTCACATGCAGTGCGAATGCTAATGTACCTGTGGCTTTCCCCGCCCACCCCCACCAAGCCCTCAACATGGGACAGCGTCGCAAAAAAGTGTGATGTACACCACCGGAATTCGCCACGGCCGTCTACACTCGGTGGTCCAACTACTAGAGAGGAACTGAGGTTGCTGCATACTAGACCGAGGTTGCCCCATAGCTGTTCACTGGACATTTTGTCACGGGGGCCCTTCTCACGTTTCTGTTGCATTGCTGCTTGTTTCCGTCCATCTTCCTAGGCGAATATCACGTTCATGGGGTGTGACAGAGGGGGCACGTGCGAAAGGTTTAGCTTGTGACTCGTTTCCAAATCTTCCCAGTTCTTGGTCAAGGAAAATGTGTGTTTGTGTGTCTTTTTTGGGGGACCTCCTTTTGGTTCTTTCTCAAGGGAAACCAAAGGACAAACCAGTTGCATTCTTGTGGTATCGCACTTTGAGCTAAACCCAATGGGTTTGTCTCGAAATGGGGGACCCCCAAACTGGCGGTTTTCATTTTGGTGTCCCTGTCGACCTCCAAAAACAAAAGACATCCACAGGGGTTCCCCGCACTTTCAGGCAGAGGTACTCCCCCTATGGCGTCGCGGGGCTCCAGGTGCGTCAAAGCGCGGGCGTTCGATTTCCTTTCGGGTTTCCCTTGATCGCGGGACCCGAAAATCAGACATACGCATTTCCCCCCATTACGTACCTTACTCCAAATACTTGCTTTCTTCTGACGATGTCAGCCCCTGGAAACTCTTTCATACATACATATATATATATATATATTATATCTCGTTAAAGACGGGTGTTGGGTGGAGGGGGTAGGTGAAGCTGTGGCCAAGCTCCTGTGGTTGATCCATGTTGATCTTGGATGTCCGTGAGTTGGGAGTTCCAGTAGCTCACTTCGCCCTATTGATGAGTTCAGGCAGGGCTATCCTCGGAGCCGCAACTTTTGCCATGGTGGTTTGGGCGGTTTGGGTGATATTTCTGTCTGGTTGATTTCCTCCAGAATATCATTCTCCCTGAATGGAGCGGACAACAAAAGAGATGAGAATGTGGGGCAAACCTGGCTAGGTGTGCATCACGGCTGAGTTGAAGACTGCCACTTCAGCAGGTAATCAACATGTGTAGGCCTGGTAGGGTGTACGCTGGGTCACACATCGAGGAACTGCCAAAGCAATCCTAGTTGTCTTTGCAGTGAAACCTGCCAGTTCCAAGTTTGGCTGCCTCCTGACCTGAATCTCTGGCAAACTGCCCTCAGACATGCGGCCTTTCACCAACTTGAGTTGCAAGACGTCCCTGCGGCTTCGCCCGTCCTTTGGTTTCCTTTGCATGGTGTCTGAATTTGTCATCCACCTGGAACCCCCGCTCTAACCTTTCCCTCACCAGTTTTGGTTCCTTCGCTTTCGCGCCAGACAATGCCGGCGAACTACGCTGTGCAAGGTGGGGACCGAATTCTCGGTGTGGGTGGGATGTCACCTCGACTACTTCGCAGGAACTGCTTAGGAGAAAATACGGGCGATGGAGCACTGAAGTTGCGTTTTTTTTTGTTTTTTGCATTTCTATAAGAGTTCCTCATGATGGAGCCATGACTAAAAGACTGCAAGAGGGTTTACCAGTTGCCACACTTCCTGTGGTTCGCCCATCGCCCCAAAGAGGGGAACAGGTTGGCATCTTGAACGGGTCATTCACTGCGTCTTTCTTTTCTTAGCCTCATTTACGGCGCTCCTTAAAAGATCTCAATTTTGCAACCGTTTGAAACATGTTGCTTTTTCAACACCAAAATAAGGGGAAGCCACCGTTGACAAGTTGCAATGTTCAGGTGTATAATGTAAGGATCCCTGACTTATCGTCTTCTTTCTTCTTCTTCGCAGCTGCTGGTGCTGGTGCTGATGCGTTGGCTGCCGTGCTCATTCGCCTGTCGCCTCGCTCGTCGCAGGTGGGATGCCCGGAGCCATGGGAGTGCAGGGCACGATGCCACAAGGCAGCTCAGCTGCAAGCGGAATGCTCCGTCAAAGCCCTCTCTCTATTTTACCCAAGGGTTGCTTGACTGGCGCTTGACGTCACATAAGTCTTCCAAAGGTTTTGGGGCAAAGGGGTCTTGGGGAGGGTCAGAGCGAGTATACACCTATGATTCACTCCGCTCCGGTGTCTCAGTTTTCAAGTTTGAATGATTATTTGGCGGTCGTATTGCAAGATAACTGTACTTGTGGAGGCGCCACGACGAGTTAATGGAAACGTACCTTGTGATTCCAAGAATGTGAGAGTGACTGTATCATTCTGTGTGTTGCAGACACTGTACTCTCGGTCAGAGACCTGAAGAGCCAACATGCGGCAAGATTCGCATTTGCATCGGGAAATTTAGAGCCAATCCGCGTCGTGTTTGCTTCCTGCCCCCAAAAACACAAGACACCAAGCGTCCACCAGTTCTTGGCACCCTGTCGGATGGCAGGCACTTTATCGGTTCCCCAACACATGAACTCTAAGAAATGAAGCCTTGGTCGGTTCGAGCGAGGGGTTTGGTTTGGTCTCAAACTGGGGGTGGGGGGGGGGGTGCAGGCACCATCAGCCCAAGAGGTTGCGACCATAGATAGGTGTCCTTTTGTTTGATTTGCTCGAAAAATAGATGGTTTTGGTTTATTTGGTGGTTTAATCATCTACCAGGGCCATCTATTTCCCCTAAAAGGACGCCTATGGTTGCGACTTTGTCTCGCCTTTGCAGAGGACGGACTCGGGTTTTGGGACCGAGCGCGCGAAAGAAACACGCCGCGCGCCCAAAGGCTACGTGCTGCAGGGCCAGCAAGGCCTCGTTTGGGCGGAAAACCGTCGTTTGGGCCGTTTTGGTATGTGTCTTAACATTGGAGGACCCGCCCCCCAAAAAGGTGAAACCTGGGATTTTCGTGGTTGTGTCAAAAAAGAGGAGGACGGAGAAACAAGTGATTGTTTTCTGTGTCAAAATAGGAGGACGGTGAAACACGTGTTTTTTTGCAGTGTCAATGTCGGAGGTTCCGACTGTTTTAAGACAAGCCCATGTGGCAACCACGGCGAAGGGACCCTGGCAGAATCAGGGCAAATGGATGGATGGCTGGATGGCTGGCTGGCTGGCTGGTCCAAACAGGAAATCTCTGGCTGCATACCTGGGTTGATAAGTCAACTACAGGGTCCAACTGACCATGTCCTACAACGGTCAATGTGTTTTTGCAGTGGGCTTCCTGGATGTTGCAAGTGAAGCAAATACGAGCAGAGCAAGGCAGGTCGGTAAATGACAATCTTTTCTGGGCGTCCAGTTCGCGTTTCAACCGCTGACAATCTAAGCCTCCCACTTGTTGTTTCGATTTCGGGTTTTGGGGCCTTGTGTCTGTGCGTCGAGGCTAGGGGCTCTCAAATACAATAGGGTTTGGGGTTCCACACAAATGGCCTGTGTTTCGGTCATCGCCAATTGCTGTGGTTTGATCATTCCTTTGAACATTAGGGGGTACTCTCCCGTCTAACACGGACCACTCCCGAGGGTCCTATTTACAGGACACTTACCTTGGATCCCCCAGTTAGGTTCGATACTTTTGGACGAACTCCATTTCGCACCACCTAAGCAACCTGGAATGATGATTCCCCCGCGAACATCAACACACCCTATGGTTCCAACCATGGGTTCATTTCGTGGTGCGGTCTCGGATTTCGTATCCATCCACATGAATATCATGAGATGGCAAACTACCCCCTAGCCAACTACCCCCCCTCCCCCAAGGTTAATTTGACTAGAGCTAAATCAGACCCCTGGGACCCTTTGAACTCGCGAGATTTCCAACTCCTTTGAGACCCTCGCATGCCGAATCGCAGGCATGCAGATGACACCCGCGGTGCCCGCTCTGCCGCCTGGCTGGGAGCAAGCCGTGGACCCCGCCACCGGCAAGGCGCTCGAAGAAGGAGGGCCCTACAGCTGGCAGGGTCCATGTGGGTGTGGGTCAAAATTATGGGTATGGGTATGGGTCATGGGTATGGGTCATGGGTATGGGTCATGGGTATGGGTCATGGGTATGGGTCATGGGTATGGGTATGGGTCCATGTGGGTATGGGTCCATGTGGGTATGGGTATGGGTATGGGTCCATGTGGGTATGGGTCCATGTGGGTATGGGTCCATGTGGGTATGGGTATGGTCATGGGTCCATGTGGGTGTGGGTATGGGTGTGGGTATTAAACCAACAGGGGACCGCATATTTTGGTCCATGTTTCCACTTATCAGGGTAAGTCATGTTGGGTACCCACTTGTGACCCACAGCCATGTGTTCTGAGTAGCCCAGGGTTTAGGGTTCAACCAAGGGGTTCTCCTTTTGGGGAAATCTACTCCTGGGTGAAGTCTGTCTTGGGCAAGTCAAGAATGGAACGCTGGTACTTGGATGATCTGGGAGGTTGCCATGACAGGGGTCATTTGGCTCACTCTGGGGTCAAGTCAGGAACTGATCGATTTCCCTTCAACACGCCACTTAGGGACTTTGACAGTATTAATGAATGGGGCCCGCAAAAAAGTGGTCGGCGTGTTGTGGGTATCATGTTTAGGTTTATTTGGGCTGATTGAGGTTTATCAAGAGTTGGAAGGAATCTAGCAACGTGATCCATGGCAGCTGTGACTGTGCCTAAGACATTTTGACCATCTCCAGCTCACGCAGCTTGCCCGTTGGATTCGTTGGTGTGGAAACGCAAAGGAAGCGGGTCGGCTGGAACGTTTGCAGGATGACGTAGGATGATGTGAGGGGAAGACCACGGGTCCCGTCATTAAATAGCTGACACGGCAGTGTTCCTGTTGGTAGCCTCAAAAAGGACGCAGCCACATAGACAAGAAAGAGCATGACAAGGTTCTGGGAGCACGTGCAAGGACGCAAGGTTGGGAGATCAATAGGCAATGGGAGGGGGTTGTCCCAATGACCAGGAGACAAAGCATGCTTGGACTTGGCGCAACACGTACTGCGAAAGCGTGGACTTGCGAACGTCGGACCCGCACCTTGAACGGACCAACATTAACATAAGCGCGTTGTGAATGAGTCGTAAGTATTCGTCAGCCACGGGCAGTCGATGTTGCACATACTCACATTGCAGCCCAAAGCAGCAGGCCGCATCGGATTGAATCGCATCGGATCACTTCGGATTGCATCGCATCAGCAGGGTGTGGGTCAAAATTCAACCCACGGGGGACCGCCGATTTTAGTTAATGTTTTCACTTACCAGGGTTCCATTTTGGGTACCTATTTTTGACCCACGGCCAGCAGTTCATCGGATTTTAGGATGCACAAAGGCAAGTGCCGGGTTTGGCCCACCTGAAGTGAGCATCTTGAATTGGCCTTTCGCCTTTCAAGCCAGAGAGCGAGAGATGGAGAGACAGCAGAGAGACAGAGAGAGAGGGAGAGAGGGAGAGAGAGGGAGAGAGAGAGAGAGAGAGAAAAAAAACACACACACACATGGAGAGGGGCATCGTCGGGTGTTGTGATCTTTCCCTGCGCAACTACGCCATTCAGCCGCGTCTGATTGAGCAGCACTGTTTCAAATGGGGTCACTTCTAAACAGTGGCCCAGTTCAGCACAAAGTGCAAGCAACCTGGCTGCAGCCCCATCTGAACTTGCGCAAAAACAACTTGCATGGAGATCTAGTGCAGATAAACTTGCAGAGAGAACTTGCTCAGAGACCACTCGCGCAGAGAAATTGCAAATTGAGCTTGCGCAGAGACACTAGCGCAGAAGCACAGAGGAGCTTGCATAACCGCAAGAAAACTGGGCAGATAAAGTTGCATATACAAACAACTTGCACAGAGCAACTTGCGCACCAAAAGCTAGGCACAGAGAAATAGCGTAGAGTAACTTGCGCTGAGAAATGGCACAGCGAACATTTCGCAGAAATCAACTTTTGCATACAAAGAAGTATGCTCTTGAACGGAGAAGCTGACAAGCTTGCCAAGAGGAGTTGCGCAGAGAAACGATTCTGCAGCGTCATGCCTTTGCGCCGCGCGTGCTGTTGTCTTCAACTATGTAGGCTTATCACAAGTCGTCCAGCTTGTTCTTAACTGGGCGGGAAGCAAGTCGGTGTAGCTTGAGCATTCTGCGGAGTGGCCGTGTTTCAGCTACTCTGGAGTTTTCACTCGGCGCCAGGTCTACTATGCAAACAGAGCAACGAGCGAGACCAGCTGGACACCCCCGCCAATGCCCATGATGCAGATGGCACCGCCTGAAATGCAGGGCGCAATGCCGGGTAGCATGGGCGGGATGCAGGGCAGCATGGGCGGGATGCAGGGAAGTATGGGCGGGATGCAGGGCGGAATGCCAATGCAGGGTGGAATGCAGATGCAGGGCGGAATGCCGATGCAGGGCGGCATGCCAATGCAGGGCGGAATGCCAATGCAAGGTGGAATGCCAATGCAAGGCGGGATGCCTATGCAGGGCGGAATGCCAATGCAGGGCGGAATGCCGATGCAAGGTGGAATGCAGATGCAAGGTGGTATGCAAATGCAAGGTGGAATGCAGATGCAAGGCTCAATGCCTATGCAAGGTGGAATGCCCATGCAAGGCTCCATGCCTATGCAAGGCTCGATGCCTATGCAAGGAGGCATGCCTATGCAAGGCGGCATGCCAGGGACGATGCAAGGTGCGATGCCGGGCGGCATGCCCGGTTGCGTGCCTGGAAGCATAACAGGCAGCACGCCGGAAACACCGCATCTGGCTTTGCCAGCGCCAACGGAACCTGAGCCAGCGGCCGCAAATCCGACAGCAGCAGCGCCAGCGGCTGACACGCCGGCGGCAATGGCGCCGGCGACAACCCCGGCAGCGGAAGCTCCGGCGGCAACGCCGGCGGCAACGCCGGCGGCAGAAGCACCTGCCACAACACCGGCCACTGCAGCAGCACCTGCGGCAGAAGCACCGGCGGCAACACCTGCGGCAGCACCGGCAGCAGAAGCGCCGGTGGCGGCTGCAGCAGCACCGGCGGCGGCACCGGCAGCAACAGCACCGGCGGCAGCCCCCGCAGCTGCAACTGCGTCACCCGCAGCAGCACCTGCGGCTGAGGCCAGGTGACATTGCCAGACTTAGCTGCACCTGTTTGTTTTTTGCCTTTTTGGGTGTCCTTCAGTGTTCCTTTCAACCAGCAACAATAGTTTAATCTGCACGCTCGTTCGCGTCTCGTGGTCGAACCACCGACCGCGTTACCACCCACAGATATGCGGGGAGCAACAAGCTCAACTTTTTGCAGGGGGTCTAAGTGTGGTCAAGGTGAAGTCGCTTGTTTCCAGCTCGCTTTGGCCTTTGTTGCAGCTCTGGAGCCAAACAGAAATCATGGCTCATGGGCCGTAACGACTCTGACTGCAACAACTCCTGTAAAGAGATCAACTTTTTCGTTGGATGGATTGTGCTTGTTATTCATCAAGGCGCCAAGCACCACCTCAAATTGGCAAGATAGACCACAATGCGAGTTTTCCGCGAAGAAAGCATGCTTTGACTGAAGTGATTGCAGATTGATTCTGAACCTCTGCAGGTACCCACCACAACAGCCAAGAGACAGAGAGCCGGCTTACAACCCACGGACGACATTGCCTTACTTCGCTTGGTCCAAATGCACTACACGAAAATCATGTCATTTGGATATGTGGATTTGTTGGTTCCCGGCAACACGGGGATGATGGCCATCGCACACCTTTCCCTTTCTCCAAATCTGGGACACCGGCAAATGGGGTTCCCCTTTGGTTTCACTTGAAACCGAACACGAAAGCACCACCAAGAAAATGACAAACCCATGTCGTGTGCTTTCTCCATGCGATGCTTGGCACCAATATCGATCGCACATTTTACGCCAGCGTTCCCACGTGGCTCGGCTGTGTTCCGCTCCAATCAGAGGCCCTGCAAGCCAAGGTCCACACTTCGATGGCTGTTTCGGGGCCACTTATCTTATTGAACTTGTCCCAGGCAACACTGGGTTAGGGGAGGTTCGGTGGATGCCCTAGAGATTAACTACCACCGTTTGAGCAATTGTATAATTGGTTTACTTGCAGTCTGTTGGGCATTCACCATCCCGATGTTCCCCAGGGTCAAGTCAAAGGCTTGAGGTAGCCGGAAGCACACCCATTTTTCGCAAGGTCGCTTTCATTTTTTTTCGCAACCATATGCGAACAATGAGAGTGACTCCGAAGTCTATTCCCTATTTGAGTGCTAGTAACACGGCGCATGAGTGCATGAGCGTGTCTTTGAGCGTGGGGATTGGTGTTTCATATTCTTAAGAACTTACTTTTGTTCTTGCATGGGTTGTGGTTTCGAGCACAACGAATGGGAATCATCGTACGCTTCTGGTGCTTTCAGAAATCGGAGGTCACGTGTCGCGAGCCATGGCAAAACCAGGGCTTCCCCATAGCATCTGGGACTGATGGCTCCAAGCGGTGGAAATGCATCCCCAGGTCCCCAAAGATTTTCGTTCGGTTTTGTCTCAAAACAATGGAACCCTGAGACAGTAGTTTCCTTTTGGTTTCCGTTTAGCACAGCCTCAAAAAAGCTAGGCACAGCCGGCAGCGCAGCCGGCAGTGCAGCTTGCAGCGCAGCCCGCACCGCAGCCGGCAGCGCAGCCGGCAGTGCAGCTTGCAGCGCAGCCCGCACCGCAGCCTGCAGCGCAGCCGACGGCGGCGCTGCCAGCCGGCTGGGAGCAAGGGGCAGACCCAGGAACCGGAAAGTGGGGAGCTCAGCTGTTGACGCACCGTTTGGTTGTTCAGTCGACTTCTGGCTTCTTGTTTGCAAAAGTCAAGCAATGTCGGATATGTGTATCAAATGTATTTTGGTCTGTTTAAGTCATATCAATTGCTGAAATATCGGCCTTACTCTTTCTATGTATGATAAAGAAACTGTGCTGGATCACAACTCGGAACACAGGGAGTATCATCCTCACAGGGCACCCAAATCAAGACGGGACCGGCAAGAGCCACCTTCGGACCCACTCCGTCGCTTCCGAGGACGTATTACTACAACCGGGCGACTGGCCAGTCGAGCTGGACGGTTCCTCCCAGTTAGCGGCAGATAGGTAGGGCTTGGGTTGGAAATGATTGCGCTGCCCTTCGTACAAATTGGAGCTGATTGCT
The DNA here is from genome assembly GCA_963377175.1 of Effrenium voratum. Classification (NCBI taxonomy): domain Eukaryota; class Dinophyceae; order Suessiales; family Symbiodiniaceae; genus Effrenium; species Effrenium voratum. The sequence continues at coordinate 252,667 of CAUJNA010003339.1, forward strand.
GTTCCTTTTTGTGAAATATGAAGGGCAGAAGTGTAGCTCTCTTGGCTTTGAAGTTGTTTTCACTCCAAATGTTGGCAGTTGCCCACATTTGCATGTTTGCCTGTTGAGACTGGACATCCGTTCAACATGCTTGCAGCATTTAGCACCGCTGACCAAGCAGGTCAGACATTTTGCAGACATGTTTTTGCTCCTTTGCTTGGTTGGGGTTCCTTTTTCATTGACTAGCAAAGTGTTTGATGGTCGGCATGAGTTTGGCGTAGGCGTCTGGCCCCTCTTTGCATCTCCGAGTCTTTCCGATCCAAACCCACCGAGTTGCCGTTCGGCCGGACGAGGGTGGGGCAAAGGGTGTCAAATGAGTGGAACGGTTGAAGATCGCAAATGTCCTGACAACTGCAACCATCACATTGGAATTGATATGTTGTGTAAGTCACAGCCCGAGCGTTCACTTTTAGAATGGACACTGTTAGCCCCCAATGAGACTCGCGATACATCGGAGCCGAGGGAAAACCCCTCGGCAGCCGGAGTCTGCTCGTCCATCTCACTCGTGACGTGCTCGCGGAATCGCGGTGCGCCGCAATTCGAGCGCGTCGCTCTCGGCATTTTGAGGCGGAGATTGGGGCGGAATCCACCGGGATTTTCCTGCCAGTAGCCAGCTGGAAGAAAGCCCCATCGGGAAGATGGCGTACGGCTCAGGTTCCAGGTGGCTGTTGGCCGGAGACCAGGATTTCGCCCATGAGCGTTTGTTTGCCCCTTCTGCTTTCATGCCAGGTGTAAGAACCTATTGGCGTCCGGCAACAGTGTAATTGACGTATTTGTTTGTTCAACATGATGCCAAAAGAGAGATCCCTCAGAGTCATGCATAGTGTGGTCGTGCTAGGACCGAATGAGCCAGGACGCATGTCTACGGGCGTGCCGGAGTCAGAAAATGCGTCTGCGTTCGGCAGGCGAGCTGTGGTTCTCAAGCGACCTATTTCATCATCATAGGGTCGATCAACTTGAGAGATTTACAGAAGGTTCTTTGGTGCTAAATGAAATCAACATGGACTCCGAGAAGGGGGCATTGTCAAATCGATCTTTTGTTTTCTTCTACTTGCCCACATCCATTTACCATCATGTACCTTAGTGGGTAACCCAGCATGAACATGTTTGTCTCGGATCCAGTGGGCTGGTTCAGGGCGGTATCTACGTCGAGTTTCGGTGAGGCTGCGGCACCTGCCGACCACAGAGCAGAACAGTCTGCTGACGGACTCGCTGAGGCGTCTGCTGGAGCAAGGGCCTCGGTTGCTTGGAGCGAGACCCATCGGTTCTGCGCCTGTCGCCACCCCGGAACCGAAAAGGGTACCTCGGAGGTTGGGTACCCTTCACAGACTGGGCCGGGGCGCTCGGCTTGCGGTCCTGCAAGCCACTGTCTTTTTCTTTTTTTTTTGACGGCTCCGCTGCCGCAAGGCGCAACTCGCAGGCCCCTCTTCGGCGCATGGTTCTTCATTGGTCGATGGGCCGCGAGAGCGGCGCTTTTCTTTGAGCCGCATGTGGTGGATCAAGGTGGATCTCGCACTAAGCACTTCATGGGGTTGAAACCCGTGGAACGTTCCTATGCTGGGCTGGGGTTTGGGTTCATGAGATGCATTGTCAGCGACAATCTCGTGAGCGGTTGCAGCACTTGGACAACTGGGGTGTGACTTTTTCAGGTTGATGCGAGAAGGGAAGTTCACACTCTGGTCGTGCACCGCGAATCCTTAATTTCTTTGCCACTCTGCCCGCTCCAAAGCGGCGGCAAGTCAAAACCTGGGCAGCTTGAGGTTCGCAGGGGACGGGTTTAACAAATAGGCGAGGTCAGTTTGATTCTCCATGGGTTTTGGGAGGCATTGAGTCACATGTTTTGATTGCTCACCAGAGCTTCCTGAGGGTTTTGTACCTTGAGATTAGACTGGGGAACAACCCAGCATGGTTCAAAAGTCCGTGCCTCTGCTTGTAGGGAATTATGTCGATTCACAAAGGTTACACCTTTCGCAGGGATGCTCGTGGTTCAACGACGGGAGAAGAGAACGGGGATTACTCAAGTTTATTCCTGCAGTCATGGCAAACGTTGGCCTCGCAGTACCCCGCGCCCCCAGCCTAACGTGTAAGTTAGACTCTTGTTGTTCCAAGATGGTCAAACACTCCAAGGGATTTTAGTGTTTTCCCAATGTCCCTGGGTTTCATCCCGGGGCTCGCTTTCCACGGGCGCGCCTTTGCTGCGCCTTTGCCGCTGCCTCGGGCAGCGCCCGCGCCGAGTTCCTCGAAGATCCTGCGGACCAAAGGGCAGCCCCAGGCAGCGGACGCGGTGGCGACCTTTGCCGCGCGCGCGGGCGCCCGATTTGGTGAACTTCTTGGTGAAGTTGCGGTGGGGGGGGGGGGGGGGTTGGGAATGTTATGCGGAAGTTGGGGGTGGGACTTATGTGGAAACTTGGGAGTGGCCACAATGCGTACGGAGTGTGATACAGCTTACTGTCTCAATGCATTTTGCAGAATGAGGGCTGGCCCCTTTACATGAGAATGGATGAAGTGCAAAGCTGCAACTTGGTATGGCGTCCATGTCTTTTTGAGCCAGTTGAGACCTGGATTTGGTGCAAAACAAAAGGTTCACGCATGAGTTTTCATGTTGACTATCTTCTGTCTGAGGTATTCATGGCAATGATGCGACACTGTCGCTAGGGCGATTATTCCACTCGGGTTTGTTTGTGCTCCTTGGATCAGATTTCTGCCGGCATACCCAAGGTGGCATGTCGTTGAGGAGTCCAAACCCACACACCCCGGATCCAGGATCAAGTTTGATTTGGGCTGCATCATAACCAGATAGCAGGTTCTTTTTACTCCATACTTGTTAACTTGAGGGAATGCACTGTTGCGTGGGTTGAATTTGCCATTCACCTGAGTGAGACACCGCAAGCCTTGGCAATCCTCTCGCCAGATGGGCCTGCATTAGCCCCAAATTCAGCCTCAGGAGGGCTCTTTTGGGGAAAAGAACCAGCGAGATTTGGGTTCCCGGTGTCAAAAAGGGTTCCCTTTCACCTTGCCGGGAATGAAGCGATCTCGCCATTTTGGCAGAAAGCAACGTGAACGAGAATCGAGGTCCCTGAAACTCCCCAAAATGCTGGATTCCCTTTTGGTTTCCCGTTAAACCAGCCTGAAGCAGCTTGCCGCTGAAACGGCAAGAATTTGAGGACCAGTTCCCCGTTGTTTGGTCTCACCAGTCACGCAGGCACGGTGCTCACGTACTTGTCGACCGGCTTGGCAGCGGACTCGGCGGGCCGAGGTGTCGGCAGGGCAGATTTGTCCGAGATCAAGCTTCCAAAGTTCGACTTTTGTTTGTGTTTTTTGTTAATGCTCGGCTTTGGTTTTTGATGTATGCATGCTCAACTTCTAGTTGGTGCTTTTCATGTTTAGCTTCTTTGAGCAGACTATGTATGTATACATATGTAATTATCATCATTATTTTCAGTGTTGTTTTTGTAAGTTATTACATAATTTCATGCTTATGCATATTATTATTCAACTGAACCTATGGGGATCGTCGTTTTTTTTTTTTTTCCTTTTTTTTTTTTTTTCGTGGAGTGATTGCAAGTTTAGGAATGGGGATTCAACGTTGAATGGGTTTATTTCTTGCTGTTTTCTGTTGTGTTTGGCCGAATAAGCGCTTTACCTTCTGAACCAGGGTGGTGTGGATGGTTTAGGGGTTAGGAGTGAGGGTTTTGCTTACCCAGAGAGTAAAAAGTAGATGGAACCCAATGATTGGGTTTTGCAAACGGAGCTTCCTCTAAACATGGAGGGTTTGTGGGTAGGAGCCATGGAAGCCAATCCAGAGGTACGTGAAAGAAGACCACTCCACCCGCATGCATCAAGCACGGGGCAAAGGCCGCCCATTGTGTTATCCTTTTAGGTCAACCGGTCGATGTTTTCAAACGGATACCTACGAGGACGCCCTGAATGTGACTGAGCCCGCTGCACCCTGATCACCTGCGAAGCATTTGCGTATGCTTTTGCTCTCATGGGCGGGAATGGCGTCCCTTTCTTCATTGAGCAATCCCTCTTGCTTGATCTGATCAACAAAGCGGTTTTCCCTTGTGGGGAATCCAATGTTCTTCAAGCTACAAGTCATCCTTGCAATGAGCACCTGGTTGCTTTATCCCAGGCGCCCCTTGGGCTGAGCTTTTGACGGTAACGCCGCGCGACGATTCAGTTTGATGCTCAGGTGACGGAGCTCCTGAAGCGTTACCCGCAAGATTGCTCCTTGGCCCTGCCCTTAGAGGGCGAAGGGGCGAAGGGCGGTGCGATCTGTTTGGTTGCTTCATGGCTTTGTGGGTATTTGCCAGTTGGTTGGCTGGCTGGTTTGGATGGCTGGTGAGCTGGATGGCTGCCGAGTTGCTTGCTTGGCAGCATTCTGTTTCATTTCTTTGGCCGAAACTAGCGGCTACCAGTGGCCCTGCCTGGACATGAGCTGCCACAGAATTCTAATACAAGGCAAGTAGTTTGGAGATTCTTCACTATTGGGAGAAACACAATTGCCTACAAGGTTGATTAGTTTCGGGATAGTGAGACTCCCTGGCCGCAAACAAATGGGATGCCACCTGGATATGGGTCTGGTGTGCGATGATATCATTGGGATGGCGGTCAACGGTCAGAGGTGCAGTGTTGCTCCGAGCCTTCAACACATTGACAAAACCTTCAACACAGTGTTGGGTTTCCTTGGGTTTCCTTGGGTTTCCTTTGGGTTTCCTCGTTTAGAAGTCATGTTTGCGCCCTTGTGCCAGGGATTTCGGAGCACGTGATGTTCAAAGCACATGACTATAGAGATCCGTAGGGTCCGGTTGCCCTCCGCCAGAAGAAGCCTTGGGTAGAAATGGCCGAGACGTCCTTTGAGCAAGCAACCATGGTGATGTGTGCGCGCATGGTAACATGCACTCCCCGATTCAAAGCTACCGCATCAGGAATATGTTTAATGCTTTCTCATCTTCTGAGATCCAATTGTCGTCTCGGTCTTGTTGGCTCCATCAGGGTTCCAGGGGTTGCTGCTGATGGCACAGGAAAACTGTTCCAGACCTTGTCACATCCCAGCTTTCAAGCTTATGTGATGAATTGTCATCGTCTAATGCTTTCGGCCCTGCCGTAAATGTCAATCTTTCGATTCCCTGGGCTTTGAATCAGCACCGATCGGCACCTGTTCAATGACCGGCACCGTGGGAAGCTGTTTTTTTGCTGCTTCGCTGTGACGTGCGGGCGCTCTCGTCCTTTGACCACAGGGCACATGAGACTCATACATGCCCTCTTTTCTTGCTTGGTTGCTATAGGGAAGCACTAGCGAACCCTCTTAATTTGGAGCTTTGCTTTTGTAAGGCACACCCATCTCTAGCAGACTGACCATTGGCACCTTTTAGCGGTCAAGAACCACAGTCGGCCGTGAACATCCTCTGCTACTGCTGGAAATCCGTATTTGAGCTGAGCAAAACAAACCCTAGCGCTGCTTTACATGGCTCTGACTTGGGATATAAAAACTCCTCAAGAATGGTTCACACATCCCCATGAAAATGATATTCGCAAGAGGTTCAACGTTGAGATTCACACGCATGCCTTAGATGTCACCCTGGGCCAAAGAGAAAAGAATAGAAGCCCTGATCAAAAGTATTTCCTTGATCCTGCTTGCAATTGGAGTCTTCCCAATCTTGGTTTGGCTAGAAATTGCACCCCCCCACCAAATGGTTGCTTCAGGTTTGTTCCCTTGAACGATGAAAGAGGGGGAGTATCAAGGCAGTGACATTTGGTCGGGGGCAAAAGTTGAAGTAGTTGTCCTTTGCTTGGGCGGTTTTTGACGTGCAGTCACCACGTGGAGAAAAAAATGCGTCAAGTGCAATTCCATGGTCTCTCTGACCGTCTGACCCAAGTTTGAGCCCCCAACTACCATTCTCAGGGTCACCCGACGCAATGGAGGCCATGGTCTCCTGTTTTTTCGGGTTTGGCTTGGTGGCTTGGTTTGAACCCCTGGTTCTTGATGGGAAGCCGCCCACGAGGAACATGGGGAAGTTTTCCCAGGTGGTTGACATATCACCTGTTCGGCGGTTTCCAATGGTCCTCCTACAAGGGCCTTTTGATCAGCATGATTCAAAAGGACCACCGAAGGACACCGAAGAACCAAGGAACCCAACCAGTTCTGAGTCCATGTCTCGTTCAGTTCTGAGTCCATGTCTCGTTGAAATCAAAAAATAATCTGCGAAGGAGCGCATCGCGGACGACGGCTCGAAGATCTACACGGCTTTGCCCTTCGAGATGCCGGGGGCGATCAGCGTCAAGGCCAGCAACAAAGATGCCCGGGCCATTTAAACAAAACAAATCCGATTCTATTTGTTTTGGTTGTTTTGTTTTATGTTATAGTGCTTCATTCTGTTTTGTTTTGTTTCTGCGTTGTTTAGCTTGCTGTGTTTTGCTTGATCGTGTGTTTGATTCTTCTGATTGCTGTGCTTTTTGTTTGCTTTGTTTGTTCCTTCGTTCCCTCGTTCCCTTGTTTGTTTGTTTGTCTGTCTGTCTGTCTGTCTGTTTGCTTGATTGGTCTCTTTTTTGTTTTGTTTTTTTGTTCTGTTGTATTAGTTTGTTAGTCTGTGTGTGTTCGTGTGTTTGTCTGATTGTCTGTCTGGGTGTCCGTCTGTCTGTCTGCCTCTCTGCCTGCCCGCCCTGATTCAGTTACCCTAGTTGGCGGCTTGGATTGGTGGTTTGGGGGTTTGAACGCCCAGCTTTTGCAGAGGGTAGATGGGAAACCATCCCTAGCCAGCAAACCACCAATTGGGGGGAAGCTGATGGTTGTGTGTTTGTTTTGTTTGTTTGCTTGCTTGCTTGTTGCTTGCTTGCTTGCTTGTTTGTTTGTTTTGTTTTGTGTTGTTTTGTTTTTGTTTGTTTGTTTGTGCCCCTGTTTTGCCAATGTCAAAGTGCTGGAGGTGTGAACAAGCCAAAAGGAACAGTCTAAGCTCACACGGTCGAGTGCCCGTTCCCCGCAATGATGCGGGTGTTCCTTTTTTTGGAGGATACCTCTTTTTAGGTTGTTTTCCAGAACTTACCCATATTTTTTCATTCCTCTGGATTCCGCTGCTTTGCAGGTAACTTTATCGCCAAGAACTAGATTGCTAGCGGGTTCCTTGGGGGTTGGCCTGGGGCCGGACGTCCAGGTCATGTGGGAGAGCAAGAAGGCCATGAATACGGACATCCTCCTGACGCCCACAGGCGGAAAGCCGCTGCCGTTTTGCTCTGAGTTGCATGGTCCCCCTGAAGGTCCAATGGCTATTCATGTGGATGGTCACGAGATCCGTGCGCACCACGGAATGAAACCATGGGAAGGAAACCATAACGTTCGTTGGTATTTTCAGGAGAATCAGGAACCAGGGTTTGTTAGGCATCCAGAGTAGAGCATCAACTAGGCGGGCAGGGCGACACCTTTGGACTTGACACGCATATCTTGAACGACTGGTGGGGGCAAACTTTGTGAACGCGACATGCACACGTACAAACAAGCAGAGACGACATGTTCTGCGCTTTGCGTCTTGTGCGCGTCTGATTGTTTTCACTTTGGCATTGCCGATTGTAGCAGTTCGGTTCAACTGCAGACCGTCTTCGTTCTTGCATGCCAGCAGCGCAGATGTAAACCTGACATTGGAAGAGGCCATCATGCCAACATGCCTTCTATGCTTTAGATCACCGCTGGCACAGCAACTTGTAGCATACTCCAGATGTTGGCTACAAATATCACAGCTTTTTGTTTGATTTCAACCAATCCCAAAACGGTACCTCGAACATGTTCCTCCAGTCATAGGTATTTGTCGGACAATTGGGGGACCCCAAAAAAGGCTTTTGCGTTGCCACATTAGGGTATATGTCTAAAAATCAGGGGGAGCAAAATGTGTTTTTAGTTCTTCCCCCCCATTTTTTTTATCCAAGAAAGTGTTACTTCCCCCCCAAAGAAAGGGGACCAACACCCTCTCCCCTCTCAGCGGCTCAACGGCTAACCCGAAGCCGTTCTCCGAAGCGGCGAAGCTCGGCAGGCCAAGAGGAGGCGATGTCTCTGGAGCCGGGAGCCCAGGTGGAAGCCGAAGGTAATGGGACCGAAGCACCCGTTTGTGGGCTGGGGAACCCGCAGGAAACCCGGGGGGTCAAACAAAAATGCAAGGGAAAACTTAAGGGGGGAAAAAAACGACGTTTTTTGGGGGGTCGAACAAATCCCAAGGGAAACCAGGTGGAACCTGAAGGAAACCATTTGGGCGGGGGATCTGCTATTTTGAGAAGCGGTCAGTGTAGTAAGACACTGAAGACCCTGGTTCTCATGGCCGGTTCGCAGCGGTCATTCAATGACCCGCCGCCATTTGGGCGGCCAATGAAATTTCGCCTTCAGTTTCTGAAAATCGAAGGTTTCCAAGCACCAGCCAGACAGTTCGTCAATTTGGCAGGCACTTGGAGTGGGGGAACCATAAAGGGTCAAACACGGGTGAGCCTTTTCTTGGGAACCATCTCTTGGTTGGCATCAAAGAAGCACCACAGGGATAATCATCAAATGTTGGGGTCCCCTACAAAGACAAACTCGCGTTGTTGCTACTTGGGAATGCGCTGGGAGGAACCGTTGTTTACTTCAAGGCCCATGGATGCAGGGTTGCTCCCAGTTATACTCTTTGGTTTCTGTTTGGTGCTAATCTATCCAGGTGCCAGGTTCTGTGGTTTTAGGTTGAGGCTCCCTTTTTTGTCACCCTCCAAATTTAAAACTCTTACTTCTTTTCACACTCAAACCCTGCTTGAGAACCTCTACAGGAACCATGTTTTTCTTCCTCAGGAATCCTTTCTTTTTGCAGTGTTTTTCACACCGACTTTGTTTTTTGTTCACCCGCGAGCCTGCATGTTTCACCTCTGACCTTGTTTTTGTTCACCCTCGGTCTCGGTTCAACCCACCCTAAGCCAACCAAACACCCACCCTAAACCCGACCTAAAGAAGCCTAAACCCACCCTAAACCCACCCTAAACCCACCCTAACCCAAGCCTAGGCCCGCCCTAAGCCAACCCTAACCAACTCGCAACCACTCTAAACCAACCTTAAACCAACCTTAAACCCACCATTTACCAACCCTAACCAAACCCAACCCTACATCAACCCCAAACCCACCCTGAGCCAACCCTGATTCCACCCTAAGCTATTGAAAGCTCGCCCAGGGATCACCGAGCCCGTGTCGGCAGCCAAAGCGCGCGGAAACATCGCGAACAGGCCTTTCCCCTTGTTTGTGTTCGATAGCAAACGTCGCAAACAGTCCTATTGACCTCTGGGGTTTCATTGGTAATGGTAGCGGAGCAGTCCTTACGGCTCTTCTGAGATTCTGCTTTTGAACTGAACCAGTGCGATCAATCGGACAGCCGGAGACCTCTGCCATTGAAGCGCCTGATGTGCTGTAGAACTGGCGATGTGAGGAGAAGACCATCAGTTGCCACCGAGCCGATTGTCTTGCGCAGGTCAACAATGTCCTGTTGGCCTTTGACTCACTCACCCTTTTCCTCTTTCACTCTGTCACTTTCAGCCCACATCCCTGCGTGGGGTTCTGACTTTCAGTCTCGTCGTCCGTGCCTCCTCCTCCACCTCCTTCACCTCCTCCACCTCCTCCACCTCCTCCACCTCCTCCACCTCCTCCACCTCCTCCACCTCCACCTCCTCCACCTCCTCCACCTCCTCCACTTCCTCTACTTCCTCCACTTCGTCCACCTCCTCCACCTCCCTTCACAACTTGACCCACTCACTCACTCACTCACTCACTCACTCACTCACTCACTCACTCACTCACTCACTCACTCACTCACTCACTCACTCACTCACTCACTCACTCACTCTCACTCAGGCGATTCCGAAACTGCAAAACGGCGCTTCCAAAAAATCACTGACTCATTGACTCACTGACTCACTGACTCACTGACTCACTGACTCACTGACTTACTCCACCACCCCACCTCACGAGTTGCTTCCGTCAAATTACCAGACCAAATGTGCCCCAAAAACCAGAAAGAGACCAACCAGTGAAAATGACGGGAATATCCTTTGAGGCTAGCAATCGCTGAGAGCTGGGAGGATGTTCAGGAACTCCGCAGCATGATTGCCAGCTTGGACGCTGGGTCGCGTCTCATGGGGAGAGTGAGGGCGGGTGTCCCTGACGGCTGTAATTGCCGGTGCTGGGCACTCAGCGAAGCCGGGAAAGTGCAAGGGCAAGAACTGTAGGCTCGACCAAGAGCGCTACGAACACTATGTGGAGAACAACCTGTCCTGGAAAGCTTACCTGCACAAGGTGATCGCCCTCCAACGAAAACCCAGCGCTTTCCTGGAGATTTGCGACAGGGTGAACTAGGTTGAAACCGGCCTGAGGACTGGCACTTCGACGCAGTTGTGCCGACTGGTTGGGCTGATCCTGCGGGCCAAAGTGCGCCAAAGCAACCGCTCAGAGCGCCGTCCTGGCCCCAGCGCTTTGAAGTTCAAGGAAGATGACATCCCGCAAGGCGTGAAGGATTACTTTACTTTGAGGCAGCTGCCCAAAGCTCGCCTTGGCGCGGCTGGCTAATAAGCTGACACCAAAACGCCCAACAAAGGGAATATAATGTGGGCAAACCTCATGGAGTTTTGCCTGAAGCTGTACCACTGCATGCCGCCGTTGGCTCCCCACACACCCGAGTGCGAGGGGACCCAATGGCCCAGCTTTCGACCCGCAGCCTGCCAGTCCTCACGCAAGTGCTTCTCCCGAAGTACCTGGAGAGGCGCGCGACAAAGGTGAAAACGACAAAATCCAAGCACAAAGTGAAATTTGTCCATGTTCTTGGGAAGTCTGCCTGCCCCGCAGTTGGTCGCCTCCTATCAGGCAGACCTGGCCAAGATCGCGGCTCTGGCAAACAAGACTGCCACTTTGCCCGCAGACACTCCAAAGAGCGAAGTCACCTACATGAGGCATAGGCTCGCCAAGCTTCCGGCGTATGAATTTCGTCCTGCAGACCGTGTCAGGACTGCCCGCGCATTAGTGCCTTGGATCGATCGCAGGATTGCTTCTTCACCTTCTCTTCGATGTTTGCAGCCTTATCAGTGGCGTGTATGTGCGCAGGGATTGGCGCCAATGCGCAGAAACTGGGCCCAGCATAGACCAATTCTAAACCAAGCCAGGCCTGGACCAAGCCGCCGCTAGACTCACCCTAAGCCAACCCTAAGCGCACCCGCCCTGAGCCCGCTTCACCAACCCCAAGCCACGCTAAGTCAAGCCAACCACAAACCTCCCCACACCCTGTACCAACCCGAAAAACTACAGACCAAAAACAGCCCACCCTGAACCCAACCTAAGCCAACCCCAAGCCCAGCCTGAACAAAAGCCTGGCCAACCCTTCCCATTCTAAACCAACCCGAAACCCACTGTCACGCATCCTACGCCAACGTTCAGCTCGCCGGGAAACCAACCTTAAGCCACCTTAAGCTACCCGAACCCCACCACAAATCTAACTTTTACCCACCCTAAACCCACATTAAACCTAACCAACCCTAAACCCACCCTAGCTCATTGCAGTTGCCGCAGGCTTCGGCCATAGGGGGTTAAAGGGCAAGGTGGAGGGTTAGAAACAGAGGGTTAAGTCCAGAAGGGGGAGGTCTGAAGCTTGAGCGTTCTGTGATTTGCTCTGTTGACCTCGGCGCGACACTCTTGTGGCTTTCAAAGAATGCCGAGGTGCCCTGAATCACAGATTTCCCATAGACGCCAGCACTAAATCAGAAATCATGACTCTGAAGCCTTCTTGAGACCCTTTACCCTCCACGGATGGTTGAGGGGGGGCTGCACGTGTTGAGATGAACTGCGCTGTGCGCCGGGCTCGGTTTCCCCATTCAATCGGAACCTGTTGGCCGCCCACAAAATGTTTCGGGCTGGTGCCCTTTGAGTTTTTGCATGTGGGATCTGCCGTGGGCTTGCAACATAAGCCGACATGAAGCCGTTGGCGTTTGGAGGGATCCAACTGGGGTCCAGCTGGTTGCGACGAGTTTTAAAAGCCGCCAGTCCCAGTTACCGAGTCGAAACTTCCATCTTCCACTTTTAGGGGCTCGAAACGCGGGGACCCTCCCAAGTGATGATTTTTTTGAGCCGGCGCCCTTTCCAGTTTGGCTTGAAGGGGCCAAGAGGAAACCAACCATTTTTGGCAACCCCCTGATTTGATAACTCGCCATTTCTGGATTCTCAGCGTTGATGAACTGATGCATCCTTTGCTCCACTGAGACTCGCTCGACGGTCTGCGTTGACGTACAAACCTGACGCCCTGCCTGAGGTCTGATAATTGACAGACGGGTGGCTGTTTTTTTTGGGCATTTTTTTGGTTGATGGACACCAAAATGCACGCCACCTTTTTGGGGGCTCCCCGAAAAAAGAAAAACAACAACTCCCCCACACGTCTATTGCATTAACATCATTAATCGATTGAAAATTGGTCGTGAAGGAATTCCATTCATCCAATGTATGCTCAATATTTTTCTGTCCGAAAGTGTACTGACGTGTCCATCTTGTCTAAATCCAAAAACAACAATGCCACCATAGTAGTTGGCAACCTCGCACTCAGAAAGCTTTGGTCGATGCTATGAGGGAGTTTTTGTTCAACTGCTATGACGTAGATCAGACTCCTGTCGCGCGCTGGCTCTCAGACGTATTGACATATAGTGTGTGTGACCTGCAATGTAGTGGTATATGGACAGCGAAGGCAGATGTCAACTACACAATGACCGACTTTGGTGTGGCCACACATAATGATCACTTGTGTGTAGCGGGACCCAGGATTCACAAACCTGTGGTTGATAGGGGTATCCAGTTTTGGAGGGGACTTTTTGCAGAGAAAATTTTACAGCTCTTAAAGGTAGGAATGACCAGTGACCAAGATAAAGAGACTTAGAGCTTAGAATAGAGTTATTCATCACCAGTAGACAAAAGAGTGTAAGGAGTGTCCAGATATTAATCCAGTCCATGTCCTTTCATTGTCCAGCTGTAGCCTTTTTCATGTCTTCAATCACATCATTTTTGCACTTGTCTTATCATTTCACTCTGGAAGGCTGCCCTGGTTGAGTGGCACTCCTCGTTGGTTCGGCAAACCTCAAAAAAGAAATGGACGCCTTTTGCTACCCTTCGGGTCATCGGTAGGGAGCAAAACACTAGGGTCCCGGTTTCAGGCCCGAGCCTAGGTTGGACGACGCTGCGCGAGTGCTGCTGAGCACCCGGAACGCAGGCGTGGCAAGCAAGGGTGGGTTTTCCTTTTGGTTTGCTTGTAAAACAACCCCACAAAGGGCATCGAAACAGGACACACCTATGTAAGATGGTTGGCTTTTCCTTTTGGCTTCCTTTGATTAGTCGTGCAGTCGTTCTTGGCGCTGGTCCCAAGAAAAGGACTTAATCAGATCACCGATTGAGGTACCCCGGTTTGGTGTGGGGAATGGTACTTTCGGGTTTTGGCGGTCAGTTCCCAAAAAGGCCTTCATGCCTATCGGTGAAGCAGACAATTCAGGGGTTCAAAGTTTAAACACCCAGGAAGCACAACCGAAGTTGTCGTAGGTTCAACCGTTCGTTTTGTGGGTTGGTCACAAGGGTGTTGTAGAGTGCCCTTTGCCACTGTCATAGCTTGAAAACCATGACTTGGCCATGACCGTGTGACCAAGGGTTAAGATACTCGAGAATGTGCAAGGGTGCCGAACTTGTCACCACTTTATGTGTTGTCCTCGCTTGTTTTGCTGCAGCCCACGCACTTGATTCTGCTTTTTTTTTTTTTGCACGGGTTGATTGGGAATGGTCAGAATCCAGCTCTTTGCTGGGCGGGCTTTAGGCCTTTAGGACCCTTTGTGTCTGCGTGTGTATGTTTCAGTTTTTTTTTCTTCCTCGGGCATCTTCCATGGTAGGGCAGGCTTGCTCCGAGCCTCCAAAAGATGATCACACCCCAAAGGCACAGAATCAATACCACTGGTTTCCGGCGCTGTCCCTTTTCCAGGCGGCCCTGCCCGAGTTGTTGGAGAGGTTTCAGTTCCGCATTTGGGTATGGGTCAAATTTAAAGCACCAGAGGACCGCTGGCAAGAGTCTTTGTTTCCATTTACCAGGGTTCCATTTTGGGCTTACCCTATTTTTAACCCACTGCTCTTTCTGAGGTGAGGGAGTTGGAAGGATCTTGCATCATATGTCCCATGGTTAATAACTAACCTTTGACAGGGGCTGACAGGACCTGAGAAGGCATAGGGTCCCCTTTCAAGCTCGAGAATTTTATCCGCAGGGGAAGTGGTGAAGGTCGCCTTTAAGCCCGGCTTCGCCAAGATCTCCCAAGGCGCGGCCGAGCGAACCCACGAGGCCGTCAGCATGCCGCACACTCCTTACGTAGTTTGCGGGGCTTGGGCTTATGAAGCTGTTGCATGTCGTTTGCGAGCCATTGTTTTTAGTGATTTAGTTGCGACTCCTTGTGGCAACATCAGCTTTGCTTTGTGTTGCAGGCAACACGGCGTTGCGTTTCTTTCCCGCGGATGGAGAAACAGTCCAAAAGCACTTGATTGAAGCCTCTGGTTCTTGGTTGGATTTCCTTGAAACTTGCCAGGCTTTTCACCCCTAACATCTCTCCTAGGTCCCCCAGTATCGTGCCCTTTTACCCTTTCTTGGGGGAGGGCTCCCCTACAATAGACTACAAAAAAAAATGGTACCGGGCTTAGTCCAACCTCTCTACTGGAGCACCTAGCCCCCATTCCCTTCCTCCCTCAACACCTACGGGGCCGTTGGTTGCGCACCTGCGGCGGGGATGTGGCACATGCAGGCCGCATCTTTTGTGGCTTCGACCGCGCATCCAGCAAGGGCGAAGGTAAGGAGGACGGCCTGCGACACGCTTGCTGGGAGCGGTGGCGCGTTGGCGCGTTGGCCTGTCGCTCGGTGGTTGGGATTCCAAGAAAGCTTGTACCACATATGAATAGACCCAAAAATCTACATTTTTTTGGCGCTGCTCATGTGGGAACGCGTGAAATTAGTTTGGTTTCCTTGGCAGTTATTGAAGGACGGCCACCTTCTTCTGGGGAGGAGTGACCGCCAAGATTTCATTATGCTTAATATTCATATATTTTCATGTTCCCCGCCCTAGGTTGTGGCCGTGCTTCCTCAGCCGAAGAAAGGTTTGGCGCGCCACTTGTATGAAGGTTCCATTCTTAGGAGAAGCTGAGGTATCATGTTGGCAAGCCTGCCATAGGCCACCTTGCGGATGTCTCTGAAGGAAACCCAAAGGGTATGGAGACCCTCCAATGTGTATTTGGTTCACCTCGAAAGGCTCTGGGAATTCTTCTCGAGGAGTTCGTGTTGAAAGCGCTGCCGGTGTTCGTGTTCCGCAGCATCTCGCGGCACTCCATCAACGAGCTGCTGGTGAACAGCCACTTCGAGGAGCGGCCCTGTGGAAAAAGACATGAGGGGATCCGTGTCATTGGTGAGAGCCCAAACGCGCTCTAAAGGACAGTCCATTCGCCACAACCCATTTAGGGTCACCCATATTTGGCACGGTTGGCTTCCTTTTGGTTTCCTTAAAAGTCTGCTTTTGGCAAAGAGCTTGGCCGTTATCAACCTGGGAATGCGGTGTGGGGGGTGTCGTTTTTTGGCCCCCCCAAAATTGGGGTTTTCCCCCCTTTTTCCTTTTGGTTTCCCTTGAAGCCAACCCGAAAAGGTACCCTCAAACAACGACAGACCCATGTACTGATTATTGGGGATCCTCGTGCCAAACCTGATAAACCCACTGGTTCCGAATAAAGTCAGCTTGATGCTACGGGTAGTTTGATTTAACGGCCAAGGACTATGGCCTGAGCAAGTTGTCTCCCCAAGTTCTGCTCTCATTGATGATGGGAAGCCAAGCATTTTTGGATGTCCCAGCTTGCGAGACTGGGGCCCCAGGTCCTGGGTTTGGGTGGGTCCTGGTTGTGCGAGGGTTTCATGAGGGTGGGCAGGTGCGGAGGGCTGAATGTTGACGATGCTGAGACACTACAAGGGCTATATCACAAACAACCGGCAATGAGGAAAGTTGATTCTAATTCTTTCGGCCCCAGCAAATGGACTTCGACCCCCCCCCCTTCCGTGTCGGGTTTCGGCGGAACCGGCGCGTTCGTGACTCGGTGCTCGGTGCTTGCCAGGACATCATGAAGATGCTGCTGCCCTCACCGGAGCACAACGCCACGGCCATTCGCGGCGTGCCGCTGGTCGGGGTCCTGAGATCCCGTCCAGCCATGGGCCTATTTGGCGGTGGCTGGAAACCAATGGGATCCCATTTTGGTTGGTAGGTGAATTCGCCATTTTAGAACCTATTTTAGTGGTTGGATTGGGATGTTCACTGGGGGGGGGCGATTTGGATTTTGCCCCATGCGCCTACTTGAGTTTGTCTCAAAATGGGGAGGAGGAGGTGGAACCTCAAGATGGTGTTACTTTGGCTTTCCCAAGCCGAAAGAGGGGTTTCTCAAAACGTGGACACACTCGTTTCTTTGCTGGGTTTGCTGGTCAGCCATTTCGTTGTTTTGCAGCCATCGCTGGAGATGGGTCTTCGTCTTTTTGCGGGACACCCTCTCAAGGTCTGAGCCTGGCCAGAGCCTCCCAAGCCACAGAAGGCTCAGCAAAGGTTGATTCTTCCAGGCCTTTGTCCCAGATAACCGGCCAAACACCTGGAATCGTCCGGTGCATGAAAAGAAGGACGGTTGAACTTGCTATGTATGGGGATCCTTCCTTTCCTTTCCACTGGAAAGGCCATTTCGGCAAATAGTTCAAAGCATCGAGGCAACATCTAGTGGGCCCTTGTGAATGGACCCTTAATTTGTCCCACTTGCATACCCCTTACATACCCCTTATACAGGCATGATGGGCAAAGCTGAGACTCACAGTATTGCCTATATTAGGGGAATGTAACGTGCATGCAAGTGGGATAAATTCAGCGTCCATTCACGAGGGCCCATTAGATTTTACCCAGAAAGCAAGGAAGGACGGTTGAACTAGGAACTCCAAGAACTCAAGAAGAAAGGTTCAGGAGGGTAAAAAATAGCGAAAAAGAGAAGGAACGAACAAGGTCTAGGTTTGCCACATGTGTCGGACCCCCACCCACCAAAAAAATGAGAAAAACATCTCCATCGGCTTTCCCCGGATTCCGATTTATAGCCGACCACAAACCGAGTACCCGCTGAGGCCGTGGTGCAGGCCTGCAACTGGTGCTACTCGGTGCTGGCCAAGGAAACGAGCGACATGGTCCGCAGTCGTGGGGCAGGTGGGTGGCCTTTTGATGGGTTTGGTGAAACATAGATGTTTGTTTTTTTACCAATGGTCAAGCTAACAAGAGCAAGAGTTCCTCTTCTTTCTCTTGTTTCTGGCCTTCCCCACCCCCGAAAGTTCAATTTCCAAGCCTACCTGGTGTTCCCAAACCTGCCCCCACACAGATAAGGGTCGGTCGCAGACGGAAATAGGTGCGGCTGACTTTCAATTTCCTTACATGGAGGTAGACCATTTTGGTACGCACCGATCGGTCTTGATGGTGACTCACCTGGTTTGCCCCCAACTCCCCAACTTCCCGCGCCGCAGCCGAAGGAGTTGGAGTCCGATGAGAAGCTCGAAGGGCTCAACCCGGAAACGGTGCCCGCCCGGAGACCCGAGACACGACTTCCAAGAAAAAACGCTTCAAGAAGTGGTTGGTGCGCAGGAATCCCCAGACGATGTCCAAAGGGTCCCTCGGTAAAACTAGTGCCCGTATTTGTTGCCTTTGTGTCTTAAACTTCTTAAACATCACCTTTTTGCTCAAGGTTTTCTTGGTAGAGGTAATGTTATTGGATTGGACATATAGGGAACCCTGTAAGCGTGGGAGACCCAAGCCAGAGTGCAGGAAACCGGCCCTTTGATAGGGGAATGAGCTGTTTTCTCAACAAGTTTGGACAGCGGTACAATTTGCTCCAAAATTGTGAAGCGTGTATGCTTCTCCACTAAAATTGGGCATACATGTATGGCCTTTCACGGAACAAGTATGCAACACGCCCCCAACAAGTACTGACGTTTCGTCTTGGACGTATGCCAAACTTGTCCTGGAGAGGTGGCCAAGCAACTGCCCGGCCCTGCAGGGGTCATGAGAGCTTTCGTTTTGGCGGCCGAAGCATCGCCATTTGGGTCAATTTGACTTGACTGCCTTTGGGAGGGAAGTTTGAAGGGACCCTTGTTCTTTTGTTCATTTTGCAGATTTGTTTTTGAAATCAACCATCAACAACAACGCTCCTGCGCCCTGTTCCGGCGCGCCCCCAACGCCGCAAATCACTGGCACGGCGCACGCATCCCACAGATTAAATGGCCCTTTTGTTTTTTTACCTCCGTCGTGTCAGAAAAAGCAGTCCATTGGCGAAAATAGAGTCCTTCTAGTGAACAGTTCGCCAAAGTCACTCTGAAGAAACACGCCTCATAATGTCAAACGTATTACCAAATTGAGTATGTGTCAAAATACCCCCCCCCCCACCCTCTTGCGGCTGTCCACATAGATGGTCGTCATCCTTTTCCTTAACCACCCCCCGCCCGTTCGGCGAAACCAAGAACAAACAGGCGGTATGCTTCGGGTGTCCTTTTACCCAAAGAAGGTAACCTCAAGAAACATACCCACTTGACTTTTGATTTCTCTTTGGTTTCCCTTCACCAACCAAAAAGTGTACTTCAAAGTCACAGACCGAATCCGCCGCCCGAGGTTTTTCCGTTTCTCCGCCTGGTGTTGGACATCATCCACCGGCTGGAAGCCGCGCGACCCGGAGAGCCCGAGCGGCTCCGGCACGTTCAGCCACGTGCGATGCGGCGGCCGTTTTCATGCGCGCCATGCTCGAACTATGGGATTTTTCTGGGGCTTGGTAGGGGTGGTCATGCTCTTCACAGGGGATTTTAGACAACTGCCATTGTATGGATTCCTATCGAAAATAAAAAAAGAAAGAAAGAAAGAAAGAAAGAAAGAAAGCAAGAAAAAAACATGACCATGGCCCGGATCAGCAGGTTTGAAAGCCCCACCCTGACCAGGACCAGTCTGAGTAAACAAGGATCATTCACAAATCTGAATACGGGTGACCAAATCTGCCCAATGATTAGATTGGACTCCAAATAGCAAACTGTTTTCCTGAACAACCCATAGATTCCAGATTGTTTGGTACTAGAGTGGGTACTGGGTACTTGATTTTGCATGTTCCAAAGAGAATCCACATGTACTTCATCAACCTTGTCCTGGATGACCATCTCAGTCAATAGGTGTGGTAAGTAACCCCATTTAGTAACTCCCCCCACTTTCTAGCGGTGGCCAACCTAGGGGATAGGCATTGCAGAAATCAAGGGACCTCACGCAGGTGTGCTCAAGGTCCCTGGCGGATTTCAGGTTCCAGCATTCCAGTTCAATGCGCCTTTAGGGACATGTGTCACTAAGCTTCCTCAGTCGTTTACCCATGTGGGTGTGTCTTTTTTAGGGGGGGGGCCCAAAATGGTGGTTCTCCTTTTGGTTTCCGTTTAAGACCTGCCAGAACAGGGTACCCTCAAGAACAGCTTCCCTCTCTTTTTTTTTGAGCGAACCCTATTCATTTTGAGCATGGCTCATTTGGAGACATGTTGTCCAATGCTTCCAACCACATGGCCGGCCTTCGGCTTGGCAGCGTTGGCAGGCTGGCGTTGCTGGAGGAGCAGGCGCGGTGATGCACCTCGAGACCCCTTTTCTTCCATTTGCTTAAGTTGTTTTTATTTTATTTTTTTCTCCTGTTGGTTTCAAAGGGAATCTATCACTACTGGACATATTTTATTTTTTCCAGGAGTCTTAACCAAATGGAAGTTTTTGACCCGGCGTCTTGGGCAATGGAGAGAAAGGGGCGCCTAGTTTGCCTTTCTATTGGGTGACAGTTTCTCAGAGCTAAGACAACCTAGCTGAATGACCCGCTTCATTTGGTTTGTGTCTTTTCTGCATTGTTTGAAGTACTTTTGTTTTTGGCGCAGCGCTACACTTTTAGCTCAGCAGAGCCCCAATCGTGTTTTGGACTTTGGCCCGTGGTTTGGAGGGTCGCCTTGTCATTTTCTTTCAAGTGGAATGTGACATCCCCAAGACCAGCAACACCTTTGGGGGCCGATGTTAGGCAAGTCGCAGTTTGGGTGATGCTTGAAGTCATGTACCGGGAATGCCCGAGACCAACCTTGACAGGCGAGAACATTGATCTGCTCACTCCCCAAGGTCCTGGACTTCACATTTTTCGGGACGGCCATGTTAGTTGCAGACAAGTGTGGACTTGTTTGGATCAATCCACTCGGGAAGTGAGCTTGGTGTTGGTTTCTTGTTGGCATCTTCTTGACATCGACCTATGGAATTGTGGTCCTGTTTTTGACACGAACCCGGATGGAAGCCGCACTCAAATCCTGGATAGATGAAGGTTAGGGCAGTCCCAATCGTGACTCGTTTCGGCCTGCCCATGTGATTCTTTACATCTGGGAAGACTAACTTGATACCCAAGCAGGATTTGATGGGGGAGAAATCGAGATTCCATGATTTGATTGACTGAGGCTTTTGACGGGTTTTAGATGACGCAGTGGGCAATGCCCTGGTTCAAAGTTGGTGGGGTCAACTGTGTTTCCCTTGCTTTTTCCTAAACCGATGGTATTTTACGTGGCTTCCCAACAGAAGGATGGGAGAAGTGCATGGGGTATCAACCTTTGGACCAGGTTGTGATCAGGTCGTCCACCGCGCCGGGTGGCAAAAAGCGCCAAAAGGTCCGCCCAGCTCGCCAGGCGCGTGTGGCTGGCGAGACCATGCTCACCTTTTCCCGCCGGGCGCCTCAAGAGCCGGGCATCGCTCGAAACCCGAGTCATGTGACAAAGAAACGCCAAACGGAGGTGGTTGAAGTCGGCAAACCAGCCAACAGGTCTAAAAAGGCTATGGTCCAAACCCGAGGTTGACAAAAAACCACCCCACATTCTAGCTCTAGGCTGCTCCTTGCCCAGAGTGCATTAACGATGGACGCGATGCATGAGACCCGGCGGCGATTTGATACTTTGACAAGCTTTAAGCAACTCCACCCCTCGAATGTGAACGATGGACACGATGTGCGAGAGACCCGGCGGCGACTTGACAACTTGACACGCGCCATGAACCTAAAACCTTTGAACGTGAGCGATGGACACCATGTGATAGAGACCCAGCGACGACTAGCCCTATGAAGCTTCAACCTTCGAATACGAACCATGGAATCGTCTCAGCGGCGTGCGTAACACCTGCGGAGCTCTGGTCGCAGATACGCGTACGGCAGTTTGGGCTATCCGTTCACGTTCTACGTGTTCCACCCTTCTGACCTGAACCTACCAGCGGGACCCTTTTAGAGGGGAATGGTTTCAGCAGTCCCCAGGCTCTCGCCAATGAACTTTTGTACGCGCGAGCTATCTCAGGAATAGGTCACACATGTAGGCCCTCAGGCTTTGCCCACGGGGTGTTGCCTGCTTAAAGGCAAGGGGCTCAACACTAGTGGCCGTGCGGAGGCGACGGCGACGGCGTTGCCAAGCCAAAGGGTAACTCTCGAGTCCGAAACCAGCCCGCGTGCCTGGGCACTTCGACCCCGTATTAAGGCGAGCGCCTTTTGCTTCGGGTCGCTTCCGCCCACTAAGGTGGAAGTGCTGCGCAGCCAGTGAGATGGAAGTGTTTTGCGAAGGACTGCTTTCCTTCACAGTGACCTCACAGGGGGCATGTCCACTTCCAGGTTTGCGGGAGGGGCGCGTTTTCCTTCAAAACCGCGCGTGTCGAGGCTCCATGGTGTTCCGCGAAGCGATGCCGCGCCCCCAGTTGATCGATTCCTTGCAAAACCCCCGAAATGGATTTTGGTTTAAAGGGATCCTTCAAGAAGCACACACACAACATGTTGCATACAACTTTTAGGAGGGCTTGTTTTTTGGGTGGTAATGTCCACCTGTGATTCATACCCCCCCCCCCCCCGCCCCCCATCACTTTGCCCTAAACAACAATTTTGACTGATTTGTCCAGGTTTGTATTCCCAGTGACCTTTGTTGGCGTTGCGGTGTCTGGCAATACTTCTTGTAAACCGGGTTTGTATTGCGATCAAATTCCAGGAACTGTGGCAACACTAATTTCAACAGTGGCAGTACTATTTTTTTTTGGCTTGCAGCACCATCCATTTCCGGGAAGTGACCCAGAAGTGTTTTTGACCATTCGATGCTACCTTAAGAGGGCAGTTCTACTTTAAATTGAATCCATTTCTGGACCTAAAGAAGATGGCGACACAAAGATGGGGAGAAATAGGACAGAAGAAACTATTCAGGGCAACACACTCTTAGCTTCATTTAGGGGTAGCTTTATTTAGTGCTACCTGACTGTGCGGGGGGCACCCTTGGCTGATTGCTTTGGGTTGTTTTTTCAAAAAGCGCTTCAAGTCAACACATCATCGTGAGCCCTCGCTTGGCTTCAGTAATTGTACCAAATATTGGAACCAACATGGCCCCTACAAGTGTGGTTTACAGTGGGTGCATGCCGGATTGGATCAGGACAGAATCCCTTGCTTATTTAGGGTTAATTGATGTTGGTTAGTAGTTGTGGTGGGGGGATTCCTTAGCTTTTCTCAGGGTCAGACCCCGGACAAAGTGAGTTAATGGACTCTCCCGAGTTTATCATTAATTGTGTCAGTTATGTCTCGTTGTTGTTTTTTCCAACACCCTTCAAGCCAAAATCAGGAGAGTGTGCTCGACAAAGCAAACTAATTTGTGCATGAGCTCAAAATGCTGGCCGCTAACAGTGCTCGAGAATCCCCTGATTCATTTGTGGCAGCAAGCTACTAGACAAGAGGACGCATGGCAAATGGCAAACAAATGCAAACACTAGCAAGCAACAGCACTAAATCAATTGGGGGGCTGCCTGGGTCCCAAGGGTCAACAGGTGCAAAGAAGGCTCAGAGGTGGTCTCTCGAGCTTGGCCCAACAGCTTCTTGCATCGCAACCTTTGGTTGCCTGGCTTTCCCTGGCTATGAAACTATTCGAGGGGCGGGTGGGTTCTGGGAGTGATTGGTGAAGAGTACAAGTTTGCTAAAAACCACTTGTCATTTTCGCCGATTAATTTTCAGACGTGACACTCTTGAGGAGGGGGGTGGGAGCAAACAATTTTATGGCATGAAGAAGCGTGAGCCTCAACTACAAAGTAAATGGGACTCATAAATGGGACTCATCCAGACCGAAAGTATCTTTGAGACTCCCTCTGGATGACCCTGGTCAACTTCCAAAAGATAATCAGACCCCCCCCCCCCCACAGATTACTAAACGTAGGTGGACATTAGTCAGGAACTCTGGATCTGAGGTACTGGGCAAATTCTAGAGAGCTTGCCCAGGGGGAAAACTTCCACGTTTAAGTGGATGCGATTTGAGCAGACAAGCCGTGCAAGGCTAAAAAAGGCTCTCTTTGTGGTTCGACTCTTGAAGTCGACCTAAGCAATGCTTTTGCAGACAGCGCATGGGAATTGGGTTCCACATTATCCGCAACACCTCAAATCGCTGGTTGGGCAATGAATGCATTGAAGCTAGGTGCCCCTTTGCGTTGCCCCTGTGCGGTGCCTCGCGGTGCACTGGCGGGGGGGGTGCCCTCGCTTTGCCTTGTGGCCAACGAGGCAAGGTTGTTTTGACATGTGGATGGATGGCACAACGAAGTTCCTATGCTAATTGCAGCAATGGCCAGATGATCAAGGACTTATCCTAGATTTGCCCCCTGCATTGTCTCAAGCCAGGAACTGTGCCTATAGACTCTACAACAGCCAAGGAGGAGCGAAATCACATTCGTGCCGTGGACCCACTTAAATTGAACCCAATGGAACGGGGAACATGACAGTGTCTGTCCTCGGACAAAGAGGTTTGAGCCCCAAAAGTGGCGATCGCTTCAACGGACACCAACAAATTGGTCAAGTTTAGGTCCCAGGAGAAAAACTGTGCAACACTACATGGGTCTGTCTCAAAGGGGGAACCCCTTCTTAGATGAGTTTTACACGGACGCCCGAAAGGAAACCCACCAACTAGATAGGAGACTGCCCGGCGCTTGTCAAGCTCAGGCTGGGCGGCCCTGACTGGGAGCACGTGCCTGTCTTCTTGGCGCCTGCCCCAACCGCCTACGAACCGGCGGCGTGTTCTTCGTTTTGTGGCAGTGACCCTTCAGTTGCTGTGTTTGATCCAACATGTCACTGGGTACCCTCCCACCAACTAGCATGGAAGTGCAGAGACCCCTGTAGAAAGACTACTTTCCTCTTGGAAAGGGGGTATGTGCACTTCCACGTTAGTTGGTGGAAAGGTGCCCTGGGGCCCGCGGAGGAGCGTGAGATTCTGGGCGGCTCTCCTCACTCCTCGCTTAGGACATCATGAAGCGTCGGCGTCGCGAGGAGCCGGCTCCCCAGCTTCTCGGAAACCTTCCAACGGAAGTCCTAACTGCGATGGAGGGGCCAATGATGCTTAGGGTCACTTGAAGGGTTGATTCCAGCCGTCACACGAAAAACTCGGTTCACGAGCCGTTCGTCCCGGGATCCCAGCATCCGCGGATGCACTTTGACTTACTTTCACCTGCAACTGCCGACTGCTGCATTTGTTTGATACAGTTTGCAATCCTTCGGCACTCGATTGGATGGATTGGGCGATGGAATGGTGCTTGCCAGCATTCAAGGACTTGTTACAAAAGCTAGCCATGCTAGCATTGATGAACAAGTACTCCTGGTCTGCCAATTGCTGTTCCGTTTTGCACAGGCAACATGTCGAAGGATCATGTGGCTATGATTCTGATGCCAATACGGGCCTTTCCAACGAGACTTCTTTGCATTCTTGCGAATTGCTTCAGACAGTTTCCAGGTAGGTTTCGTGTTTTCTTTAAGATCTTGCTGCCCAGATTTCTCAGCATTTGTTGTTCTGAAGCGCGCCGCCTCAAAGAAGATTCCATTTTCAGCAATTGTAATGCTCCTGCTTGACAAGGGTCTTCTATGGTGCTGAGCACAGTTTCCGAGCATGCTTCCACATTCTTTGATTTCTTTGTCCGCCCTCTCTGGATGTTAGGCTCTTTTCAGATTGGCGATGTTGGCTGTTCAGTCTTGATGTGTGGGGCCAGTTCTTAGTGGCCTTGGATCACGAACTATGTTTTTCCACATCATGGACAATACTGTGGATGGACGGAATCCTGCATCACTTTGGAACCGTGAGAAACCATTTGTTTGTTGGTTTTTACGGGGAATCATCCTCCTAGGATTTCTTAGGTGGTGCAGGACTTTGTCCATCCACAGTACGGCCAGCATGTGGCTTGCAGCTCCGCTTCTTGGTGCTTGACTTGAGGTGGGTGAGGACAGTGTCCTATGCCTGGGCCTTAGTCAAGTGTCGAACACATATAGGTGCCCCTCTGGGACGAGCCCCAAACCAGAGTTTCTTTTTCAACTTGGGATACTGACTTTTCTAAAGGGCATAGAAAGGGTATATCCGGGTATATAGAATGGGTATATAGAATTGGGGTATTTTGGGTTTCGTTACCCCGACAGATGTGACAGTCAACTAGTGGCCGTGCCAGGCCTTGAAACCAGGACGCATCATTGGCAGTATGTGACGTTGAAGCTAAATAGCGGAGCCTTTGACAACCACGCAGATCAACACTCTTTGGCAGCACTTGACGGATAGAAAGGCTCTTGGGCAGCAATTGTTTGGCTTCGCTACAGCATACTCAGCCCCCGTAGGGCATGCCAAACAGCCTTTGGGTGAAACCCCTGAAATGTCAAGATTACAATCACAATGGGTACCACGCTGAACCCGCTAGAAAACGCCGAGCCGGGCCATGCCAGGTGGCTTTCTTGGAGAAGCTACTTGTACCCCCGAGACTTTTTGGCCCCAGGCCATCGCCGACACGTGCTGCTGATCAGAAGTTCTTGGATACCCTGTAACACCTGGGATGTGTGCTGCTGGTAGGTTCTTGAGAGCAAACATGTATCCTTTTGTTCTTTTCTTTCGCTTGGCTGAACAGGTGGCCCGACCTCTCCTTTGGTCTGTGATGTCTGTGTCTTTTTGTTTGGGGTCCCCCCTTGTTCTGGTTTGGTCTCTTATTAAAGCTTGCCCGCTGGGCGTTTTGCCCACCACCAGCGTGAGACACGCACATCACCGTGATCATGGATGTGGGTCTCGGTCACCTTTGCTTCCATTTGCTTAAGACTTTTTTAGTTTTTATTTTTATTTTCCCTTGTTGGTTTTAAAAAGGAGTCTATCACTGGACTTTTCTTTTCCGGGGGTCTTAACTAAATGGAAGTTTGGGGGTGCCGGGATCCGGAGCTGAACGCGTGTGGCGGCAAATAGTGATGCCCCTTGAAAGTGCCGGTGGCTATTGCGCTATGATCCCGCAAGCCAGCTTGCTTATGCTCAGTCGTTTAACCACATGCAGTCAAGTTCGTGGTTAGCAAATCTCTCTATTTTGGGCAGGCGGGTCTGCCAGAGCCATGATGAACTGTTTCGGGCAGATGAAGGTTGGGGGTGAGGCCCAAGCAGAAATAGGCCTTCTAATTCTTACTTTCTTTACGCGGTGATGGGCACCCGCCGGGCTTTGATTGTGACTCACCTTAGGTTCTGGCGCAACTGCTGGGGGTGACGGACGACAAGATGCAGGTGAGGCGACAGAAGCTGGCGGGGCGCCCAGGCCATGGTAAGAGATTGGTGAGTTGAGGCCCTCACTGCTCCCCTTGTGTTTTTAGGCTTCCATGTTGAATTTCAGGAGAGTCGTGCTTAAAAGCAGCACAAGCAGCGAGCCGCATGTCTTGGCTGTTTGGAGCTGAGTTCCTCAGCCTGTCGCGTGATGTCATGCAGTCAACAGTTGTGCTTGGAGTGAAAAGGGGTGGCCGCGCGACTGCGCTTCTGGGAACGGCCAAGTCTCTTTTTGACAACTTTCCCACAAGTCAGGGTATGTACAAGCATATGGTGGAAAAGCAAGCCGGATCATGGATTCACAGCACATGAGTCGCAGAGTCGCCTTTTTTCTTTCTCCCTTGGCTTATGGTTTCTGAAGCTTGGAGATTCCGCCGGCAGAAAGTCTTGCAACAAAGTCTTGTGACAATGTCTTGTGACACCGGGCGCCTGTCCGAACCAAAAAGTGGCCTTGGCGGAAAGGGACGGACGTGACGAAGGCGGCGCCCGTTATGAAAACCAGTGGACAAATGCTGCCAGCCGATGCCCAGCGCCGACACCCGACCTGCAACCAGTGCTGTTTGCCCCATAGGCGGATCCATTTGGATCCTGAAAGTGGGATTGAAGCCCATGACCCCTCCGCAAATAGAGCGTCCCAACAGTCTCTCCCATTTGCTTAAGAAGGTTTTTTCTTCTTCTTTTTTTATTTCCCCCCTTGTTGGTTTTAAAGGGAATCCATCACTACCGGCCGTGTTTTCATTTCTTTTTAGGGGCCGGAAAAGCGGATGGAAGTTCTCCTTGGTGCCTGGGTCGTTTCATCTCCGACGCAGATGTCTTTGTCAACGGGTCGCTCAGGAGATCGCCACGGCGGCGACGACGGCCAAAGCCGCGAAGATGGAGATTCAGACGGTGGAACAGGCCGCTTTGACTCGCTTTGCCGTGGGCGGGGATGTTTTTTTTTGTGGTTGCTTTCGTTTTTAATATATATATATATATATATTTATTGAGGGGACCTTCAAAATGAGCGCTGGACGCTCAAACATGTTTAGATTCGGCACGAACCTCAGTCGGGGAGAAGCCATAGGCAGGCGCGGCCGCCTTTTGCGCAGAGTTTGGGTAGGCTTGTTTGTCACTCATTGGCTAGCGCGGTACTGAGGTTTTCCTGGATTGGGCTCACACAACCCATGGCAAAGTTCAGGCTGACTCTGTTTCAAGCAAAGCCTGTTAGCTGAGTCGATGTTGGCCAGATGAAGTACTTTGAGAGGGAGCCCAAGAGGGCGGGTTTCTGCTATCCGTCTCGATGCGGGCGCGCAGTGCGCCAGATTCCGAAGGAAATCTAAACCATCGACCGTAGTCTAGCCATGGCTTTAGTCACAGTTTTACTCCTTTTTGCTTTTGGGCACAAAATCAAATCAGTTCTAGACACGGTCTCCACAGGTGAGTTTTTGCCGATGCGGAAGCAAAACTGCAAACTAAAGCAACTCGGAATGGGTCTCAACAAGTCGTGACCGCCGAAATGAGAAGGTGTTTCTTTGCTTCTCCTCAACAGGTCCTCAAGAGGCGCCATTTAGAAAAAAACAACAAGTTGTTTCTCTTCGAAGCACCCAAGAGGCTATTCTGAGAAAAAAGCCCGGGACACGGCCACCGATTTGGTCAGAGACATGCGTGTGCATTCTTTGATCCCAAATCCTCCATGTCCTTGGGGTGTCTGAAACTGCTGAGCCCCTTTTGGTATTTAAAGGGAATCCAAACGGTTTTTCTTGGCCATCGGCCGACTGCCTTGCGAAGTTTGGGTGACAGTTCCTGAAGGTCTCCAAAACACATCCCACCTTCATGGCACCTGGTGGAACGCATGGCCAAAAACCTGGTTTATCAAGCATCACTTTTTGTTTGCCATGAGTTCCCTCTTCAGGTGCTGGAGGAGACGGTACCTTCCCCCTTCGCAGCCTTGCGTGGGCTCCCGGAATCGCAGATGCGCGTTCTTAGGGGGTCCTTGGAATTCCTGACAAAGCAGGGCACTAGCATAGGGGACCCCAACATGAAGTCTTTTTCCGCAGGGGACCCTCCTTTATCCGTTTGGTTTCCCTTCAGATACCAACTCAAAGTGGGGTCCACCATTTTGAGAGCTCCCCCATTGCTGGTGCCAGGGAATATGGTTCTGGTTTTGGGAATGAACCAGAAGGGGACCCCCTCAAAATGCAAGGGATGGTTCCTGGGGAACCAGCACAAAATTCTTGTCTTGGGTTCGGACTGAACAGATTTCAAAGTGCTTTTGGATGTCCCTTTTAAAGCTGCTTATGAAATCCTCCCAAGTTCCGTTTGTTTTCGCAGATGCCCAACGACTAGGACCCCTTAGAAGCGATTGGTGTAATGTTGGTTCCTTTTGAAACCGTTCTTGAACATGTTGTGATTGTGACATGCCGCAGGTGAAAAGAATTGACTCCTTCCCCTTGTCATGCAGGTGCTTAGATGTGTCAAAGCCGGTTGGAGCTTTTCAAGTGGTTGGTTTCTTGTTGGTTTCTTTCTGTATACGGCCACCTCCAAGCCTGTGTTTTTTCTTTTTTGCGTGTGTGTGTGTGTGTGTTTTGATAATCGTGTTCAGGTTTGGCACATCAAACCGTGTCAATTGTAGAAGGAGCTCCCTCCAGCTCTGTTGCCCAGTTTCCTTTTTGTTTAATGAACTTCCTCCCAAAAAAGTGGCTTCCAAGTTCCAACCCCGCAGAATCATTTTCCCCCGTGTCTTTTGGGCCACTGGTTAGGACCCAGCTCCGATCAAGAAACACGCAAGAAACATGACCAGAGGATTACCTTTAGTTTGCTTGAAAATACATGGCACCCATTGATTTCTCTAAATAGATAGCTTGATGTTTTCCAGCTTCACACATGATTTGGTTAGTTTAGTTGGGTAGTTGGTTTGGTTTCATCTACCAGCACCACATCTCTTTGTCCAAAAGCACACTGTGCTTCCCCATGTTTCCCAGAATCATTGCATAATGGATACCACCTCAAAAATCGTAGGTCCTTGGTTGCTTAGCATGGAAAATCCCAGGAATGTCGGTGGATTGATAGAAGAACGCTGGTGATACTGTGGAATACTGTGGATGGGCATATCCCTGCACCAGTGGATGAAACCCTATACACACTGGGGTGAACCACCCACCAGCTGGCGCAGGGCATGGGATTCTCAAGCTCCACACCTCCAACCCGGCATGTCATCGCGAAACCGACGTAGCAAGGGGTGCATCCGGACCTCGCAATTTTGTTTCTGCCCATTCACCAGGTCCAATAGGGCCAATCGCGGGCTCACCGCCGGGGACGACGCCAAGGGCTTGCGAGCTGAGGCTCTTCTACGTCTCAGCCGCCACCAAGGAGGGCGTGCTGAAAGCCGTCCACGCCAAGGCCGGCCTTCCGGCACCCGGATCCATCCGGTCGAGCCCACCGAAGGGCTGGCTGCGTCTCAAGGAGTTGTTCCCTGAGCCATAAGGAGCACCCTCAAAAAACAGCACCCAAATGGTGCAACTGTTGGGAACGGGCTATACTGAGCGGGTTTTGTTTTTAACTTGTTCCTCGGATCCATGTTGTGGCCGGATTGGTTGGGTTGAGAACATGAGACCTGGTTGGTTTGGCTAGCTGATGCATGGTTTGTGTGGGTTTGCTTCCCGTGAATCCCCTCTTAACAAAGTTCTCAAGCCGGAAGGTCGTGGCGCTTGCCTAAGCAGCGGTGGTTCGTGTGCAAGGTGACTGCCGACTTTCTTGGCGCATTCGGTTTGTGGGACTCAGTTCTGCGGTGCAACACGTGGGTGGGGGGTGCTTCCCCCTATTTGGGGACTCGGAAAATGAGAGGTATCCTTTTGTATAGCCTTAGAATGGGTACCACGAATGGGCAGCTTTGAATAGCTCAATAGAATAAATTATATGACAAGGTGGCGGATATTTCGCCAACCTTTTAGCCCCTCGGCACTTTTAGGTGCCGGGGTCTTTGACAGAAACTTCGGGGCCCTCCTTGCACATGGTGTGCCAACAGAACGATGAGTTTGCGTGGTGCATGCATTCAGGCCCCTACTTGTTCAACCATTTCGTAGCTGAAAAGTAAAAGTGCTGCCCCAAACAAAGCATCACAGTATGATCCCTTTCAAAGAGCTGACCCGCGCTGACCCATGATGACCCATGATGAAGGTCCTCTGCTGGGTCTGCTGGGTTCCCTTATTTCCAATTTGGGAGTTGTAGTAGATTGCTCAGATTCCTTGGTTTTTTGACGTGACCCGGGGAACCTTTTCTGTTTGGTTGAAGTAGGCCCCAAAAAGGATCCAAAAAGAGACCTGCCCAACGTGTCAACATGTGGGAGCTCCCAAAATGGCGGCTTTCCTTATTTTCCACTTTATGCCATCCCCCAAAACGGGCCGCGAGCCTCCAAACAACAACTAGCACGCCCCGACTTGTTTCGCCGCGCGTGGTGTTCACCGCGCGAGGTGCTGTGCCACGTGGCAGACCTCTATGCGCTGCTCCTCGCTGAAGGCGGGGCGGGGTTTGCAAAGCGATGGACGGAGTCCTGCACCAGTTGGTGGAAACATACTGTGGATGGACTAAATCCTGCACCACCTAAGAAGACCTGGAATGATAGTTGCCCTGTAAATACCAACAAACAATGGTTTTTCATGGATTCAAAGTGGTGCAGGATTTTGTCCATCCACAGTAGCTCTGGGCAGCTCAGAACCACTCCACATCGACACATACTGCAGATGGGCCCCAGATCCCGTTCAGAGGGTTTCATCGGTCACTGGTTGCCATTGTAGGTGGTTTATCCCAGTCGCATTCATCAATCCCAACTGTGCAAGATTCGGTCCATTCTCAGTAGCTCCGGGTAAATCATACCCAGCTCCAGATAGGTGTCCTTTTAGGCCAGTTATTATAGCTGACAACATTGTTGGCGACAACGTTGTTGGCAGACTGTTGCTTTGTGATATAATATAGCCCACGTTTCACATCCTCAAATCACCACTCGAGTCCACCAATTGAGAGAGAGAGAGAGAGTGAGACCAGATGCTCAAGTGGTTTGGCCGTTCGATGGACAGAATCCTGCAGCTGTCGGTATGGAGGAGACCCCCCAAAAACAACTGGGATAAAACGTCTACCAACTGGTGCGAAGTGGATTTTGTCATTCTGTCCATCCACGGAATGAATCCAACAGCCCCACCCAGGAACTGTTCTCGACCGGGTTCGCGGGGATCACGTCTTTGGTCGCACGTCGCGCTCGCCGCGAGGCTGGCAGCCCACCTTCCAGGAGACCCTCTGCCGGCCACGGGACCTCATGGAGGCCCAACGGGCGAGGAAGCAAGTCTTTGGGCGGATGGGCCGCGAAAATCGGAAGTGTTCAAAAGGGATCTCGGTTTCCTACCCGGAGGTCTCAAATTGGAGGAAGCCATTGGAGTGTTTCTGATCAATTTAGGGACCCACATGCAAACCCACCGCTGGAAGGTCCCCGTTTCAGGAAGCATGCATTTGCGTATGTTTTTTCCTTAATTATACCACTTGTAGTTCCACCCACATGCCTGCGTGGACAGATCTGCTGCGAATGATCATCCATTCTGATGGGGTTCCAGGGCTTTCTGGGTGGTTTTGGTGCTCTTGGGGTGGCCAAATATGTTTCTCTCCAGGCAGGCCGCATTCCGCTTTGAGCACGGCCAGCTCTTTTGCCCAGATTCGGCCCTTGTTTCGCTTGACGGCTTTGCCGTGGGTTTCCTGAATTTGACCAACCTAAGGGGACAGGTTTGTCCCATGCCGAAATTTTACGGTTGGTGCTCGACGTAAGATGTTTACACCTTGGAGTCACAGAAGGCATGAGCAGGCAATTGCAGATAGGTCGACTGAAGCCCAGCTAAACTAAATGGTTCTACTGAGCTATAGAAGCGGTAGCAACACAGAAAGGGTTTTCTGCGCCGTTTGCAAAGGCAAACAGACATCCAACCTAAGACGTCTTCACGTGTTCTCAGGACCTAACGTGGCTAAAGGTTTCGAAAGGGTGCATGCGCGTATCCGTTGTTTCTCCCGAGCCGGTGTTCGAAACGAGCTCGTGATCTTAATGATTAAAATACCTAGACTACACAATTTTCCAAGGCACCTCCGCTGCTTTTTCGATATCTGTTTCAGCCCACCAAAAGACGCAATGATTGACCGGAAGTGCACAGACCCCGGTTGAAACGCGACTTCTCTTCTGGAAAGCGCTTCACCCATTGCCCATGTGAGGGTCCTGCTTGGCCTGCAAGAGGATATTTTTGGGGCAGCCATTTTGCTCAAGACAAGTGAGAGACTTGGCTCCCGCTCCTTCCGCCATGAGCGCAGTGCGTGGCATCGTCGCCCTGGTGGTTCCTTGGCGAAGTGAGCGAACCGGCGGGATACGATGTCGGGGACTGGGATTTGTGTTGAAATTACATTAGTTTGCTCATCCTCCCACTACATGGCACCCGACCGGTGGACCCTTCAAGAGGAATTGTATCTTCTAGGTATTTTCGAAGGGAGTTTGTTGGTGGGAGAAAGGGTTGATTTTCAAGCAACCACAAGCCCGTGTTGGCACCGCACACGGCTTGTTGGCACAGCAGGAGTAGTGCTCATGATTAAAAGTCTCGCGATTTGGACTGAAGGCAGGCACTCTGGACTCTGTTTACATGCGTCAGTTTCAAGGATTGCCCTGTGGCATGAGTCAGTTGTCCCCTTGTCCGTGTTTGTGTCCAGACATGCCCGCGAAGTGAACTGTGTCCTTTAGACTTTGGACCTAAGGACATGGAACAGACACCATAGGTGTCCTTTTTGGTTGATTTGGTCAAAAAATAGGTTGGGCGATTCCTGGTTTGCCTGGGGGTTCAATCAACTACCAGGGAAACCCATCTATTTTCTCAAAAAGGACACCTATGACACACACCTGTTCACAAGTCCTTAGGTTGTCCCACCTAACTACTTTCAGGGTCGGCATTGGAAAAACCAGAGGCAGCGAGTAGGACCACGCAGGCTTTTTTCTGCGGCCCTCTGGACCCCTTCCTGCTGCTTGACATCGGGAGGAACTCAGCCCCCGGCAGGCTGAAAGTAAAGGGGAATTTGACGGGCAAGGGCAAGCCCGGCTGGAATTAAACAAGCCAAACATTCAATACATGATCCCTGACGTGGCGGCAGCGGACACAGTCTATGTCTTTTCATTGTACAGGTGAAGTCGCACGAAGCACAGCTGAGAGTAGCCCCAACCATGACCCGACTCCTCTCTTTGAAGACACGCAGGATTTGTTCAAAGACCGTTGCACACCCGAAATATTTCAAGACGCAGACGCTTTGATTCTTGGCCCATGTCCGCTTCAGGTTCTCTGGTGGCTGCTGTCCCCCTTTGCCCCTGCCTTTGTGGGCAAGTGTCCTGGCAGAAGGGCAGCAAGATTCGTCGGGGGGCCGCCGCTTGCGCGGCGGACACCGGGCGGTCGCCGTAAAGCTGAAAAAAGCGCCCCGGAGCGCGGGGCTTAGGAAATCCAGCGCACTTACTTGGCCTGGCCCCTTTCAAAGGAAAACTAACATCGATCTTGAAGCAAGCCTGGCCACACATGTTTTCAAGAAAGGTCACGCTCCAACCCTACACGACCCAGATGAATTGTGGAGTTGCCTGCCAGACTCGAAAATCGGGTGTCAGCATGTCATGCGCTTCCGGTCACATTTGGAGGCAAATTAAACTTCGCAACGTGCATATGATGCTGCACATGCGTTGAAGGATTTGTGTGGATCAAAACAGGTCCCAGCAAAACACACAGTCTTGGAATTGACTCTGCAAAGGATTCATCAATCGACCCTTTAGATGCCGAACCGATGGATGGCTTTTTGGCAGGCATGGCTGGGGGTGATCCCGGTGGGCGGCTTTTTGGTGGCTCGGGTCTTTACCAATGCCCAACAATACCTCCTCCTTAGGTTGCTCCAAGGATGTCACAAGGCAGTTTTCTTGACGGCTATTGGGTTGGATCTTTAGACTTTAATAACTTTTTTGGAATTAACCCACTAAAAGTTCAACTTGTTGCACAGGTGTCAACAGCAACCAAGTTGTCCATTCGGGTTTTGAAGTGGTGATCATGAAATCTGATGGTCCCTTGGGGGTCACTTGGCGGAAAAAACACGCCGTGCTACCGATGAGTTCTCAGGTCGAACTTCCGCCCGGCGACACGCCCATTCCGCGTGCGAGACTGAGGGAGGGCCAGGGATCTTCCGGATGCCTAAACGGGCGGAGGCGACGGGCGATTTCCCCAACACTTCAATATTTGGGTATGGGCCAAAATTAAACCACCGGATACAGGTTTTCGGTCCATGTTTCTATTTACCAGGATTCCATTTGGGTACACATGTTTGACCCACAGCCATTTGTAGAAGTTGGAGTCGAACAGTGCGCAACTATCAATTGCGACTTGTGCCGGAATCTTCTTGCCAGTGTTTGTGGATCATCTTTAAAAAAAAGAAGAGTTGGCATCCACTGAGGCATCACATCCCACAACGTTGTGCATGTCATACATCCACAAATCCGCCAAGTCCACCGGACATGAAGCATCTCTTGGGCTTTGAGCATGCTTTTCCTTGGGACATGCGTGTGGGAAGCACACTATGTTCAAGGATCAAGATAGCGTGGCCAGAAGCAAGCGTCGTTTGTTTTACAAGCAGGGCAGCCGAGTCGGAGTCAGAGTTCGAGGGATTTCGACCGGGTGCAAGCCGAGCATTTCTGAACGGAATCACTTTTCGGGCCGAGAACGTGCAATTTGGGACCCATACTCTAGATATCCGCGGTGTTCTCCAGTATGTCTATTTCCTACTGGCAGATATGCAAACATGTGGGGACGCATTTCGAGTGGGGACTCTTTGGTGCACGGAGTTATGTCCACCAACCACTTTTGAGGTGGATCCCGAACGAACAATTACAGTCATGAGCCATATGTTTGCTTTAGGAGGTGAGTTTCTACTCGAAAGCTCCCCAAGAAGGACTTTCTGGCCAGGTCAAAGCGGTGGGCACAGAAGAGGCAGGGGGACGTGGGAAAGGGGCGCCGGAGAGAAAGGTTTGGCAAGCCTTTGGCAGGTGCTAAATCCAATGAAGAGTTTGTATATATGCTATAGTTGCGTCTAACCTTCTGTATTTGCCAGGTGCTAAATTCAATAAAGAGTTGCGTGTTCTATTTGCATTCCCCCAGAGATTTCTACAAATGGAAGAATGTCTCAGATTTGATGAATAGGCCCGTTGATCTTTTGGGCTCTACCGAATCAGTTTTCGCCTTCCAGATTTGGGGAAGGCAGGATAGCATGGCAGGGCAATAGCCCGGTCTACTTAACATTCCCGGCTGATGTCTTTGCTTTTTGAGGGCTGCGTTCCCAGTTTCTACCAGAGATTGTCTTTTGCCGTGTTTTCCGTTTTTTAGTGCAGGGTCCCTCTATTCGCAACAAGCAAGGGCCTTGTGTTTGAAGTTCCTAAGCTGCTTATTTGACCAGCAGCTTTCTCATCATTCAATTATGTACTTGTGACTGGATCTGGCTTTGTCTCTTCAAGGGCCATATTTAAAGGGACACCCAATTGCCAAAGAACACCGGCGCCCGTTTTGGGCGTTCCGTATCCTCGTTTGAGCCCGCCCCGGTTTTTTCCAAGCAGGCCCAGTCATAGAGCCCTTTCAGCACGGACCTAGGAGTACCATGGGGACGTGGGGTATCACATATTGAACACTTGGCTTCTTCCTTGCAACCCTGAATTGGCGGTTTGGGTCGGTGTGGGGATTTGAACCTAGGAGGTCCTTGTAGAGGGCAAATGGGAAATCCACCCACGATCGGGTGCCTGGCGGGGAGCGGGGGGTCCTGTGATTATGGGCCCCCAAAAGCGCTGCGCGTCAAAGGCCCGACCCTTT
This sequence comes from Effrenium voratum, assembly GCA_963377175.1. NCBI lineage: Eukaryota > Dinophyceae > Suessiales > Symbiodiniaceae > Effrenium > Effrenium voratum. Next base: position 289,248 of record CAUJNA010003339.1, read on the forward strand.
CCCACAACATTTGGATTAAGAACCGCCGTTTTTGACTTGCTGTTTGGGTCTCGGGCCCCCCAAAGAAAGGAAAGAAAGGCCTGGGGGTTGCTGAAGTAAAAGTACCCTCTACTCCAAGAACCTTAAAGGATGCTAACGAAAAACCTGGTTTTGAGCCTGTTGCTTACCGAAAACAGGGGTTTCCAACCGAAAACCCGGTTTTACTTTCAAAAACCCGTACACAAAACCTACAACACCCGTACAAAACCCATACAAAACCCGTACGTTTGTATGTTTTTTCATAGAACCGGGTTTTCCCGCGAAGAACCCGGTTATTTTCGAGAGCCTTTAAAATAAAATGTTCTTGGAGTGGAGGGTGTGTCCCATAAAATAGTTGGTTTCCTTCTGGGGTTCCCTTCAGATATTGATTTTTCAGGGTAGCCAAATACCGGATGGTTTAAAGGGACGCCAGAAGGAGCCTAACCCATTTTGATTTTGGGGCACCCTTTGCGACAACCCAAAGACCAACCAACTGGGAATCCATTTTAGAAACTCGCCATGGCCTTGACCCAAATGCCCTGTCCATTTTGAGAATCGGAACCCTCCAAGTGGGGCACGAATCACACCATATTGATTCTCTGCCTGGAGGGGACAACCTTTGGTTAAAAGGTACCTACCAAAAGGTATTCCTATGTGGGTATGGGTCAAAGTTAAAGCACTAGGGGACCGCAGGTTTTAGTCCTTGCTTCCTTTTCCAGGGTTCCGTTTTGGGTACCGGTTTTTGACCCACACCCATGGGAAACCATTGTTTGCCGGTATTTACAGGGGACACATCATTCCAGGTCTGAACGGTGGTGCGAGAAGCAAATGGATTTCGTCCAGCCCAGCGCTTCGGGTCCCATTGTTTAGGATCCGGGATCCGTGGAAGGCGCCGGAGCATCACTTGGAGCTTCCAGAGGCCGGGCGCAGACAGCGACCTTTTGCGGGCCGAAGCTGTGGGTTGCCGGCGGAAAGCTATGCTGTGTTTTTTTTTTTTTTTTTTTTTTTTTTTTTTTTTTTTTTTTTTTTTTTTTTTTTTTTTTTTTTTTTTTTTTTTTTTTTTTTTTTTTTTTTCGATGGTTGATTGTTTGATTTGGTGAGCCATGCGCATAGGTGTCCTTTTTGGTTGATTTGGTTTAAAAATAGGTTGGGCAATTCCTGGTTTACCTGGTGGTTCAATCAACTACCAGGGAAACCCATCTATTTTCCCAAAAAGGACACCTATGGCTATGCTTGTTTTTTTGGTTGGAGGGTACTGGAGAGTAATGTTGACTTCGGATTTTAAGGAGGAGTACCGCAAGAAGAAAGATGTCCCCCTTTCGGAAAGGATGTAGGGTCCTCCGGATGAATCCGAAATTAGCGTTAGGAGGGAAACAAGAGGAACACGCAATTCTTGGAGTTTCCCTTCCTGGGTGACACTTATTGAGAGCTTATTGCTCAAGTTCAATTGTAAGAGCACACGTCCACATTTCCGTCAGACAAAATGACTGGACCTGATCGCAGGTAGAAATTGTTGACACACACACACACAGCTTGGTTTCGTTGCAACCTATTTTCAGGGGATCATTGCAAACGTACACCTCGCAGTCATGATTTGGCATGCAAGCTGCATCACATTTCACACACCGACGGGGTTGGGCAATATTTGTTTCAACAAGCAACGGCTGGTCCCTATCAAGGGTGCCAAATCCTGTTCAAACATCTCAGACATTGTGAAGAGCGGGGATTTGACACGGCTCAGGTTACCCACTTCGTCGAGGAGGAGGCTGAAGGCCAAAATTGGAATGGGGCCTGACTGGGCTGGGTCTAGGAAGCGCATCCCAAAACGTCTGGAGTCTTCATGATCCTTAAACCAGACGTCTCTTGAACTTTTTGGTAGACCCCATTTGTTAGGTTTGGAGACTCCAGGTAGAGTCTATGGTCAGCCTCGAATTGGAACCGATCCCGATGCAAGGCATCCGCGCTTCCAGACGCAACCCAAAAACAGCGGAAGCCTAAAAAAACAGTCGTATGAGTCAAGCATGGCCCAAGAATCTGCGGTTTCTTCAACATTGCATTGACCGTGTGCTAGTGCCAACTTGATGGTGGGCCTTTGCCCCACTTTGCAACTAAGAGGCTTTCCAGAGAAGCATTGCGCAGGAGCTTGCACTGAACACGCCCAGCCACCCACGCACCCGATCCACGCCCTTATGAGAAAGGCACAATCTCGACACTTGAGCCACTGCCTGAACACTTGGACAGCACAGAGCAACGACATGCGAGCAACTGACAGTGGTCATCGGTATTCTACCAGGTATTCTACCATTGATTTGGCAGGGTGGGGGCACGGCCGGACAACTCACAAAAACCAGGCCACATATATTGGGACAAGCCACTCAGCAATGCAAAGGGGTTTGTTAGACAGTACAGGGGTCCCAGACTTTCCGTTTGATCCAGCTTGTGGGCGCTTGAACATCATCTTTTGAGCCAATTTTTGATAGGTGTCCTCTTGGTCTTGGTGGGGTGACTTTTTTAAGGAGGGAACTATGGGGAAGCCGGTACATGTGCAGCCCCGCATGTTTCCCCCCACTCACGCGAGGTTGCATTGAGGAAGGTTGCTCGGTGGAAGAGATCGTCCAGATCCAAGAGAAGCTGGAGCATGACGAAGGCTTGCGGTTCGGAGTTCGGAGTTCGGAGTTCGGACCCGAGCAGTACGGCACCCCCAAGAAGCGCAGAGAACACACAGGTGCCTATCTTCGGTTCAGCCTTGCCTATCTTTTTTTGTTAAACAACAGATGGGCTTCCGGGGCAGGCGGATGGTTGGCAACAGTGCGTGCTGCGGAAAGCAATACAGCCATTTGGATCCCTGCACACAAATGCTCCCTGGCTTCGAATAGCGAAACGTGGAAGGCTGTGCTCCTTTTGAAGTGAGCTCCTCTGGGCTAAATCTTTCAAGCCAGAGTGGCGTATGTTTCTTTTTGGTTTCGCTTCAACCCCTCACCAGGGCTACCCTCATCAGCCTCATCAGAAAAACAACCGGGAGACAGCCTCAGCGCCTTGAGATTCCGAGACTCTTCCGACGCTTCCTAAGGGACTCCTTCCGTATCTCCGCTTCGATCCTCGATTCTCCAACCGCCAGGCCGCCTCAAGGACGAGATCAGAAAGCTGCAGGCGAGGCGAAAAGCACAAAAGCCCACGGAAAGCGTGGAGCGAGCGGAGGAGTTTTGGAAGGACATGCCGGAGGTTGACACACCCTGCCGGAGTTTACTGGGGGTGTTTCCCCCCAGTGAAGGACCCCCTCCATAGGACAGCCATGGAGTTCCCTGAGGCCAGGTTTAGGCGGACCAGCCGGTTGAATGTGCAGGTTTTCCAAAACAGTTTGAGATTTGATTAGGAGCGGATCCGGAAGCCGCTTTGGACTCGAAGCGCACAGACAAAAGTGCGCCGGACTGATAGCCAGATTCACAGGTTATGAGCCCAAGTCACGCGGTGTGACACTGGCGCCATGGATGGCGCTGACTCAGGGAGGACCCGGAGAAGGACCACCCTGGAGAACAATGGAAAGGGAACCGGAGGCCGAGTCGGCCCAGTGGTGGAGGAGGTGGAGGAACCTGCCTTGATAGCCAGGCCGGATGGGTTGATTGAGGCGGCAGCTTCGACCCAATGGCCTGGAGGGCCGCAGGGGGAGCCATCGTCGATTCAGCCTGGGCCGGCAGAGAACGAGCTGTTCACTCCGGAGCAGATGAGAAGGTTGGATGAGTGGACAGCCGAAGCTCCGCTCATTCACGCAACGGGAGCTGCAACAGGCCATGGAGGTTTTGAGGGCTACATCCAGCGGTCCAATGAGGGCATGCAGGTGGAAAGGCAGTTGGCGCTGGCAGCACAACAACTTGCTCTACCAGGACCAGCGGGAGATGCCGAAGGCCCACGGCCTGCTCAACGGCAAGAACTGGGGCCGCAGCTGGTACTTCTTGGACCTGGGGGACATCTTGAAGGCTCACGGCTTGCTCAATGGCAAGATCAAGGAACGCGACAACAGCCGGGACTACCTGAACCAGGACGGCATGCTCAATGGCCAGATCCGATGCAGGAGATGCGCTATTACATGGCACAGATCCTGGCGGATAACCGGAGGCTGCACCAGGAGGTGGGGCAATGTCTCAGCCAAGTCCAGGACATGCAGCAAAACTGGAAACCGCCGGAGGTGGAAGCTACTCGAGGAGGTGATCAGAGTGACAGGTTTGCCACACCTGAGGAACATGGAACCCCGGAAGGCCGTGGAACTCGAGGTGAACCTGCTGATCCTGAGGAAGAATCCTCGGAGCTGCGTGAGGACGAGCCGACGGGCCCGAAGGACAAGTCCCTGGACATCATGCTGAAGATCGTGCAGGGCATGCAGAACATGCAGCAGCAGATGCTGGACACCAAGAAGAAGGTGGACCACGGCGATGACACGAGCGAGACGGTGAAGAATGTCACAACGGATTTGCCGAAGCTCGTGGAGTATAAGCCGGAGAGTGCTCCCATCGACCTGGGAGACTGGATTTGCGTCTTGGAGCCGATCATGGCGGACCTCAGTGAATCGTCACAGCAATGGTGGCAGCAAGTGGTGGAATCGGCGAGGAGGTGGTACGGAAGGTATCAGACAACGCCGCCGCTGGAAAGACTCAAGCTGCAGCCGAAGGACCCTCCGGAGCTTCAAGAACCGAAATGGCGGAGGCTGGAGAGGCGGGCTGTGGGGCTACTTCTTCGCGCTCTTCCTGACGGAGCTCGTGAAGAGATGGTGGCAACGAAGTCCATGACTTGCTATGCGATTCTGTGCAAGCTCATGGCGAGCTACCAGCCGGGAGGACTGGTAGAGAAATCGGTCATCCTGAAGAACCTGGAAAGTCCCCCTGAGGTGGACTCCCTGGCGTCGCTGGTGGTTGGGTTGAGGAAATGGATGAGGTGGAAGCAGAGGGCACAGGAACTTGGGGTGACCATTCCGGACCCCACGGTCCTGGCCCGCTCCCTCAGCAAGATGGTGAAGAAAGTGGTGGAGATGCAGCCGGAGCTCTCGTTTAAGATGGCACTGGCGAGGAACTCGCTCCAGCTGGACTCCATCCCCTCTCACGAGGCAGTGGAGAAGTACGCAGAGCACGTTCTGTCGGAGGTGGAAGCGATCGCCCACTTGGAGAAGGAAGTCAAGGCCCCAGCGGGGAAGGTGCAGGCCACGGACACCCGGATCAAGAAGGCAGAGGCTGTCGACTCCAAGAATGAGGTGAAGAGCGCTGGAGAAGGTGGGAAACCATGCAAGTTTTTCCTCACCGAGAAGGGCTGCAGGAGAGGACGTGGCTGCCGTTGGAGCCATGACCAGAAGGATGAACGCACGAGATGCTGGTCGTGCGGGGCGAGCGAGCACATGCGAAAGGACTGCCCCGTGGCGATCAAGAGCAACGTGGACCGAAAGCCCAAGGCGGCGAAGGTCAACGCGGAGGAGGAAACAAAGAAGGACGTCGGGACGGAGAGCCAGAAGGTTACAACTCCGAGGGCGACTATGTCGGCAACGGTGCAAGAGGATTCACCGGGAGCGGCGAGTTCGGCATCGGGCGACAAGGAGACGGACGCAATGAAGGACGTGCTCCAGGAGGCGACCAAAATGCTCAGGAGCATCAACGTCAAGACCGGCAAGAACGGACCGGAGGACGACGAGAAGAAGCTGATGGAGCTGCAGAAGCAGCTGGACGGCATGCGAGAAAAGATGCGGGTTCGACAGGTGAGGTTGTCGAAGATGGAGATTGGTGGGATGCGTGGACTGGTGGATTCAGGAGCAACGCACCCGCTGAGACCCATGATGAAGGGCGAGGACACCTCGGACTATGAGGAGAAGACCGTAGAGTTGGCGGCTGGAGAGACTTACCGCCTGAAGGTCACCTTGGGAGGAACCCTGGTTGCGGAAGACGAGCGGATACAGCCGATCATCCCCATGGGAATGCTCACGAAGGACTTGAATTGCCAGGTCAAGTGGAGCGGGAAGACATGTGCGGTGGTGCACCCTGGACGAGGACGTCTACCGGTGGTGATGAGTCAAGGCTGCCCGGAGTTACCGAGAGAACTGGCCCTCAGCTTGATCCAGGAGCTCGAGGGGGTGAACCGCTACAGGGTCAAGGCGCTGTCAAAGCGGGATGAGGTGGACTTCATCAAGAAGGTGGTGGAGACGCACCCGGTGTTCGACGGTGTGCCGGAGGCGATCAAGGAAAGGTTGATGGTCAACCCGGCGGAGGACTGGAAACCTCTGGGATTGAATAGGAGCCGGAGGAGAAGGCTTGAGAAAAAGGGAGGTGCGATCGTGCACTTGTTTGCAGGCCCGGAGGAGGGATTTGATTTGTCCCGAGCTTACAAAGAGCAAGGAGGTGATCCAAGGGACATCCTGGAGTATGACATCCTCCGTGACAACAGCCACGACCTCATGGACGACGAGCTCATGGGTGGCTTGGTGCGGCTGGCTTTGGATGACCGAATCAAGGCAGTGGTGGGAGGCCCGAATTGCAGGACGCGATCAGTGCTGCGGTTCTTCCCCTTGCTCAACAGGGCCAAACCGCGACCGGTGAGAACGGTGGAATATCCCTGGGGATTGCCGGGAATGGACCAAGGAGAAGAAGCCATCGTCTACGAGGATGACGTGCTCATGTTTCGCTTCATCCTGGTCTACTTGTTGGCAGACCTCACGGCAAAGGCCAGAGAGGAGAAGGGAGGAGCTGTGGAGTTCTTCCTGGAGCAACCGGCAGAGCCGCAGGCGGAGCCGAGGTGTGCATCGTGGTGGCGGACACCGGAGTGGGAAGCCCTGGAGAAGCTCCACGAGCTCAAGAAGGTGACGTTCTTGCAAGGTGACTGGGGTGGGCGAGCGGCGAAGCCTACAACGATCGGGACCACCATGGACTTCAAAGGCCCCGAGAAAGGCATCTGCAAGCTACATCAAGGAGGTCATCAAGGGCAAGAACAGGAGATGGACAAGCCGAGGTGGATGATGACGGATGAGGAGAAACTCAGCTCCTCGAAGGCATTGACTCGATGGGTCCCTGGAATGATGCGGGAGCTCGCCAGATGCCTTCAGAAGGAGGTGGACGGTGAGTCAAGAACGAAAGTGAAGGCCCTGTCGTGGGAGGAGCATGTGAAGTTGGGGCACCTGCCGTTTCGGCGGGACTGCCGAGTTTGTCAGGAAGCCTCAGCCAAGGACAGGCCACATCGAAGGGTACGACATCCAGCCGGGAATGTCCTCTCAGTGGATTTGAGTGGACCGTTCATCAAGGGCATCGATGTGGATGGAGTCCAAGACCGAAGGTACCTGCTCGTGGCTGCGTTCACATGGCCACAGATCCACACCGAGGAAGGCGAAGAACTTCCTGCTGCAGAACCAGGCGATGGAGAAGATCTACTACCGGTGGAGGAACAGGTGGATCAGGACGAGCAGGAGGAAGAAGAAGGCTTCAATGTGGAAGGAGCCCGAGAGGAGGACGAACAGCCGGTGGTTCCGGAAATCCAGAAGGAACCGCACCCGCTGAAGACGTTGTACATGACGGTCCCGCTGAAGTCCAAGGACAAGCGGGAGGTCTTGGCGGCGATCCAGGAGGTCTATATCAGACTGAGGAGAGAGGGCCACCTGGTGCTGAGACTGCACTCAGATAAAGGAGGCGAGTTCATGAGCAAGGAACTAGCCAGCTGGTGCCGACTGAGGGACATTAGAAAGTCCACCAGGACACCGGATCAGATGCAGGAGAACGGAAGGGCGGAGGCCGCAGTTGGGGTCGTCAAATCCATGGTGAGGAGGGTGCTGATAGCATCACGATGGGAACCGAAGTGGTGGCCCTGCATCGCCCGCTACGTCTCGGAGGTGCGCTTCAAGTTTGACCAGACCGGAGACCATCCGAAGTATCAGTTCGGAGAGGAGGTGGTGGTGCCGAAGAGAGCTTGGAAGCAGAAATCCTTTGAGGCGAAGAATCAGCGAGGCAAGTACCTGGCCCCGCTCTATGACATCACTCACGGTCATGCGGTGAAGCTGGACTGTGATAACAAGGTGGTGGCGGTGTCGAAGGTTCTCTCAGGCTTGCGAGAAGGGGAAGCCCCGAGAGCAGAAGGACAGGAGGAGGAAGAGAATCCTGATGGGGAAGCTCTGTTCGATGAAGCTCTGCGTGTGAGAAGACGGTTGAGGATGAAGACGAGCGATCCGAGAAGGATGGACGATGGAGGAGGTGAGCAGGTTGCGGAGCGGATTCGATTGTTGCGGAACCTCATCATGGAGGAGGAAGAAAGGATGTTGGAAGATGGAGAAAATGCAGCGGAGGTCACCTTCAAGATGGTGAGGAAGCTGAAGGAAGAAGAGGAGAACCTGAAGCAGACCGTGCCGGACCACAAGGAGGCAGAGAAGGTCTTGCATACAAAGATGGTCTCCACGAATGAGGTGATCGCGGACAAGGAAGCCTGGGCAACGTCGATCAAGATGGAGCTGGATTCGCTGATGACAGAGAAGAAGGCGTTGCGGCGGTTGGCTCCTGGGGAAGCCGCGAAGCTGATCAAGGAGAAGGGCAACAAACTGACCGTGGTCCCGGGCAAGGCAATCTTCAGTGTGAAAGCGGGAAGTTCGCGGCGGAAGACCAGGTTGGTGGTGTGCGGGAACTACGTCGCCCAGAACTCGGAGGCGGAAGGAGACACCTTTGCGGGTGGTACGGACATCACGGCGATCCGCTTGCAGGTGAAGGTCGCCATGGAGAGGAAATGGACGATGTCCGCGTTGGACATCAAGTCTGCATTCCTCAATGCAGATCTACATGGGGAAAAGGAGCCGGAGCACCTGGTGGCTATGCGACCGCCGGCGATCATGGTCAGGATGGGCTACGCAGAGCCCGGAGAACTATGGCTGATAGACAAAGCCATGTATGGGCTTCGCCAAAGCCCGAGAAGGTGGTCAGACCACCGGGACGCGGAGCTTGTGACGGTCCAGTGGGAGGTCGACGGCGCCTACTACAAGTTGGATCAGTGTGCTGCAGAACAGAATTTGTGGCGCATCTTGGAAATCCGAGGCGCGGAGGAGATCTTGGCAGGACTGGTCACCATCTACGTCGATGATGTCCTCACTGCGGCGGAGGAGGCCGTGCGAGAAAGGTTTGAGGCCATCATTGCGCAGAAATGGGAGACGAGCGTGCCGGACGTGTTGAAGACCGGGAATCAGATTCGATTTCTGGGAATGAACTTGAAAAAGGAGGAGAATGGAATCTTCCTACACCAGCAGGACTACGTGGAGGAACTGCTGACCCGGCACAAGGACGAGGTGAAGAAGGCGAAGGCGCCCATGTCCAAGGAGATGGCGGATGAAGCGGAGGAGACGATCGGCAACCACACGATGACGGATCTTGCAAGAGCACAGAAGGTGACGGGCGAGATCTTGTGGTTGATGACGAGAACACGACCCGACCTCCTCTACAGCATGAGCCGACTATGCAGTATGGTGTCGAAGGGCTATATCCTGGGCTACCTGGACTCGACGAAGGACTGGGGGCTGTGGGTGTCAGGAGAATCTGGACGGCATTGGAGCGGCCATGGAGCAGCAGGACTTCAGGCATACGCTGATGCCTCCTTCGCCCCACTTGGGGAAAGAAGCCAAGGATGCTCCCTGGTGTCGTGGAACGGCACGGTCATCGCGTGGAAAGCAGGGAAGCAAGCGTTTCCGGCCTTATCCACGGCGGAATGTGAGTTGATCGAGGCCATTGACAGCGTGATCCTTGGGGACAGCGTTGAAGCGCTGATCACGGACACCTTGGGGCTGGACGACTTCAAGAAGATGCTGCTGTCTGACAACGCAGCAGCGGTGGCGATTGCCACGGACGTGACGGGATCTTGGCGAACGCGGCATCTTCGGCTTCGAGCGTTTCATCTTCGGTGGCGAATCAGAGCCGGGGATTGGGAGTTGCGCCATTGCCCTGGACAACAGATGTTGGCCGATCTTGGCACAAAGCCACTGGGCCCAGCGAGGATCAAGGAGCTGTGTGCCTTGTGGAATCTGAAGGCCATGCGAGAAGAGGCTGAACAAAGCAGGCTGAACAAGGCCGTGGTAACGCAGCCGGATGTGGACAAGTGGGTCAAGCTGCTGGTGATCTTGATCATGATCACAGGATGCCGAGCACAAGGGAATCAACAGCCGGAGGAGGAGAAGATTGACCTTGCGGTGGTGGTCTTGGTGATTGCAGTGGTGGCGATTGTGGTGTACCGCTTGGTTCACGAGGTGGCATCGGACATCTGTCTGAAGGTGAGAAGATTGAGAGTGAGAGGTGTGGAGCAGAGCACCCAAACGGAAAGTGAGGAAGAAGTCATAGAGGTGCCGAGGACACAGAGCTCTTCGGCGGCCAGGTCTTCCAGCTCGGGAAGCGGGAATCCCTCGAGGGCAAGTTCAATGAGGAGGCGCCGAGGGGGAGACGCTGATCGAGCAGAACAGCCAGTTGCAGAACAACCTCAGCCGAGGCCAGTGGAACCGGATGCGGAGGACGAACGCTTGAATGCACGCTGGCGGGAGGAGTTGCGGGTGATGGAGCAGCTTCGGTGGCGGGAGTTGCAACCGGAGCCCGAAGCGGTCGAGGTATATCACTTGACCGGAATGGGCGACAAGATCCATTGGCGCCGCAACTGTTACGGGTTGCGAAATGCCACAGTTCGCGGAATGCGGGCGGTTTTGCCTTGTTCCAGATGCTGGATGGGAGGAGACAGGCAGCGAGTTCGTGGGGCCAGGAGCTGGAGAGGAGATGACGGCTTCTTGCACGCGTCGATTCACTGCACCGGCATTGGACAGGCTCCACTTCGACCCTTGCAGCCGTGCAGTTTCTGCCAGGGAGGAGTGACCCAGGACAATGAAGAGATGATGAGGGACGCGGGCCGGTTTCCGCGTGGACTCCTATGAGCGGCTTGAGCTGAACACGTTTTTCGGATGACGTGAGAGGCTCGCAAGGCAGCACAGACTGCCGACTTTTGTCATTTGAGTCCTCCCGGACACAAAGGGGAGGAGTGCAGGTTTTCCAAAACAGTTTGAGATTTGATTAGGAGCGGATCCGGAAGCCGCTTTGGACTCGAAGCGCACAGACAAAAGTGCGCCGGACTGATAGCCAGATTCACAGAATGAACTGGGGTGGGGAATGAAGCCGAGCTGACCCATCCAGCGCGGTGTTCTGGGGACCCTTGTCAAGTTCGAGCCACGTGAGCTGACCGAAAATTGCTGGCCTTTTGTTGGTTTTGGCCGGCCCAACCACTCGCTTCCTCAGTTCCTGAACTTTAGAAGCGGGTATGGGTCAAAATTAGACCACCATGGGACTGCAGGTTTCATCCATGTTTCCATTTACCAGGATTCCCATTTTGGGTACATATTTTTGACCCACAGCAAAAGAAGAGCTCCTGGACTTTTTCTGGCCAACAGTCCCCCACCAAAAAGCCAGCGGTGCAACACTCAGATGTTGGCCCACTTGCCAGGCGGAGCGGGAGGGCCACGAGGAAGTGTCCTACGAGGCGTGGTTTAATGGGTTGGGTTTGTGGGGTTTTGCGTGTGTCTTTTTGTGAGGGAACCATTTTTTGTTTTGGAGTGGGGCGGGGGGGAGGGGTTGGTTTAAAGGGACACCAAAGAGCGACTCCCATTTTGGAGGGTCCTTTAGTTAAAGAACAAGCCTCTTTGCGGGGTTTCGGTCTAAAACAGGACCCTCCAAACAGATCAATAGCCTGACATGATTGCCAGATGTAGGCTTCGGGTTTAGGGTTTAAGTGGTGGGGGGGGGGCGAAAATTGTGGCTCAAGTCGTGAAACTGGACCAGCATGCGTTACTATTTTCCTCTGGTGGTCATTCTTTTTGCAGCATCTCCTTGTCCACGCTGCCCTTCCCCAGTGAAGTGCCTCAAGTCGTTTTTATGGACTTGGCAAGCTGAAAACACCCACCTGTGCCAAATCCACATGTTTAAGAATGGGCTACGGCTAGGATGCAAAATGCAACAGGCCGTCAGGCCGTCAAGCTGGGGAAGCCAAACACAAATGACCCAAATGACCCCGATCATTACCACCCTACATTTGCTTGGGTTGTTCAATCATCATTTTGCGGAGTTTTGATTTCCAGTTTCCTGGGTGATTTGTTTACTTGACCGGCCTAGCCATGGCCCATGCCATCTGGTCGACTCAACTCCTCCGGCGGTCGGACCGTCTCCGAAGGGTCTTAAGTGATGGTCCATGTCAAGAAGTCGGTTCGGAGCCGTGGGGATCTTGGAAGACTTTTTTGGAGCCATGTGAAAAGCCCTGGGCATTTGGATGGGCTCAGGGAAGCCTTTGGTCATCGACGAATCTTATGTGACGTGTCTCTTTTTCTGGAAAATCACCCACGTGGGGGGGGTTCAGTATTTAGAGGCACCCCCACCTGTGGCATGGTCACAGCACCATTTCGCTTGGGCTTGCCATCGCAAGGAAATCTTCTGACTGAGCCATCATCACCCACATGAGGAGCTTTGGGGTCAGATTCCTTCAGGTTCGTCTCCAAAATGCGGAAACGTTTGTTTCTCGTTCTCAGTGAATCGCCGTTACCCTTCTCCTTTCCTTTCGGTTTTCAAAGGTGGCAAGCCCTTGGATACCTACGAAACCAGGTAAATGGATCCACTGGACTTGGTTCCCAACAACCAGCAGAGCCCGAAAACGCCACTGCCAGGGCATTGGCCTTCTCCGGCTGTCGCTAAGCAGAATCCACAGCCGCAACCTGAATGCGGGCTCTGGTCGATGGGGCTTTTGATCGAGGAGAGGCAGCTGGGGCGGTTCTGAACCACAAAAAGGACTCGTAGTCCAACTAGGTCATCAGAGGGCCACTTTCCTTTCGGGCTGTTTCAAAGTGCCCCTTGAGTCTGTGAGCACCGAATGCCAACCCGATTTTTTTGGAGCCTCTCCCAGTCAATTCTGCATGGATCCTTTCTTCACGTGAGTTCCAGTTTGGCAGCCACTAGTCATGGCCTCTCAAGATGTTCCGGGCTTCAGGCTTCGCAGATGGCTGTGGCTCAAAAAACTGGAATACCAAAATGGGTTGCCCTGGTAAGTGGAAACATGGACCACCTGCGGTTTGCCCCTCCTATTTAATTTGGAGCCACGCAGATGGCTTAAGCTTTGTCATGAAAAGTGCCAGCTGTAGGTCCGGCACGAAGCCTTGTGACTTTTTGAACGTGGGTCTTGTGTGGACTGGTCCAAATCCGGAGCTTCGGCCAGGTTCCGTGTTATGTGAGCTGAATCAGTACGACCCTTCTTTGGAGTCGAAGGTGTCTGTGTGAGACAGCTTCAAGATCACGGCCTTGTATTGCTAGCTACGGACATGAGCCACTGACGCGTAGGATGTTTGAGGATATGGGCCGACGACCTCAAGTGTCCGCTATGTCCGTTGGCGAACATGTGTTGTGGCAGTGTGTCAAGATACAAACATGCAGCACCCTTTTGGGAATCATTCCTATTGTGGGAACCAGACTGCTTGGCCTATGAAGAGACGTGGTGGAACCCTGACCACTGCATTCTCGAGACCAAGCGCCCCATCCAGCTCGTGTGTTCCAGCGGGCTGCTTGCTCGTTCCGTCTTGACATGATCAGAGTCAGCCCCAGCTGGTGACCTTCTTTCCAACACAGTCGATTCCCTCGGCCTGGTTCCCCCAAGACCCTGCTCATGACTCATAAAGGCTTCAAGAGGCGCCATTTGGAAGGCCAAGGGAGAGGAGGGTTTGACTAGACTTGGTGGCTCCCAGCCATCCCCTTAGCCTTTTAGCTTTTTAGTGTTTAGTGGTAGTTTCCATTTAACCCACTAAAAGTTAGTTACTTTGAGCGGGGGATCAGAAAACGGGCCTCCCAGTAAAGTCCTCTTGAAAATGCCTTCTGTCCACTTCCATGGTTGTTAGAAAGAGGGCTAGGACGCCCCAAGGCAGATTGCATGATCGCACTCGCCAGCTGACTTGGACGATGCACTTCACTGTGGATGTTGTCACCTATGGCAGGACCAAACCCTCAAAGGGGGGGGGAGCGATGGGGTTCCTTTCTTGGAATTCCAGCTCTCATTTCAAGTGGGTGAATTCTGATTTCATTTATATACACAGATATGTCCTGTTTTTAGGGGGACCCCCGCCCATGGTGGTTTCCCTTTTGGTTTCCCGTACAACCATCAAACAAGGGGTACCCCAACAAGACCGAGCCACCCATACTTGCCGTACCGAGCTCGTAATGTTTGTTGACCCCGGATTAATAAACCCCTGTTTGTTGATATGGGGATCTTCCCCAGCAAAAGTGATACATCCCCACTAAGACCAGTAGCACCCCCATATTAATAAACAGGGGTTTATTAATCCGGGGTCAACAAACATTACGAAATCGCCTCCGGGAATTCGATTCGGATCGAGGTCTGAACAACAAGCTCCGCGCCATGCTCGACGTTCACAGCCAGAACTTCAAGAAGGCGACGCCGGGTTCGGTTTCGGTTTCGGCTGAGTGAAGCTGCCTGGGCCTAGCGTCCGGTGCCGAAACGGTGCCTTGGTGGCTCCCAGCCATCCGGTTCCTTAGCTTTTTAGCTTTTTAGCTGTTTGGTGTTTAGTGGGGTTTTCCATTTGGCCCACTAAAAGTTAAACTTTGAGCGGGGATCTGAGGACGGCTCAGGTGCAACATAGAACCTATCGAGTTCCCCAGTCAGGTTCCATCCTAGGTGGGAGGTTATGAGCCCATGATTCGGAACCGAACCTGAACCTGGGAGCACTTGCGATCTTGGACGTTGGATCTAACCAAGGTGGGTTGAAGCGAGTATTGACTGCACATATTGAAGGAAGGCTGGGTTGGTCCGACTTGGCAGAACGATTCATGCCGACTTGGGATTGATTGAGACGCCCTCCGAGTGAATCAGAAGTAGTCCTGTTTTTGTAAGGAGGGGGATCTATTTCAATCAGTATTCCTCAAATTTGCGCCCTCATTCCGCGCGAATTCCTGGATACGTGCGATTGCTTGACCTTTGCACTGGCCTTCCATGCGCCGGTGTATTACATCTTTTTCCGAGCGGGACCTGGTCTGGAGGGAGGAGTAAGCTTAACTCTGCATTTATCCGCACCACCATCCATGTTAGAGAAGTACCCCCCAAAATGAATACAAGAAGAACATCCCCTAAATTTGTACTGTCTACAGAGACATCCGAAGTTGACATTTTCTGATTCCGGCTTCGGAGATCGGAGAATGGGCGGCTTTGAATTGAGCGGAACATCCATCGTAGAGAGCTAGCTGACTCAAGCCGAAGGACGGATTTGTGCACCCTGCGATTTCACCTGGGGAGTTGCTCATGTCTTGCTTCAGAAACAGATCTGATTTCATTTTTTGAGGGTGCAATCCGAGGGTGTAATACAAACATCCTTCCGGTCCCCTCCCCCAATTGTGAGCCAATCCCAACTAGAACTCCAAAGCCCATCCTGTGCTATGTCAGATGGACATGTCTTGCACCCGATGAGCAGCTTAGTTTTCCTAGGCTCTGCTTGTGAGGCAATACATGTGTAAGAATGTGTCAAACCTAAAGAATGCCTTTGTTGGCCTGGTTGAAAAACCACCAGGAAACCGCTTGGAATTAGAAGAGGTTCCTAGTTTTATCCTTCTGCAACTCATTTGGAGAGCTACACCCCGAGCCAGGACAATACCTGGCATGCGTGTTTTTGCTTTGGTTCCTGCTGAGACCTGCCAACACCCCCCCCCCCCCAGTCGGGAATGGGCATATCCCGTAAGACTCGCTGATCAATAGCCAACTGGGTCGCCTGTGTGTCTCAGAGGGTTGCTGCACCCCTCTCCCCAAATGTGGCAAGGTGACAGTATGTGTGCACATATTGATGCATACATATATATATATATACATATATATATATATATATATTGTATAACATGTTTTTGGGTGCGCACGGGCCCGCGTGCCAGCGTTGCTTTGTTGGTTGGTTGGTGGGTTGGTTGTTTGTTTGTTTGTTTGTTTGTTTGTTTGTTTGTTTGTTAGCCGTTTGGTTTGGTTTGTTTGTTTGTTTGTTTTGTTTGTTTGTTTGTTTGTTTGTTTCATTGATTGATTGATTGATTGATTGATTGATTGATTGATTGATTGATTGATTGATTGATTGATTGATTGATTGATTGTTTGTTTGTTTGTTTGTTTGTGTCAGACAATACTGGGGACCCTTTTGGGGGGGGGGGCGGGTTTTAGAGTTGCCATATATACAGCTCTGAAAAACATGCATGTCCATTGAGGCGTGTATGACTGAGATGGGCCAAATCAACGATCGAATGCAACGGTGAATCCGGCGACTCAGTGATTGTGTTTCAATCCCAGACACTCATGCGGCATGCCGGTGTTGGGCTGTTTGCGAGGAGTTTGGAGCCTATCTCGCCTTTGGCAACAGCGAGACCGGCGGGTTCCTGAATTTGGTTGAGCCTCAAGCTGCTTGATTGAGATAGTCACAGCATGCCTCCGTGCGTCGCGGGTGCCAGTGGCGAAAGGGTGCGGGCCCGATGTTCAGCGATTGGCTGAGACCATCCTGGATTGGTCAGGAGTTGAGATTCGTTTTTACAGTCCCCACCCTACCCGGAGGCGACTTGTTCCAGGTTTACAGTGCCAGGACTGCTTCAGCACACAGCGCTTGGTGCCATGTGGCGAAAGCTGGGATCGGAGACTCAAGCAAATCTGCGCGGATTATGCTGGTCAGCTTGTCGGTTTCTGGTGATCCTAATTCGGATTCATCATAGTTCTACAAATCGCCCAGTGAGTCTGCGTTGGGCAGACACTACCTACAAATATAATTCATTCCCTTGGAAGTTGTGATCAATTCTTCCCAGACCTGCTCAGCTGGGGTGAGCGTGGCACGAAGTTTTCTGCGATAGTCATCGCAGAGCTAATGTGGGATGACGGAAAGCCCACGCGGGTGTGTGTGTGTGTGTGTGTGTCTTCCTAAGGGTACGCTTTTCACCTTGGTGTGAAGGCAAACCAAAAGGAAACCACACCTTTGAGGGTCCCCCAATTTCAATCACGATTCGCATGGCTCAGAAGCAGACCTGAGTGCACAGATGCCGCGGACTTTGCTGCGGCGCATTTTTGAAGGGCACGATTTCAAGGATTGTACATTTCTGGCGGTGGAATTGTTTCAAGGCGCCGCCCGGCGCAAAGAGAACAGCGGCCTCGATGGAAATCTGGTTGGACGCGTCAGGCCTGGAGAAAAGAAACCAAGCCTATCCCGACAACCTCTTTGCAAGTCATGGGAAAGCCCCAGCGTCTAGTGCAACTTGCGTTATGTGGTTGGGGTCGGTGTTTGGTCGGTGTTCACATTTTAACTTACTTAAATTCAAGCGCGAAACCGCCCCGCGAAACCGATGTACGCCTTCCCTATGCCCGGCTCGACATTCCTGGACCTAGGGTTACGCAGGTTGTAGTGTTAATTTCCATTTAGCAAGGTGCCATTGCACGTTTTTGTGAGCCACAGTGAATTAAATTATATGGTTTGCCCACTTGCCACCAGAACTGACCGGCAATCGATTGGTCCAAGTCCCTTAGTCTCAGCTAGTTTGCTAGCAGCCCAACCAATCAGCATCCGAATCACTACCGAATCAGTATCAACATCAATCCATGGCAGCCCCCCCCCCCCCCCGGAGCCATGGCATCTCAAATTCCAGGCTTTACAGCAAATCCTGGCCTTGCTTCTTTTCTTTGCGCCACCTCGCTCAAAGTGTCCGCTATTGGAGGGAAGGCATGGAGCCTTCCCATACCAAAGCGGAATTGCACAGCGAACTGCTGAGGGCAAGGCGAACATCTCGAGTGGAACTTGGCGTTGGAAGTCATTTTTAGACTTCCAAAACCATCATGCCACCTCAAAGAGAGTCCCCTGAACGAAAGTGGCTCAGACACAGACTGCCTTTTTGGACAGAGTGTTTCCACCTAAAAGTGGTACAGAGTTTCGACTCGGAGGTATGCCAGGTTGTTGGAGACAATCCATTTTGAGCCAACCTCACAAGGTTTCAGTTGGTCGCGGCTGCCAAGTGCTCAGGTTGCTGCCCGAAGAGACCCATTGATAGCGGAATCTGCGCGCTTCGGAGCTTGGCGACTTGTGCCGTGCGCGGCTAAAACGAGCATGGGAGCCTTCTCAGAGGATCTGCTTTTTTTCTTCTTCTGTTTTCCCCTATTTTTTCCGAAACGATTTCGATCCTGTTGAACGCCTTATTCGAAAGGGTTTTTTGGCCCGCTGAAGGGTTTCCTCTTTAAAGGCATGTGTCACTTGTGAATTAAAGGCAGCAGGGGCACCACTAATTCAGGGCTTCCCAGCTCACAAGATGTTTGGTTAACATGGAACCCCAATAGGGTACCCCTTTTTGGGGGGGTTTTCAAGGCAAAGCAAAAGGACACTACTTTTTTGGGGGTCCCTCAAAAAAGGCACATCCGTGAATTCATCATATTCTTGGTCGCTTATGGTAGATATTTTGGGAGTGTACTACACCGCGCCAATGAGTTTAAACTCTGTTTTGCTCAGTCAACTCAGCAGGCTATCTAATTGAACCTGAACCTGACCCTCTGCAGTGAGCAGGTGCTAGAGCACCGGCCTTTAATCAGAATTCGGAGGGCGACGAAGCTTTGGTCAGATTGCCCGTTCGTTTGCAAGTGACTGCCGCCACTGTAACAGATCTTGGCGCTTGCTCTGTGTGTCTCTCAAGTTGTTTCAGAGCGACTCAGACACTGGGAGCTGACGTGTCGAATTGAGAGGGAGGAGCAAAAGTGGTCACGAAGGCTGGCCGGAGGAACGTGATCTCGAGCTTGAAGCCTAACAAAAGGTGCGCTGTGCCCGACTTTGCACCATTGGGGTGTGGTATTGTTTGTGGTTTAAAGAATCTAGGTCTGTTGCTATGTGTTTTCCTCAGGGAACCTGGACGCCAAAGCAAAATATGAGCAACAGCCAAACTGACTTGGTCTATTCATGTTCTGGAGCGGCCCACTCCAAATTTCCTCGACCAACACCCAGGAGGGCCCGCTTTCTATCCCTTTGGGGAGAACATTCACATCTTCCAGGGGTCGCCTCTCGTCGGTTTCTGGGAACAGTTGAACAGGGCGAAGCGAACGAGGAGCCATTGCAACGCAACGATTTGGCTGACACCCATTTGCCCGTCAACCATGCTCACTGCCACTAATAGCATGGATGTCATCTTGCTGCATCTTAGTGCGCAGGTTTGAGCCTTCGTACGTTTCATTAGCCATCGTACTCCATTCCCTCACAAATGGAGAACCGCTCCGCAAGGAATACGTCCTTCGCCAATGTACCCTTGAGATTTTGGGTACATCTTTGGCGGTCATGCACAGACATGTTGACGACAAGGGGCTAGTCATGTCGTCATGTGTGGGATATGTGCATAGGTCCCCACCCTGCTCGTGTCCATCTCCATTTCCTTGGCGAGGCCCCAAACCTGAGAACCAGTGCAAGGAGTCTTCCCATCATAGCACATTTGTCCAACCTAGAGAAGGCAACCCATCCCTTTTGGACTCCTTAATCGAGCTTCTTTGCTGGGTTTGTTTGTGGACAGAAGCGCGGGGTCAGTTGAGTTGACGAGCAGTCAATGGAGATTCCTTGGATCGTGTCCACCATGCTCATACCCTCGGCACACACAGACGCCCAGACAGGACACACCGATGGAGATCTCGCGCCGGGCAAATCTCAAGGAGTCCTTAGGACGGAAGGCATGGCGTCACCAATCCGACTCCGTCATGTCGGTCGCCAATGCCCTCAGGTAGCCACGGCGAATGGGAATCCACCCTTAGCCTTCATAAGTTGCTGACGCTGATCGCCCTACACCTTCTTTAACCCTTCGGAAAAGGCTTGCAGCCTGGTGATTCTTCGTCTGGACCCAAACCGCTGGATACGCGCAGCTGCCGACCCCAACAACTTCACAGGGCCCAAGTTGACGGGTGGCTCCGGTACTGGTCTGCCAAGACATTCATGCTCCGAGCCGCATCACATCACAATAGAACATGGGTAAATTCGGTTGCTTTTGGCTTCCCTTCACCAGAAGCCAACCAGAAGCCAACATCAGTACCCTTGTGGCACCTCGCTTTTTTCCATGGCTATGCCATGGGTCCTCAGAGCAGCTGTGCTGCTTTTGGCTGAAGGTCAAGACTGCGACTCGGCAATGGGCGAACAGTTTTTCAACTTGCCACGCCGGACAGAAGTCGCTGAATTTCGAGGGATCTCGGCTCGGTCAGCAAACCGATCGTCAGGTTTTGCATGGTTTGATTTTTGGTAAGCCATCAGGGGATGTCGTTGGGGGGGAGGAGGCTCCTTTGAAACGACAAGTTGTTCATGACTCGACTGCTATTGGGTTGGATCTGTAGACTTTAACTTTTTGGGGAAATAAAGGTGTTTTCCACTAAACCCCAACAAAGTGAAACTTTTTGCAGAGGGGTCAACAGCAACCAAGATGAGAGGTTCACTTTGAGGATGCCCCAAATGAACCCAGCGCAAGGAATTCGCCGCTTCGCCGCGTTTGGTGGAGGCGAGGATGCGCCGATTTCGCTTCTCCAGCGCAGGGGCCAGCGGGTAGAGGACTGCAGTGGGGCGGGGGGAGGGGGACGCCTCCAAGTTTCTCCTAGATTTCGCTTTTGCTTTGGTATTTAAAAGAAAACCCAAAGGAAATCCACCCGTTCCAGGGACCGTTGTATTGAGAAATCGTCCATTTCATCGGAGCCAGTTGAGCCCTGTTCCAAGAGTCGCGAGCGAGGCAACGTCTGCTCGACGCGCATCGCCACGCAACGCTTGGTGCATCGCGACCGCTTGAGAAGTCCAGTGGAGTGGCCGTGAGTGGCCTATGAGTTTTAGTCAGAAGTTAAGACACTTGCGGATGATCAGGGCCGAAAGTCAACATATTTGCCAAATGGGACAAAGATCTGTTGTCCTCTGTCTCTCTTCAACATCCGTGGCATTGCTGTTCAAGGATTTTGCGAGATGTCTAGCAATTCATATGACCCATCTGCCATGGAGGGCAAGCGCACGAAGTTCCATCGAAAGAAGTCGCAGGGGCGCCCGACAGTGAAGTGGCCGGGCTGGAGGTGCAGGAATCGAAACATGCTCGTGATCGGTCAGAGCATGTAACAACCCAATTGAATCCACGTTTGGCCAAGGCACAAAAACTATTGGACAAGGTCTTCAACAAGGAGAGCAACATGGCCATAGCAGCACCACTTACAGATATTGGATCGAGTTGGATGAGAGTGGCTGCCTGGGGCTTGGTTGCGATGTCTTGTATCATCCCTGGTGCAAGCATTCTGGTCGTGCCATTTATGTGTTTCCATTGTGGCTGGCGCAAGCGCCATTTGTTGAACCCCATGAAAGAGCACTGTGAGCAGGAAAGGATGATTTCAGGAGACTGGACAAGTCGAATTCTGGAGTGCTGGATGTGGGTGATTCTCTTTTTCAATGTGTATAGCGCCAGTGTCTTTGTCATTCAAAGCTGGGAGACGTTTAACAAGGGTGCCAGCTTGCGATCAATTGTGGCGCAAATGCAGATCAACCAGATTTCAGATATACTCAGTAAGGGTTCGATTATGCTGTGGCGCATTCTCTCCATACATATTATTGAAGTGTCGGCTCAGGTTCATTGGCACAAGTGCGAGGCATTGAGAAGGTGTTCAGAAGCAGGCGAAAATCTGAGTGAGATGGTGGAATTGGTGGAGTCCTTTGAGGAAGCATTTATTGATAGCTGGAAGCTTGACCACGAGGAGCACGTCTTAGATTGCTTTCGCAAGGTTTCACGGCCTGTTGTACGGTGTTGGAGCATTGAAACAGTCGTCACCTGGATTTCAACCATTGGGATGTTCTCAGGCATGCTTCTTCTCAAGTTGAGGCTTTTATGGGCTGACCCTGAGACCCAAGTCTCGCGTGCCATCGTGTGGGTCGACTTTGAGATCTATCAGCAGGCGAAGTCGCTTGCTAGCCCGATTGAGGGCGTGTCATGGTTGGACCTTTTTGTGATCGTGATTACGGCTACTATATCGAGCTGGAGTTGGAGAAACACGATCTCCGGCATATTTTCATCAACAAAGGGGATGAAGGACAATCAAGTCCAGTTGTTACTTTTTTCTTTGATCTCCTCTGGCTCTATTGAGTTGCTGAGTGCAAAAGAAAGGAAAGCTCTGGAGTCGACCAACTTGAAAGACTCACCTGTGAAGGACAAATACATTGACCTCAAGAAGGGCTCCTTGAAGTCCCGGATTACCCAATCAACTGAAAAGCCCAACGTGTTTGATGACTTGCTGCTCCAGAAAGTGACCTGTGTGGCGGACATTGAAAAATGGTGGGCAGTGCGAAGGTATATTCAGATCGACTTCAAAGACGAGTCTGCCATCGTTGATGCTTGTGGGGCCATTGTCTTCTTGCTTCTGCTTGGCCTCCTTTTCTCCGGCGTAGTGGACTGGTCCCTTCACACCGATGCTTTCTCGCCAGGCTTCTTATTGATCCTAATGCTATCCTTGGTTCTGATTTTTGTCATGTTCAGAGTCTTCGAAGAGTGCATTGGAATCAACAATATTTTAGACCGCGACACACTTCTTTTGACCGAGACCATGTTGACAGCAGTGCATATAAAAAGTAAGATTGAGCGGCCGAAGGTGATAGCAGCACCACAAGCGATCGCGCTGAGGCTGTCTGCCTACGATGACAAGCAAAAGCTCCTAGGTATCACAGTGTCTGCCAATTTGCGAAACGGTTGGATCGCGTCCTTGATAGTGACAGCTTTCAGCTGGGGATCTCGTTTCATGACCCCAGTGCTGTCCCAGCTAGATGTCGACAATCTGCAGCAACTGATTTTGAATTCTACCGAGTTTGTCCGCAGAGGACGCAGCGGCGAGTAAACGAGTCATTCCCACATGGCCAAGTTGCAGTGGCCAAATTTGGCTATATTTGTTTCACCACTCCAGCCCTAGGAGGTTGCTCCGATTGACAAGGCCGAAAAAGATCAGTGGCCTGTGGTGGTAGGTTATCGTGTGAAGGAATGACATAGTTTGACGGATGTGGCGTGTCTCTCGGTGTGCTTGCGCGTGTGTGTGTAATCTGAACTTGCCACAAGCCATCACAACATGCAAACAGCTCTTTAACGTACAAACATGCCAAGATACTGACTGCTGGCTTCTGGGTAAGGGAGGGAGTGTTACCTTTTGTGATCTCAGGGCGCGGACAAGGGGAGCTCATCTATTCAACCTACTCTTCCCACATCTGCGCTGGGAAAGGTTTGACAGGTGTTCTCTACAGACAAGCAGGGATATCATCAACCTTCTTGCCAGTTCGGAAGTAAACATGGTTGCCTGGTAGGAAGAAGCACGTTTCAGCAATAAGGGTTTACACATGCAGCCAGGGGGTTGACTGACTCGCCAGGACAACTTGTCGAGCGATAGCATCGCGCGGCTTCTGTGGCTCACGGATTTGCACGGGGACCCCTTCTATTTGACCTCTGTGCGCCAGTGCCAGAAGCGACTGAGCCAAACTGGGCGCTGGGATGGGTGGAGCCATGTTTTCCCGTCCCCCCCCCCTGTTCTCCTTCCATGTTCTCAACAGAGCGGTCCAAGGGCGCTGTTTCGTGTGGGTTCCGGAGGAACGGAGATAAACAAACCTCAGGACAAGTCCATCTTCGTGGAAGCCCTCCCTGCCGCCAAGTAACACGGAATCGAGCTGGCACAGGCTCCCATCCTTTCAGGCCGCATCGAAAACGGCTTGTGCACCAAGCATTCGGTGGGGTCAGCATCTTTCAGACTCCAATTTCACGCCTCAAAGTTCCATGGTGCAAGTTGCAGCCCCAGCTTGGTGCACGGGAGGTCGCGTATAAAATACAAAAACCCGAGTCGACGAGTCGGGACCCAGACGAGGCGCACCGTGGAGGAGCTGCAGGGCTTCAGCTTCGGGTTCATGGGGCGCCCCGGTGGCCATGGCTTTCGTTCTTCGCCTTCGTTCTTTGGTTTGAAGTTGTTCCATTTGTTCTTCCGAGGAAAATCGTGGTTTGACAAAGATTAGTTTTTCTTTCCAGGTATTTTGTGTGTGCTTCTGTCTTTTGGGTGGACTTTGTGGTGACACTCTATGATGTTTCCATCTCCCTGTGGGAGAAACTTGTTCAGGCTGGAGCCATCTTCCATGCTCCGCAGGCTTTTTGGCGTGTCATTTGCTTCGGCCCGGCGAAAAGCGCCGGCCATCCGCAGCCGAGGTGCGACCCCCCCTTCGGCCTCATGGGCTCCGCGGCGGCCGCGGCCCGGAGCTTCACCGAGGCGGGAGGAGCAAAAGACGACGGGCAGATGGTCGATTGAAGGAGCAGAGACTTTTGGTCGATTGAATGCCAGGTAAACTTTGGTGCATTTTGCCGAGAGATGTTAGGACTGAACAACTTTTGCCAACAAATGGGTTTTCCGTATTACACCACTAAAAGTTATTCACTTTTAGCAGATTTCGCCACCGAGCAAACCTAAAAACTAGGGATGCCAGTGGTGATTTTTTGGAAAGCGGCGACCTCGCACTACTGAGAAGGTGCTTTGCACCTGTGAGTTTGACACTGCGCAAGGCATTTGTTGCTAACACCAGGAGAATGAGCAAATTGTCACATCCCGACATGGTGAGATGAAAAGACTTCATAGGCGCCACCCGTGAAGAATTCCTTGGCTCCATTCGTGAATAGGACGTTAAGCCAGACCCAAGCGAGTGGGCCTGAAAGGCCAGACTTTGTAGAGCTTTCGGTCACCTGAGCGAATGCATGGGAAGTTCCTGTCTATTCGGGTTGTCTCAAAATGAGGGGGAAAGTGTGAAGGGTTTCACAGCAGTTCTCAGCTTGAAATTTAAACAGCGCCTTGCTCTAGGATGACGGCTGCGGAGGAATCGCAGAAGCGGGGCAATCTATTGTTATAAGCGTCATATTTGCGGTGAAAGAGGAAGCTCACGAGGGCCTTTCTGGGAAATCAACACAATTGTCCCCGAAACCGTGACGTTTGCCAATTTTCATGACCTTGGGCAGCTGTTGACAGAAGGTTTCTGTGGAGCTGCATGCTAGCAGAAAATGATTCAGCATGTCCAAAGGGTCATTTAGGGCATTCGTGTTTGGCGATCTTGCCATGATTTTGGTAGGGCATGGTGTCATCATATACTGTGAATCTTCCTCTCCGCTTTCCTCGCCATCTCCACCCGATGCGGAGGCCGATGCTGAGTTTGTGCTCTACACAGGGGACTTCTCGCGGCATCGCATGCTCATGATGGAGGAGCGATGACCCCCTTGGAATTTGCTCAACCCCCCGAGAGATGTTGCGGCTAAAAGCAACAACTTGGTTCAGCCTTCACCTACAAGGGCGCTTAAGCTTTAAGCTGACCTGGCTCCCTGCAGTGAATCTCCCCTGGTTGGGAATGACGGGTTATTTTGGCAAAGGCATGAACTTCCAGTTAACTTCAGTTGCCAACTTCGGTCAATTAGGCATTCGACTGTGGGAACCGTGGTTTCGAGAATGCCCCACGAAAGCCTTGTTTGGCCTTCAGGAACCGCGTCGCGCTGTATGCGACTTAAGGGTTTGGATGTGACTTGAGGGTTTGGATGTGCCCTCCTTACACGTGCTCGATTGACGTTTGTGCGTGTCCGTGTTTGAGGGGACTGTGCCCTAGTGGGGCTGTTTTCGACATGCAAACCGCCCGTTTTGGGGCAGCATCTGGAGATCAACCGCCAAGACTTTCTTCCGCAAAGGGGTGACTGAGAGAGGGGCACTGTGACTTCAGTCTTTCCTGTTGAAAGCAAGCCACCTGTTGCAACTGCTTTAGGCCATAGGGTCCCGAAAAGTTGGCAGGCTGACCTCTAACGTGGATTTCTCCTCTGCAGCCCAAAGCGACCTGCAGTTCCTTTGGAGCTGTCAAGCGCACAGTTTGATTCCACCGGTTGCAGTTCGGTTCGACGAATGTGTTTTTGCCAGCAAGGACACCTATCGGGTGAACCCCAAACAGGTAGTTTGACATTTCAAGGGGTTCTCTGGTCTCTGCATTGAGACTTGGGTGGTTCAAGCTGGCCACTTTTTGGCGCGAAAACGCATAGCCTCATCGAGAGCCTAGCGTGAGAGTCCGTATATGCTTTGGCCGACAGGGGCAAGGACAATAAGAAAGAAAACCCTGAAACCATGCCCATCCAATTGGCTAGCCTGTTGGTTGTCACTGTATGGACGCGATGAGTCATGCCCCGATGCAACAGACATGTATTCCAGACTAAGTCGTAAAGCAGGTCAAGCTGGCATGCGCAATCTGTGTCATGGCATGGTTGAGATTAGATCAAGCCGATGATGCCAAACATATCCCCCACGCAACGGGGCCGCCTCTGTCTTTGCAAGTCAACCACATAGCTGAAAAAGTCACTCGCGTGCAGCACACTTAGTACTTGCGCAAATCATTGCTGAACCGGAGACAGCTAGGCCAGTCTGCTTACCATCACATGCTGTCCAGAGTGGGCCTGCGCTCAAGATGTTTTTTTTGCTGCCTGCTCACAAAGGCCTCGTGTGGCACTCACGGCAGACTTGCTGGCAAGGCTCTTAAGAGAGGCTTATTGCGCCTCAGGAATGTCTCGGTCCCTTGACGCCCGCTTTCGCGAGTGAGCCATTGGTTTACTTCCGCTTTCGAGAGATGGTCAAGGTGCCGTGGCGAAGGCATTGAAGCAACTAGTGCCACAATAGGGTCCTAGAAATGGTTGCATTCTTTTTGGCGTCCCATTAAAGCCTGAAAAGGGTATATCAGTACTCAAACAAGCTACACAATCCCGCTGCAGGACCCCTACACGAACGTGTCGAACATCATCGGCAGTGTAGCGGGCATCATCAAGGGGCATTTCAAAAACCTGCCGAACCTCTTCGGCGCGCTGGGCAACGACGAAGCCCGGATTTGAACCCAGACCAATTTCGAGTGGGACTAGCAGCTCCAAGTTCAATCGGCCCGTGACACAGGCGGATTTTGCCAACGACGTTCTGAAACAGTTTTACTGAAGGTACTTATTTTCGGCCGAGCTGAGACACCCGGCAGATTGACCAACTGTTTGAACTTCCACCACTTTGATTTTTGACTAGCTAGACTCGGTTGTCCACTTTTTTTTGCCTTTGTTCCAACAACAGGACAGCTTGGCAGCTATTTGACACATATAGTTTGTTTGTTTTGCTGATTTTGAATAGCTAGACCTGTTCTACTTGGTATTCTTTTAACACCAGACACATGACCGGCGGAAATACTAACCACTACACTTCAGCGGATTTGTCGTGGCTCAAGGAGTTTAAAAGCAAACCCCATCTTGCACGCCGGCCCTTTCAAGAGCGATGCCAGTGTGTTGTTGCTGTTTGCTGCTCGAATTCCCGGCTCAGTTCTCGAATCCTGAGGATAACCCAGCGAACTACTTCCAAAACATCACCACGGACCAGGCGACGAATCCGTGGTTCAGGTCCGTCAGCGCCAGCATGCAGAGGGCGAATTGCATGAGCAACGAGACCCGGCAGCAGTACGACTACGGGAGCTTCTTCGAGGCGTTTTCTGGGAACTGCAAACCAACTGGGAACCAACTGGGGAACCAGGGGGAGCCAACTGGGGGAACTAACTGGGGGAACCAACTGGGGGAACCAACTGGGAAAGCAACCGGGAAAGGATTTTCAGATACGAAAATTGAAGAATGCACTTTCCAGCTGCTTTCGCGAAGTTGGGGGGCTGCTTCCCCTTTTTTTGAGGAGACACTCGTTATTTACATGCCTCTTCGTGGGAGATGTTTCAGAGGATCTGACCCCAGCCCCCTGGTCAGCTCGTTCGTCGGGAGGCGCAGTATGGGAACCTCACCATTCTGAGCATCGCCACAGTGATCTACTCGGTGCAGCACCAGCCCAGCAGTCCCAGTGGTCTGCCAACGGACCGTTCCAGTTAACTGCCTGAGTTCCTGGACTCTCCATTTAGTTTTGGTGGGTCCTGTGTTGCTGGGATCACACCCATCCGGCACGCACAAGAGGTGATGGACTTTCTACCTTTTTGGCAAGACCAAACCAGGAGTGAGCCACTTTAATTGATACAATTTTTAGAGTTGGACATGTTGGGCCAGTTTGCAACAAATCACCTTACAAGCTGACTTGGATCCTTTTGTGCAGCACTTGGATTTGCATGCGTTCAGGAACTCTCTTAAACTAACCTTGCCTCGTTGGCTAGGTCCCCCAGTAGTGCCCTTTTTTACCCTTTTTCGGGGGAGGGTTCCCTACTAAAATAGACTACGGGAAAAAAGACGGTACCCTTATTCTAACCTCTCAAATCTGGAGGACCTAGTGCTATGTTGACGGCTCACGCGCGGCGAAGCCTGGGTTTCATCAGGACCCCTTCAGACAGCTCGCCTGGCTGCGCCGGAAGTTGGGGGAGGCCTTTGAAGAGGAGCCGCGGCGTTTTGGGGTCGGAGCTGTTGACCACTGTTGACGCGAGAGAAGGTTTGGATTGAGGTGGGAACTGGAGTTGGAGTGGAGTCCCTGACTTTTGTGGAGGGTAACTGGGAACCCGACCTTCGCCAAACCAATCCAAACCACCAATTAGAGGGAAGCTGAATTGAGGCGCCCAAAAACCAGGGTGAAAAAACACCCCCAATCAAACCTTTGGGAGGGTAGGTTTCCCTACCAGGGACCAAGTTTTGAACGCCTTGTGCCAGGGGTTCGGAGCAAGAGAGGGGAGCATACTGACGACTTATCTTAAACAACTTGAACAAAATTGGGGAAACTTTTTCTAGTTTTAGTGCCTAACCAGGATTAAGAAGTGATCAGCCGACAACCCTGGATTCTGCTGAGTTGTCCCACAAGCAGCTCGAAATCCATGACGATCTTGGATGTTCCTTTTGCTGGAACGTTTTTGCAAGCACCATTCGTACTACTACTACTGCTGCTGCTGCTGCTGCTGCTGCTACTGCTGCTGGTACTGCTACTGCTACTACTACGACTAGGTACGACTACTACAAGAATAATACTAGATTACTACTACGAGTACTACTACTACTAGGTACGATTAGTACTACTAGTACTAGTACTACTACTACTACTACTACTACTACTACTGCTACTGCTACTACTACTACTACTACTACTACTACTACTACTACTACTAGTACTATTACTACTACTAGTACTACTACTACTCCTACTACTACTACTACTACTACTACTACTACTACTACTACTTCTACTACTACTACTACCACCACCACCACCGCTACTACTAGGTAATGCGTGTCATCTGGTTCTTGGAGGCTTTGATGCATCAAGTCTTTCTCATTGGCTCTCAGGCGCATGCCCCTAAGCCCTGAAGCCTAACGTGATGTGAGCGAATCCCAAAAGCCTAAGTTTGTAACCCAAACCCAACAACCTAAAACCTACCGTGATGTGAGCGAAGCTGACAAGCCTAACGCTTTGCTGTCTTCCGCGAGCGGCATGCTGCTCGGCCTGGCGAGGAGCAAGGCCCTTTCCACTGGCACATTGCACTGAAGGCGCCCCGTACAAGCGCGCGCAGCGCAAGGCTCCTTTCCGCTGCTGGGTCTGGAGAAGAAGAAAGTGGTTCTGATGGACGACTGGTGCTTTGACAACAGTGTGCTTTCTCTCCCAACCCAACTGTTGTGGTACGAGGGCAAGCCTTTTCCGCTGACTCGTCCACAGAACAACGGGAACTATGCTGGTCACGTCTTGTACCCCGGGACCGTCCCATCTTTACTCGCAAGGAGAAAGACTTCACCATGCTTCTCCGCCGCCTGCGCATCTACAACTTCACGCAGCCTTTCCCTGCCCTGCGCGGGCACAAGCAGCACATCTCCGAGTGTCCGTCTTGCTTTGCCAACATGGTGCTTCGTCACGGCCAGGGTCACGAGGTTTGAACGCATGCCAATGAATTAAAGTTCTCGGGTGGCACTTAGCTGCCGAACATTCATGAACCAAGGCTCAAAACGTCATCGCACCCATTTACCATATCGCAACCGTATCCCAAAAAACAAAACGTACCTTAACCGTGCCACAGCCATATCGCCACCACACCCCAACCATATCCGAACCGTGTCCCAACCATATCTCAACCATATCAGAACCATATTTCAAGAAAGCGGTTTCCCAACCGTATCACAGCCATGTCACCACTTGCGCTATGGTAGAGCCCATTAAACGGGTCGCCCCAACTTCAGCAGTCAGCAACCAAGCTTGCAGGCTTGCGCCGGCGACGACAAAGAGAGTGAGGACCACACGTTTGTGTCGCGCGAGTTCAGCGCTTCTTGAACAGTAGTGGCAACAAAGTGGCGAGGGAGATGCGGGTTGGAACAAGCGCGCGCGTTGCAGTCCGCGCTGCATCCTGGCAGATGAGTGTTGAGGGTGGGGCTCTGTCCAGCCTTGGCTTTGAGGATTAATCATGTGTGTCCTGCTCTTCTTTCTGCACTTCTGTTGCAAGTTGTCTCCTCACCAGGGCATGGGGACTGCCGAGGATGTACACCGCCAGGCATTCCCACCTGCGGATGACCTGATTGACGACGTTGTGGCATCAGGCATCCTGCCGGCGAGGAGCGTTGCTGTGACACGCGCAGTGCCTGCAGAGATGCAGCAGCTGCACAGAGAAGGCGCAAGTCAGGTTCTTTTGCGTCCTGCTGGCACGGAAACTCCTGCTGCCAAAATTGCAGCCGCTCCAAAAAATCCTTCATAAAGCTCAGGCTAGTACTAACACTAGCAACACTAGCAAGACGCAGTGGCACTACAAGGCCCAGGCTAGTACCAGCAATAGTAGTTTCAGCAAGACTAGTAGCCGCGCCCGAGGTTCTTAACGTCAAAACGCGCGAAGATTGCGCGAGGTGGCAACGCTGCTAGTAACTTAGTAATACAACGAGTGGTATGAGTATAGAAGGTCATGCGCTTTAGAAAGAACATAAGGAGTGCTTGATACAGAACTCTTATAGGGCTAATGCTAGTAGTAGAAGTAGTAGCACGAGTAGCAACTGCTTGTCATGGAAATCAAGCGGTTTGCTGGACAACTCCGCAGAATCCACGGTTGTAGGTCATCATGGAAACCGCGCAAGCTATTGCTAGAACTGCTTGTAGCACAAGTCGTGCTAGTAGTGTGTGTACATTTGTAGTTGTAAAGCAGCCGCAGCAGCAGTAGTCGTGGTAGAAGCAGCAGCAGCGCTAGTAAAAACACTCTGACGATAGGAAAACCTGGATCGTCATGGAAGCCAAGCTGTTTGCTGGACAACTCCCCGACGTTTTTCTTTTAGGCGTGGTTTGATTATCGCTTTTCGGTCGGCAGTAGATGTAATATTCGTCGTTGGTTGAATTTGTATTTTTGTCGTCGGGTCGGACCTTTGTCTTCGAAGCAATCTTGTTGTTGTCAAATGGAGGATTCTCTTGGGTTGGTTTCCGTGTGATGTTTGTCCTAGCAAAAAGTGGGTCTCACATTTGACGTCCGCATTTAGAGGCATGTAAACCTAAAGGTTTGGGCTCACGAGAGGAATCCAACGCAAGGAGCCGGTGCCTGGCATTTCCGCAAAGCCTTGGTCAAGTCTGTTTTCGAGGCGCATGTCACAACGTGCTGAAACCTTAGAGCTCTTAACAGGGAACGCAACTTTGTTGCTACTCGGTTGGACCTTGAACCATTCGCCGCTCGGGGAACATGAGCATATATATATATGTATAGAGATATACATCCCAGGTCGAACAATTTTACAAGTCACAATCTGCGAGGCTGCTCATCAGCTCTTTGACCGGAATTCAGGCCACGGCGCGGCTGGCTGTTGACAGAATGACTACGGGGTAGTTTTTCAAAAACTTGAGGAGGGTCCAAAACAATTTGAGTGTTTAGTGTGTCATTTGGTGGCAAAAGGACCGAAATAGAACTTGATTGTAATATATATATATATATATATTTTACATATATAATATGTATGTATATACATACATATGTATACATATTTGCATAAGGCCAGAGGAAGTTTCGAAGCAATCTGTGCCAGGACCGGCGGGTATGGATCGTGGGCCACATCCCTCCAGGCATGGAGACCTTTGGGTACACGCAGCTCTGGCATCCTCAGCTCCTCGGCGTTTGGAGACGTCGCCACATCCGTGGGTAAAACCGGTTGAAGAGAAACAGCTGGCTGGTTGCTTGGTTGCTTGCTTGCTTGCTTGCTTGCTTGGTTGATGGCTTGGATTGTTGCCTGCTTGCTTTGCTTGCTTTGCTTGCTTTGCTTGCTTTGCTTGCTTTGCTTGCTTTGCTTGCTTTGCTTGCTTTGCTTGCTTTGCTTGCTTTTTGCTTTGCTTTGCTTTGCTTTGCTTTGCTTTGCTTTGCTTAGTTGGTTGGTTGGTTGGCTGGTTGCTTGGTTGCTTGCTTGCTTGCTTGCTTGCTTGATTGATGGCTCGGATTGCTGCCTGCTTGCTTTGCTTGCTTTTTGCTTTGCTTTGCTTTGCTTGCTTTTTGCTTTGCTTTGCTTTGCTTTGCTTTGCTTTGCTTTGCTTTGCTTTGCTTTGCTTGCTTGCTTGGTTGGTTGGTTGGCTGGTTGCTTGGTTGCTTGCTTGCTTGCTTGCTTGCTTGGTTGATGGCTTGGATTGTTGCCTGCTTGCTTTGCTTGCTTTGCTTGCTTTGCTTGTTTTGCTTGCTTTGCTTGCTTTGCTTGCTTTGCTTGCTTTTTGCTTTGCTTTGCTTTGCTTTGCTTTGGTTGGTTGGTTGGTTGGCTGGTTGCTTGGTTGCTTGCTTGCTTGCTTGGTTGATGGCTTGGATTGTTGCCTGCTTGCTTTGCTTGCTTTGCTTGCTTTGCTTGCTTTGCTTGCTTTTTGCTTTGCTTTGCTTTGCTTTGCTTTGCTTTGCTTTGCTTGGTTGGTTGGTTGGTTGGCTGGTTGCTTGGTTGCTTGCTTGCTTGCTTGATTAATGGCTTGGATTGTTGTCTGCTTGCTTTGCTTGTTTTTTGCTTTGCTTTGCTTTGCTTTGCTTGCTTGCTTGCTTGGTTGGTTGGTTGGTTGGTTGGTTGCTTGGTTGCTTGGTTGCATGGTGTCTTGGTTGCTTGGTTGCTTGGTCGCTTGGTTTCTTGCTTGCTTGCTTGGTTGGTTTCTTGCATGCTTTGTTTTGCTTTGCTTGCTTGCTTGTTTTGTCGCTTGCTTGCTTGCTTGCTTAATCCCTGTTGGACGCACCCATTTTGCCCTTTCTCTCGTTCGGCTCAGCTTCTTCGGCGGCTCAAAGTCTTTGTGGCGGCAGCGCGTGCGGAAAGTTGGTTGTGGGCTAGTTCAGCTGGTAAGCTGCACCAATCAGTGTTGTCAGGGGCTTTGTGTTCCTCATTTGATTGTGATCCACTGGGCTACTTGTAGGTTGATTTCGAGGCATAAGGGAGTCCACATGAAGGTCCGAGGTTTTTGGCGGGAAACGAAGGGAACACACATTTGGACCATGGTACTCAGGTACCTGGAGGCATATCTGGAGATTGTGCAAGATCCCGAGCTCGGATCTGTCATAGCTGCTCAGCTCTTTGGGCACGTGCACAAGGACCATTGGTTCTGGTATTCTGAACTTCGGACAAAACTTGGAGGAGCCTACTTGGCTGCTCGATTCGCCAAGTTATGTGGGGATCGCCACCTGGGGCATGACCTACAACTTGCCCAACTCACTCAAGTAGGCTATATCCCAGGCTACCCACTTCCTAACTTGGCCGAACATCCAAGTAGTCAGAGTGACCGCGTAAAATAGATCAGGTCCAAGCACCCTGCGGTCAAGCCGAAAATCACATGATGCTGGCGAACATCGACTACACGGAACCCATAAATGAGCATGTGTAACTTTGTAACTCTACAGGCGTTGTAAAGTCTGGCTCCATACCCACACAGCAGAACACGTGTTCAACAATTTGCCGTGCTTGACAACAGGTAGAGGTCTTGCTCACGGTTCTTTCAAGCGGTTGCCACTGGAATGTAGCTCTTTGAATTCTGCGGGGTCAGGGAATGCAAGGACTTGCACAAGGACGGGACCACTTGACCAGGTCCCCCAGTAGTCCCTTTTTACCCTTTTTTGGGTGAGGGTTCCCCTACTAACATAGACTACAGAAAAAAAGGGCACCCTTATTCTAGCCTCTCCACTGGAGGACCTAGTTGAACTTCCTATAACCATGGACAGGCAACCTTGGTGGGTTCAAGCTCATAACCTCAGTCATGGACGTGAACAGTAGCGAGTCACGTGGTTTCCAGCAACAAGTCAAAATCGTGCCGCCCAGAAGGCATCAGCTCATAGGTTCAAGAAAAGCGGTGAAAACACTGCTGGAGTGGCTCTTGGGCTAAAGCGTTAACCGTAGGTGGTCGCTTGTCTTGACTCTTAATAAGTATCCACTTGGGCCACCATTTTGGCTCAAGTGGACCTTTTGACATTTGGTCTTGTGATTTGAAATGTATACTGGCAGCGCTGGGCCATGGCTGATGTGCCAAATCGAAGGTACGCCAACCCCAGGCCAGACCTGAGGCCAGTGCGTGCCCAAATGGAAGCGGTTTGGGAGCATTTCTTCATGCTATGGACCATCCGAGCTGGCGTGACATGCAGGAGCGAGTACGAGACTCGTACGGCGCTCCGGCTGGACAGCTGCCAGTTCATGTGGACGGGCGTTAGCATGCTGTCCATGGCGAGAAGCCACCAGTGGAACTACGAGGCATCAGATCGTACATCCCTGCTCCAGGATGCAATACTTCAGCAGGTGCCAAAAAGATCCCGATTTTCCATTTCCGTCCTGCTGGGTATCTTTTGCAGCTTTTCAGCTGCGCAGGTGGTTCAGGATAACTTAAGCGACGTCCTCAAGGCAAGGACGCTGCGGGGCGCGGCAGAAGTGCTGGTGGCCAAGTCGGAGGCGCCAAGCGCGTTGTTCCCGAGCTTCAGCATTTGGGGGCGGGTGAAGCAGCACATTTTGCAGAAAAAGAACGTGGAGGAAGCCAAAGACTGGCTGCGCGAACAGAACTTCTTCGTTTCAGCGTATGCTGGACAACTACCCCTGCGAGACCAGGCCGGATGCACACGCAACAAGCGAGATGTGCTGAAGGAGTTTCTGGCGAAGGGTCTGCAAAGTGTCGGCGCCCTGTGCGCCAAGAACGTCTTTCGCATCTACACCCGTGCCCGCGTCCCCAAGGTGCTCCTCAAAGAGGACTCCCAGTGGTCCCTGACTGGGCCTGGGGCCCGCAAGTTCTTGAACCTGGCTGCGGGGCGAGAAGCTAGCTTGAACACGGACACGTGCTCCACAGCGGCTTTCGAGCTATACAGCCGCGAGCTGCGCCTGGCCTGGCTGTCCTACCGGAGGGCGGGCACCCGATTGATCAAGCGCTATGGGGCAGAGACACTGGAGGGTCTGGCGCTGGCGAAGCACCTGAGCGACATGTCCACGACAGATGCCTTTCAGTTTCAGTGCTGCGAGTCCATCAAAGCACTGCAAACGTTCGAGCCTGCGCCGCCCGGGTTTCACTTTCCGGAGTGGATGTGGGCCTCCAACGTCCGGCTTCGCGAAAAGACCCCGGACCCGTCCAAGAAGCGATCTGCCGCATGCATTGAGTGAAAGAGAGACCCGGGAAGAGGACTTGGGGCCCCCCGGGGCCTTTTCCCGGGTCTCTCTTTTGAAGTGCGTGCAAGGCGCCGGATCACACGTTTCTTGCCTTTGACGGAGGAGGTGTTGGAGGCCAGCTCCTGAAGAACCTGGACTTGGACCTCTTCCGTGAGAAGCTATTGGACAAGCTGGGTGCGGACTGGGGGAGACCCACACCGGAGCTCCTCCAGGCCCAGACCACTGCGGAGGCGGCGAAAGCGAAACACCAAGCCAGACAGGCGAAGGGCTCCCTCGAAACCAGGCTGCTCGCGCCCATAGCGCCTCCCTTCAGTGCTTGGCCTAGTCAGGTCCGTGTCGCCATTGAAACTGGGGTCTTCGAGCCGACAACGGCATGGAGGGACTTCAGCATGGACGACCTCACATCCCTCACGGACTCCTACCTTGAGGCCAAGGCGGTCATCTCGCTGGGTAGGAATCCCTTCCCGGCGGCCCTCCTGGCAGATCTGCCGGACCTGGAAGGGGTCCCCATGCCAAAGGCGGGGGGCTCTGGTGCGGCGTGCCCAGGTGCCGAGGGCCCTGACAGGCCGCCCACCATCTCCTCAGCCTCAGGCTCTGGCGGGACGAGCTCAGGTGCCGAGGGCCCTGACAAGCCGTCCGCCACCCCGGTGTTGGACCCCTCCGCCCCTGGGTGCCGGACAGGTGCCGATGGCCCTGACATCCGCCCCAGGGGAGGTGAGGGCGATGAGGGGATCGTTTACCCCCCCATCACGGCGGACAACGTCCACGGCGTGGTGGGTAAGGACTACCGGAAGAAGAACTATCCGGTGGAGACGAAGCATGTCTTCTGGGCGCACATGGAGTGTGGCCTGGTCCTGAGCTCCGTCACCCCGTGGGAACTCATCCCGAAGACAAAAGGGGAGACCCGGGGGGGCTACATGTGCAAGTATTGTAAGGGGTACTGGCGTGCCGGGGGAGGGGGCACCCGCCTCCTCCAGATCCGGGCCGGCAAGGCCATCTTGCAGCTGGTGTTGGACGAGCCGCCGGAGGGCCTCTACAACCGCTGGGTGAAGGAGCGGCTGGAGTACTACCGCCGGGTGGAGCCCTCGGCCCCGTTGCGGGACGTCTCCATCGTGGACCAGAAGGTGCCCAGGTTCAGATTCAGCCAGACCACCCAGACAGGCCACGTCTCCAATGCCATCTGGGAGCTGATTCTGCGGAATCCGGAGGCGGCTCGATGACATCGCGAAGGGGGCCGCGTGATGATGCGGGACAACGCCATCTTCCGGCACATCGTCCAGGACCGCGACCAGCCGGAACGGATGCGCAGCGCACCCCGGGGGTGGGACAGCTGCCGAAGGCGCTGATATCCCCCCCCAGGGAACAGAGCAGGCCCAGACTTGCACCAGGCGAGAGAAATTGGCGCGGCTTGGGCTGATCCGGGGTGCGTCTTGGTTCCCCTCTCTTGTCTGGTTTTCCCTTTTCGGGGCGGCTCCCTGGGTCCCCCCCCTTTTTTCCCCCGTTCCCTCCGTTTCGGGGTTGGCTTTCCGGGGTTTTGGGGGGCCCCCCTGTTGTTTGATTGGGGTTTGCACCTAGGGACTAACCCCCCGGCTCGAGTGGATCATGATGATGTGGAGGCCCCGCCTCCCTTCCCCGTTTGGGACGACCTTCCTCGGGGCGCCTACCGCGCTCCAGTTGATTTTGCATGACCTGGGATTTGCACCAGTGCAGTCGGACGGGGAAATCCTCGTGGCGTGCTGCCTGGAATGGGCCAAGAAGGACAAGGTCGCCAACCCGGCTGCGGTGGTCTTTGACCCGCGGCCGTGGACACGGATCGTGGGGCTGGCACCTGACGGCAACCACGTCCTGGTGGCCTCGGACACCTACCACTTGATCCTCACGAGGATGCTGGGCTCCCAACCACAACCGCTGGAGGAGGCGGATTTGGAGCTCACTACTAAGACCCTGCAACAACTTCTGTTTCGTGCGGCAGGCGCCAGGCAATCGCACACCTATTCTCCACTGGAAATGGAACAGGCCATCCGGGACCGCGAAGAGTGGATCCTTTCCGGATCGATTGAGGCCCCGGATGTCCTGGCAGTGGCCAACAAGTGGCGGCATTGGAAACCAGGGAAGATCAAAACCCAATTGCCGACATCTCAGAGAGCGTTGGAACAACACCTGAGGGCCAGGTGGTTGGAACGCCTCCTGGGATACTTCGTCCCCTTCCGGCACCAGATCCCCTACATGCACCAGGTGATGGGGGCCAGGGAGCTGGAGGAGTTTGGCCACCTCTTTGGTGATGCCCGATTCCGTACCATCCGGGCACACTGCTTGGCCTATGAGGGCATGCGCAAGATCGGCTTCCAGAACCTCCCCTGGACGGCTGGCGACGTCCGGTACCTCATGAACCAGGCGGTCACGTTGGAGGTCACTCCGGCGAAGCTCCAGAAGTGGTGGGGCACTTTGAAGTGGCTCTCCATTAAACTCGGCATGCTCAACGTTGACGAACACAAACAACTCCTGGAGAAGCGGAAAGCCATCCAGGAGACGCTGGTGGACACCCAGGTCAAGCCACAACGCAAGGCGGTGGTTCCGACCCGGGCAATTGTCTGGGCCCTGGAACAAGGGGCAGAAGGGGCCCCGTCGGAGAACCGGGTCCCGGAGCTGACCAAAGCAGTGGACAGGTACATCATGGCGATGGCCAGGTTCAACCTGGCCTGCAGTGCACGCTTCAACGACGTGCAGCACACCTCGCCGCAGACGGTCAAGGCCACGAGCAACACCCTGGAGCTGCTGGCCTGGCAAACGAAGACCACGTCGGCAGTGGCCATCAAACGGAACCCGGTCCCGCTCATCGCCCCATTGTTCTCCTTCTCGGGGGCCAGATGGTGGATCCCCTTGGAGCGGTGGTGGAAGAGATTCAGGGCCTCGGAGGAGTTCCGCGAGATGGACTACCTGATCCCCACGATCAACAAGGACAGGACGGGCTTCATCCCCCGCCCAGGAACCCCAGACAGGTCCCTGAGGTGGCTTAAAGACGCCTTGGGGAAGCAAGGCGCGCCAGCCAAGGACGTGGCTGAACTCTCATGGTACTCCTTCCGGGTTTTCATGCCGGATTTGGCATTCCAGGCGCACATACCGAGGGACCAGCGCCAGTACCTGGGAAACTGGTTCAAGGAGTCCACGGCGGATGTCTACACCCGGGAGAAGCGACACGTGGTGTGCTCCATCTGGGACCAGGTCCTCCAGAAGCTCCCGTCCATGCAACTCGAGGCAGGGAGGGCGGTCCGAGTCGACCTCGGACATGAGGACTGGGAGGACAAGGTGGAGCCCCCGGCCTCACCGAAGGCCTTGTTCAAGGAAGTCCCGGACACACCGCCCTCGAAGGCCAGCTGGGATGTCATCCCTGCCGACAAGCCGACCATCACCAAGACGGCGGCGGATGAGGTGCCCCCGCCTCGGGGTCCACTGACGGTGGTAGCCACCACGGCCCGAAAGGGTCCCACCAAAGCTTACAGCATGCACCTACTGGACACAGAAGGGGTCACAGTGGGGTGCGGTTGGAGGCCGGGACCGATCAAGATTTCGGAGCTGGCGGAGCAGGACTTCCATGCTGAGCCGGAGGTGTACCTGGGATGCACCAGATGTTTCCGGCATTTCACCTTCCCGAACACGTGGATGGCCGTGGAGCCCTACGCAGCACAGGACTCCGAGGCCTCCATCTCCCTCTCCTCGGACACCGACGAGAGCGTGGACACTCAGTCGGACAAGGAGGCGGTCGTCCTCCCGGAAATTGAGTAAGGGGTGGACAGCGCAGGTGCCGAGGGCCCTGACACGCTTCCCCCCCATGCCTCAAGGCAAGGAGGCAGGGGGAGAGGGCGCAGGTGCCGAGGGCCCTGGTACGCCCTCCCCGGCACCCCCCCACAGGCCCAGCCCCGCGGCCAGCGGGGAGCGCAGGTGCCGAAGGCCCTGACACGCAACCCTGCA
Organism: Effrenium voratum; assembly: GCA_963377175.1. Lineage (NCBI taxonomy): Eukaryota > Dinophyceae > Suessiales > Symbiodiniaceae > Effrenium > Effrenium voratum. Next base: position 328,793 of record CAUJNA010003339.1, read on the forward strand.
GGGGCCTGGAGGGGGAGACACAGGTGCCGAGGGCCCTGAGATGTTCTCACCCCTATCCCAGGGGGCCAGTGCCTCGGGAAACCAGGGGACACAGGTGCCGAGGGCCCTGAGATGTCCCCGGGCAGCCCAGGCGGCGGATTGACGGGGTCCGCACCGGGTGGACCGCAGCCGGACCGCTAGACGCACAGATGCCGAGGGCCCTGGAATCCACACGGCATACGTGGAGGGAGGACCTCCCCAACGACCAGCTCGTCCGTTGGTATTGGCAGCTGATGCGATCCGTCCGTTGGGGATGGCATCAATTCTACTCCCATCAGCTGCTGAGGGGAGCTGCCCAGTGGAGCTGGGCAATCCTCCCATTTTGGCACAATCCTTATGCGGCGTAAAGGATGCACCGTTCGCGATTAAGGTACCAGTAGCACCAATGTGGTGCTTTGAAGAGTCTGGGCTAAAGCGTTAACCGTAGGTGGTCGCTTGTCTTGACTCTTAATAAGTATCCACTTGGGCCACCATTTTGGCTCAAGTGGACCTTTTGACATTTGGTCTTGTGATTTGAAATCCCGCCCACCCACACCATGGCAGCGCCACCAGATGAGTTGGTGGCACCGCCACAGGAAGTTCCTGGAGCGTACACGGTCGCAGTGGCTAAGCTCCACAAGACTGCCAGGAACCTCATGGTCCTCAAGGGCATCCCGTGGTTCATCCAAGCGACACTGTCGGATGAGGGCTTCGTCTCGATGGAGGACCTCGCGACCCGGTGGGACTCGCCCGACCGTGCAAGGGAGACGGCGCCGAGGGTTGGGCTTCGCCCCCAACAACCACCACTACACGGATGTGACCTCCCGGCTGGTCGCGGCCCGCATGTTCCAGGTGGTTCACGCGGCTCAGCGATCCATGGGAGTTGGGGCGCATGCAACAGCGGGACCCGGGCCACACACGCCCGGGGACACCGCCCCGAATCTCACGGTTTCGTGCGAACGGGGACAGCTGGAGAGGGTTTGGGAGGAGAAGACCAAGCTCACCAAACCCAAGCTGGCCCTTCAAGGAAGCGACCAGCTGGTGAAGCGCCAGTTCAAGCTCTGCGCAGGAGGCGAGATCGGTTTCATCCCCATGAAATACCTGGTAAGCGCACTCCCGGAGCCAGGAGAACGGCCATGGAAGACCACCAAGAAGAGCACGGTGGATGGCTGGGACCGGGAGGATGAGGTGGAAGAGCGGGGCGAGCCCAAAACTCGCCACCAGCTCGAGAGGATGCACGCGGTGTTCCGCAACACCCTCCTCATGTGCGTCCTCTCGTTCCCGCAGTTCGGCCAGTTCGACATCACCCGGGAGGACTTGGAGAGCTGGTACGAGTGGTTCTATGGTGAGGACATCGGGGGCCGTTTTCCCCCGCCAGAGGACCACGTCCTGGCAATTGCCGAACGCAACGCATGGCGAAAGATTCACGAGAAGATGCATGAGGGCAACACCCTCAAGGCGGCCATGCTGTCGGTCAGGCAGGACACATTGTTCTGGACACGTGAGGTCTACGAGAAGATCCAGCCCTTTTCCCGGGGCCGCCCACCAACCAGGACATCCATGGACTACGCACCACCTCAGAAGGGCAAGAACAAGTCCAAGGGCAAGGGGAAGCCCAAGGGCAAGCCTGGGAACAAAGGGAAGGGTAAGCCCCCCCACCTGAACAATCAGGCGTCCCGGGGCGGTAGCAAGCAGGCAGCCACCGACCCGAAAGGGAACCAGTTCTGCAACAACTGGATGCGCGGGCGCTGCCCGGGCAACTGCGGCCGCACCCACAAGTGCAACCTCATCCTGGCAATGGGCCGCATCTGCCTGGGGGACCACCTCCCGCAGGACTGCCCGGGTTGACTAGGGGCGCTGACCCCTACCCCCCGGGAGGCCTCAGGTGCCGAGGGCCCTGATAGGGCCCGGGGGGGCGAGAAGGGGTGCAAACGCCCCAAGCAGGCACAGAAGCCCCCTCCTGCAGGTGCCGAGGGCCCTGACACAGGGGGGGGACAGGCCAGTTGGCGGCCATCCTCGGCGGAACAAGGATGGGGACGGCAGAACCAGCGTGCACAACGCCCTCGCCGTGACCAGCACAGCCATACAACCGGCACAACGGCGGCGCCTCAGTCCCGAGCCACAGGTGCCGAGGGCCCTGATAGGGCGGGGACGGGACGGTTCCCCGCAGGTGCCGAGGGCCCTGACACGGGGGGCCGCACCCAGAAGGCCCGAGTGCCGGATGTCTGGCAGCACACCGCAACGCCAAGGAACACTCCCAGGAGGCAGCCGATCCCACTTCCGGCGCCCAACATCATCAAGCAGGCCCGGTGGTTTTCCACAAGAGCTCGGTGGGGCTGAATGAAGGGGGCCAACGCCTTTCAGCTACCCCCCTGACAAGTCCGACGGAGCCGTCACCGGGATTGGACATCTTCCCGTGGATGGAGAACATCCCTGAGCGTCTGGTACAGCGGTTGAGATGGACACAGGGCACATCGCCCAAAGTTCCATCCAGTGGGCCCATCATTGTCTTGCTCTATGCAGGCAAGGAGGACCCTACTTCCTTGGACAGCTGTCTTCATGCCAACTACCCACACCTTTCCAGCATGGTGGTGGCGGTAGACATCCTACGGTCTGGACCCAAGGGGGACCACGACATGCTCCAACCCGAGCTGTATGGAGCTCTTTGCACGGCAGCAAAGCAGGGCCGAGTGGTCTTCATTGGAGGAGGACCCAACTGCAGGACATGGTCCATCCTGCGCCACATACCAAAACCGGGGGCTCCCACCCCGGTACGAGGGCGCACTCCGGAGACACTCTGGGGCCTTCCACACCTGGACCAGGCCGCCCAGACTCAACTTGATGATGACAGCATCCTCATTCTGAGACAGATGTACATCACCAGCCTGGCAAGGGCCTCACGAGCGGCGGTTTCTCTGCCAGGGCCCAGGTCCTTCCTGGAACACCCGGAGGACCCAGTGGTGAGCAGCTCGCTGCCCAAAGCCAAGGAATGCTCATCCTTCTGGATCACAGAGGAGGGGCAGCTTTGGATGGAGGAGAACTCCTTGACAGCAATCTCCTTCGACCAGTGCCGCCTGGGCCAGCTGGTCAAGAAGGCCACTACGCTGGCCACGGATCTCCCGATCCAGGACTGGGATCAAATGCGGTGCACGCATCAGTCACATGTGGGCACCAACGAGTCCTCGACTCTTAGCAGATACCCTTGGGATATGATGGCAGGCCTGGCCAAAGCCATCGCTGTGTCACTCGCAGCGCCGGGGCACATCCGGATCCCCTCACAATTTCCGGGAAACCCCAAGGGACCACCTAAGGGGCGGGGGTCGGACCCCCCGGAAGGCCATTCCCCCCGGGGAAAACGGGGGCCCAGTCAAGGAGGCGGTCCCTCCTCATCACACCAGGGCTCAAAGCCCGGAGGCAAGAACGCCCCGAAGCCCCGCCTGCACGGGCAGTTCCACCCTGAGGCAGACACCGTAAGCCCTCGTGGAACAATGAACCCAGACTTCCCATCTCCCATGCCCCCGATGGCCGGAGATGCGGAACAACTGGGGAAGGAGGGACAGGGGGACCAGGTCCTGGACCGCCCCGAATGCCTGCCCGCTTTCAGGGTCCCACACCTCACTGACCGGGTGGCGATTGTCCAATTGGGTTTCCGCTCACGCCCCCTGAGGGATGGGGGGGGAAAACCTTCCCCAGGGAGGCTCAACCCCCCTTTTCGGAGAATTTCCCCATTGGCTACTTTGGGCGCCTTGATCATGACCCTTACCCGTCCCTGGATTGACAAGGTCCGAATGTCCCTGGCATCAGGTGCCACCACACACCCCTTCCAGGAAGCCGACCTCGAGGAGCTGCGGGCTATCCTAGGACCGAGGCACCTCCATGAACGATGCCCAGGACAGCCCTTCCTCCTGGACTTAGTGTCGCACTTGGCATCCCTTTCAGGTGACCCTGATTGGGAATTCCCCCTAACACTGAAAGAGGGGGTCCCCTTGGGAGTCTCGGACCCTACCTTGACCTCCCCGGGAGTTTGGCCCACTAAGGAGGAGCTTAAGGGAGAAGCCTGGCTGGGGGAAGATCCCCCCCCGCCAGTGGCTCATGGTAACTACCCAACGGCTGAACTCTTTGCCAAGGAAATCGAATCAACCTTTTACGAGGAACGAGCCTTGGACATGGTGGACGGGCCCTTCACTCGCTCCGAGGCGGCAGAGAGGTGCCGCTGCAAACCGGAGGAACTTTGCCCGGGCCCCCTTGCAGGGATTGATGAGTCGGACAAGATCAGGACGATCTATGATGGCTCAAAAGGGGGAGCAAACGCACACATCCAGGCTCACACGGAGGAGAAGACCACCGCACCGATGGTTGGAGACTGCCTCCATGCCATCCACTGGCTCAGGACAGCGGCGGACCATCCTCATCTACTCCGAGCCCCATCCTCGGGCACTGATGAGGAACCTAGGGATGTTCGCCAGCCGGTGCAGGGGCAGTTCCCAGGTGCCGAGGGCCCTGAGAGGGACCCCCACAGCACCAGCCTGCCCCCAGGTGCCGAGGGCCCTGATAGGGGGGAACCCCTGACGTGGCAGCCGCCGACACGGGGGGAAACCTTCATCATCCTCAAGGCGGATGTCACCAAGGCCCACAGGCGCATAAAAGTGCTCCAGAAAGACTGGAAATACCAGGTGGCCTGCATCCAGAACCGGTGGTGGGTCAATAGAGTGGGCACGTACGGCATGGCCTCGGCACAACTGTACTGGGGAAGAAAGGCATCCTTGGTGCTCAGACTCTTGTACTACATCTTCCCTCAGGTAGACTGGCACTTAGTTTTTGTGGACGACTACTGCTGGGTCCTCAGATGCAGCAGGGCGGACTGGGACGCCACAGCCATCCTGGCCACTCTTCTGGCGCTGGGAGTCCCGCTTTCTTGGAAGAAGACGGCGCTCTCCCCGGTCAATACCTGGTTGGGATTCGTGGTGGACCCAATCACGCCCTGTGTGCTGCTGGCTCCAGTCAAGCACGTCATAATCCTGGCCACTCTCAAACGGCTGGCCCAGGGGGACATCTTTACCAGCAAGGAGGTGGAACAAGCCCTGGGCCGGATTCAATGGGCTACTTCGGCGTGTCCATTGACGAAACCTTTCCTCCAACCCTTTTGGAGCTGGAAGAAGGCCTGCACCACTTCGGGCAGGCCACCGAAGCTGGTTCGTGCTCTGGCCATCCTTCTGGGGAAGCTCTTCAACCAGAGATTCCCACTGGCATCTTCATTTGCTCCCACACTTCCCTGGACGGGGGCATCCGATGCGGGAGCTGGCAAACAGGCGGACCATGCATGGGTTGGTGGTTGGTGCTCGGACGTGCCCAACCCCGACAAGTCCCGCGTGAAGTGGTTCCAACACAGAATCACACCGGAGGGCGAGCCGTGGGCCTTCGCTACTGGGGACCCGCAGCGAGCGATAGCGGCCTTGGAGCTCTTCGGCCTCCTCCTTCTGGTGAGGGCTGCTCTGCTTTGTGCAGCCGGCTCGGTTTCTCACACTAGGATTCTGGTTGCTAGTGATAACCAGGGAAACGTTTTCTCCCTGCTTAACGATTCCACTCGCAGGATGCCCAATGCGGCCATCCTCATGGAAATTGTGTTAACACTGCATGACCACCAGGTCATGTTGGGACCGTCGCATGTGAAGCGCGACTTTAACACGTGGGCGGATGAACTTACTCATCCGGACCCGCAATTTCCGACTGAGAACCGGGTCTTCCCCTCAGTCGAAAGCGAATTGATCAAGCTGATCTTCGCTACTTTCCTTCCTCACCCATGATGCCGGGAGGGCATCCGGTGAGGTGGGAGGATTCCTCCCTCGCTGTGGGAGTGGCATCAATTCTACTCCCATCAGCTGCTGAGGGGAGCTGCCCAGTGGAGCTGGGCAATCCTCCCATTTTGGCACAAACCCTTATTCGGCGAAAAGGATGCACCGTTCGCGATTAAGGTACCAGTAGCACCAATGTGGTGCTTTGAAGAGTCTGTCTCATTTTCAAGCCAAATAATAGAAAAGTGTCAAAGAGAGGTTACAAAACCACGCAAAAAGAGCTTCCAAAGCCAGGGCATCCGTAAGCTGCATTTTTTTTGACTCATCTTTGGCAGGAAGAGATCCGGCTCTTGCCGGACCCCCCGCCTAACGCAGGGCCAATTTTGCTGTCGGCATCTCTAAGCCCGGTGTACTACAACCAGCCGGCATTTCGGAGCGTGAGCTATGAGACTTGGCAACTGAATTTGCCCTGGCCTTAAGCATCACCTTTTCGGGGGAATTCAGCACTCATCAGCCACATCATGCTGCTCTTTTTGTTTTAAGTAAGTTTGTTTGGGGGTAATTCAGCACTCATCAGCCATGCGCGTGTTTTTGCAGACTCAAGCGATTGCCTTGACATCGGAGCCTCGCTGGTGTCCCTCTGGTTGCCCGTTTAAGCGTCCTCTGAACAGAATGGGGGAGTTGTTGAAGTGTGTGCATGAGCTGTTGACGTACGCAAAGCGGGAAGCTACAGAGAGCCTTTGCCAGTTGAAAGGGTGCCCGCTAGTTGCTTGGTCGATTGAAGCTCAGCACGTTTGGCCTGGGCCTGGCAGGGGCGGTCGTGGGTCACAAAGGAGTACATAGTGATTTCCACGGGCCGTTTCAAGGGCGCAAGGAACCCACCCTACACGAGTTTCCCCACACTCCGGACGCCACCTAAAGGAAAGGCTTTGCAATGAGTGGCTTACAGGAATCGCCAAATTCGTGGGGTTCCTTTTGGTTTCACATTGCCACGCCCCGAGAAAGGGTACTAACAACACACCTGGGCACCCTTCGTCTTAACAGGAAGCACCTGTGGGAGAGTACCTAAAAATCAAAGCCTTATTCCACGGCCATTTTCCTGAGTGCCAACACTGCGGGAGTGTAGAGGTCAACCTTGGAGCCCCACTCCTTCCATGACCAGGTTTCAGCAGGCCATTCTGCACTAGGAAGGGGGTGAAATGAGCTTAATGTTGACCCCGGATTAATAAACCCCTGTTTATAAATATGGGGGTCCCCTCCCGCAGTGGTCTGAATCCCCACTAAACTCTGGGATGAATGCTCCAAGCTTTCAGGACAGGAACACTGGGGATGTGCTGGACTTTGACACCTTTTACGCCAACGTCTCCTCCAAGTCCAATCTGGACTGGGCTCAGGGCTACAGCTTCACCGACCTCTTCCAGACCAGTGCCACGAAGAAAGAGATCCGGATGTGTCTTTATGAGGGTATTCTTTTTGGCGTACTGTTAAACGGGAACAAAAGGCAAACTACCAATGCTCAGGGCCCCAGCATTTTGATAGATACCCAAACCTATCACCGAAGTGCACTTGATGGTAACAACATGCCAATTTTGCCAAACGAATCAAGCCAACCATAAGGTTTGCGCGCGACACTTCTCAACCAGCAATAGGGGCGCCCACTTTGTTTTTTGTTGCCCAACAGCTGAAAGCTAAGAGGTGTCAGCCCAGATAAGGGTCAGGTTCAAGCAAGGTTCCGGAGGTTCGGGGTAAGGTTCAAGCAAGTGCTTGTGTTTTTTCCGCATTTGCAGATCCCACACGGGCGTGTTGCTGTTGGGGATATCACCTGAGCTTATTTGTAGTCTTTGCGTAGCTTTGTGTAGAGGTATGTGACACCATGTTCTCATTGTCTTTCACATGCCACTAGTTGACAAGATGTTACATTTGCGATGTGTCTTGTTGGAACAACCCCCTGTTTTTGTTTTGGATGAAGACCCCAGATAAATCACAGGGAAACCAAGTTCGGAAGCAGCAGGGCCACAGGGAGGGCCGGGAGGCCCTTGGCAAATCTTGCTTTCACCTCAAGCGCCCTTTTTTGGGCTTGTTCTTTGAATGAAGCCAAAGGGAGCTTGTGCTTAATGAAGCCAAGCGAGACCAAGGTCTGACCATGACCGGGCTCAAGCAGCTGGCTGGACTTTTGCTGAAGGGAGGGGAAATGTGGGAGAAGTACACCAAGTGGTACACGACCACCTACCCCAACGACTTGATGGGCTCCGTGGCTTACCCAGCCGCTGGGGAGTTGAGGGTGGTTCAGTTAATTACTGAGGGGCCAAAATGAAAAGATGCAGAGCATGATCAGGAGGAAGTCTGGTGTCGTATGGATAAAGTCCCCGCCGATCGGCAGGTAGGTGCATCCATCCCAACCGCGAGATTTCGGCAATCCACAGTGGCTCAGCATATCCTATTCGGTTCACAATAGCGGCTTGCGAACTTGCAGCACAGGACAATGCGCGCAGCATGCGAAAGGAACCCACCTGAGCCACAACCAACACCTGGGTAGATGAAGGTTGGTAGGGGACAATCCCAGCCATAAATAGCTGCGGCCGCCTTCTTCATTCTATACATGGTTCTTGGTCGACCATTTAATACCCGGCTTTGATTTTGACTCATTTGAAATTTGTTCGAACCCATGCACCGGGTCGCCAAAGGAGTGGGCAGCCCGCGCGGTCCGCTGCCCGCCGACCAGGAGTCCTACAGACTTTTGAGGAGACGGATTTATCGACGAAAGTTTTTACTTAATACCTTCCCTTCCACTAACGTAGCACCTCACAGAAGGTTCCTTTAAGAGGAAACTGATCTTCCAGGTACCTTCCCGCAGGTGCTACGTTTGTTGGAGGAAGGGTATCCTTCCATTTGTTTAAGAATATTTCTCATTTCCCTTGTTGGCTTTCAAGGGAATCTATCACTCGAATTGTGGTAATTTGCCCAGACTGGACAGGAAAAACGTGTGGCTGCGACTTTTGTGGATGCCTTGGACATTAAAAGAGTGGCGGCTGAGTACAAAAGAACCAACGGGATGTGGAATCCACGCACTTTTGGGGGTCTCTGTCTAGGGACTGCTACACTGTTGTCCGAGTTGCAGGGAGACCTTTGGCTGTTAGGCGGTTTCCAATTCCCTAGGCATGGCCCCTAGCACCGATTGGAATGACGGGGGCGCGTTGCCTCCCCTTCCGCGGCAAAGACGAAATAAAAGCAACGGTCACTGGTGCCAGAGGCAACCTTCTCTGAGTGTTTGGATTGTTTTGTTGTGTCGAGGCTGAAGTTCTTGCCGTTTTCCTGGGCGTGAACAAACATGTTTCGTCGCGAGTGAAGCATCCTCCGCCTGACTGTTGCAGCCTCTTTCTTGAGCAATTCACATCGCGAAGTTGCGGTTTCACATGCTTTGTTGCCTCGTTTTGGTGGCGTAGGAGGCACCAGTACGTGTGTGCTCTCACCATTCGCACAGCTAGCAGCTATCAGGAGATCTGACCGGTCGGACGGTTGTCCGGGGATGAAGGGTTTTTGCGGGAAGCACGGGCTGATGACAAGTCGACGGTTAATGCTTGGTGCTATTCTGGAGTCCAACTCTATGTTGCAAGTTGACTAACCTACTGTGGATGGTTGCGAAATCCATTTCGCACCACTTTGAAACCATGGGAAGCCATTGTTTGTTGTTATTTACAAGGAAATCATCATTCCAGGGTTTCTTAGGTGGTGCAGGATTTTGTCCATTCACAGTAGTCGGGGTGCAGGGACAAGCAAATAACCATGAGCTTCAAAACGAGCTTGCGGCAAACTGGCAATTGGAGGGTTAGAAGCACTGGGCAATCGTGTGCTAAGGGTCGCTTGACCATCCATGTTCATTTGCCGTTTATATACCTCCAAGCCTTGGTGCCTTGATGGCATGCGGTGAGGCAACAAATCACATCCGAATGAAGTCAGAAGGAAGATCAAATTCAACCACGATACATCGAGCTTATGGTTTGAGAGCCTTTGCAGCATCTCATCTTGTGCTTTGCTTGTTTTTCGTCGCCCTTATTCTCACCAGGAGGGAAACAGAGTAATTCTCACAGTCTCCCGCCAGTGAGAAACGCCTTACACATGTTGCGGTTCCGGCCAACAGCCAGCCGTCCGCCGGACGCTTGCTTTCCAGCCTTTCTTTCTATTTCGACGCCGCCAGATGCGCACAACACGGACAGGGAGTCCTAAGCGCGGCTCGCGTCAAACCCTCGGTTTCATTGTCCTCTTGTCAGATGGGTTTTCCCTCTGAAGACCCTTACCTGACCGCTTGGCCAGTTTTCTTTGGTGGAATTGGCACGTTGCACAGTTCGAACCCGGGAATTCAGCATGGTCCCAACAGTTTTTGCGGGCAGCCAGGGCTTTGTCTACATGTGTGTGGGATATCTTCCGTGTGTGGGGTGTTTAGAGACCTGGAGTATACTGAGGCAGGGATGAACATCAAAACTAGCATCGGAAGGGCTCCTCATAAGGGAACCATGGCCCACTGAAGCAGTCTTGAACATAACAAACATGGCGTTACACCACGGCAGAAAGGTTTCAAGTTTTAACAGACCTCAAACGAGCAACTGACAAAATTACTGCTTGTTGAGTGTTAGTTTGTGAAGGACACAGGGGGGGCCCACCCCTCTGCAATGGTTGGAGATAAATCCCCAATGCTTAAATGTGCGTAAATTTTATGCCCACTGTTTCAAACCGGGACACTAACATGTTTGCCCACCCTTTTGTTTTTAGCCAGGGCTTAGAACAAGTATGCCCACCTGCGGTCTTCAAACCAGGACTGCGTGACTGCGGCGGTGAGAGCTACCTGGACTCCAAAGACTCGAGATGAGTCCCTGGGTGCTGCAGGCGGGTTTTCGCCAGACATCGGGCGCCTGGTTGCAAGCATCCCGCTGGATTTCGAGGAAGCTTGGCTGAATCGGAGACCAACCGGTGTGGCTCATAACCTATGCCGTTTATTCTGAGTTTCCCGATCTGAATACTGGGATAAACCATGTATACCAAGTGCGGAATGGACACAAGTCCCATCCACAGTACGCTTGATCCACAAGATGAGTTTGGCTTCCACGCAACAGAAGGCCGCTGTGAATCAGTGGGAGGCAAAACATATGGATCCAGTCCGGGCAGGGTCAAAACCATGGGATCCACCCGCATAAGGCGGGTCTTTTCCCCAGGCGATTCCTCGGATTTCTGAGAAACCATTCGCTACACCAACGTATCGTGAAGTATATTTCGGGGTGGGCTGACTGTGATTAAAGTACTGGGGTCTCTCCCAAAACTTGTTTTTTGGTGGTGGACTGACTATGGTTGACATGATTATCCTGAACTCTTTATTTTTGAACTCATGATTTGTTGAACTCATGATTAAACTCATGGTATTCATGTTTGTTTTTGTTGGCAGAATAACTATTCTGAACTCTTTATTTTTGAACGCATGATTTGTTTTGAACTCATCAATTTCTACGGGATTATTCTGAACTCATGGATTTTTCGGGTTTGAACCCGGGCCAAGCGAAAAAACAGCGGTGCCTTTTGAGCACCGCCGCGAGGAAGGCCATGTCTTGGCGCTGGGCAAGTTGCTGCGCTGGGCAGAGCTGAGTCCTCGGGAGGAGGCGGGTGCGAGCCAGCCTCCGACTGAACCCGTTGAATCCACGTAAATGTCGATTGAACCCAAGCGGTTGGGGTAGAAGATGTTTTTCTTCCCTGGTGTTCCTTGAAAAATGTTCACTTCAACATAATTTGTCCCTTCAACTCTTCCCTTCTACTTTTCTCTCTTCGAATTGGGTAGAACATGTGCTTCCTACTCCAAATACCCGCTTTTTTTCAGGGTACTTTGTGTGTGCACCCCTTCCTTCCTTTCTTTCCCCGGGTCGAATGGGGAGCATTTCGAGCGAGGCGCGGCAGATTGTCCGCCTGGCCCGCCACGGCGAGTGGCACGAGCTGCTGCACACATTCGGCCCGGCGGTCGACAAGGAGCGAACGGGTTTCGGGGGGGCGCGGTCGGGGGGAGGGTCCGAGCAGCCGGTGGGGTTGGGGGGCGTGCCATGGACACTTAGAGTCGTTGCAGCTTTGGGCTCGAAGAAATGGGAAAACCTTCAGTCCCACAAGCCTTGGGTAGTGTTATCCTTTCGCATGAGAAACACAGATTTATGTCCTTTGGCGCATAGCGATGGCACGGGGCCAATTGAACCAACCAGGCCCAGGTCCCTTTTGGAGGCCAAAGGGAAGTCGTTGAAACATCTTCAAACGCTCGCGGAACTTTCGCAAACCTGGTCCTGGCAAAAAACAGGACAAGTCGGGTTGGCAAAACTAGGGAAGACCCTGAATGAAGCTTCCGAAGCTTAGGAAGTTTTGAAGATTACAGGCGTGTACTATTGCAATTCGCTTGTAACTCATATGGTCATCACTTTGTAGCACATTTGTCCAATTCGACGCCTACATGATACCATTTTGGTAGATGAGCTTCTCACGTTGGGCAGGGATCCTGATCCCTCCCCGTTTTGTGCGCGTGCCATTTTCTTGCATAGGCAACCGCGAGAACCATGTAACGGCCGAAGGGAAGCATGCAGGATTCATGCCTAGACGTGTAGGATGGGTGATGATCATAAAATCACTCAGGGACAAGCCAAGCCGAGCTAGAACCAACAATTGCGCAATCCGCGACTGGATTCTTGAGCAGGATATCCTTCACACCAACGGTGAATGTGTTCAACATTGGCAGTATACTTCTTTTTCAGGAGCCCCTTTGATGGTCCCTATGAATCTGAGAGCTTCGAGGCATTCAGATGCCCAGTCCTGAAGGGACGCTATCGCTTGGAGGTCCTGGTCGGAAACCGACTCGGGAGGGCATGAGCCTCTCAAAATGGTCAACCCCCCTCTGCGGCGCAGCGTGTTTTACAGGAAACACAGAGGAAAACTACAAGAAACCGAAAGGAGACCAAAGCAATACCGAAAGACGGCTGAAAATAAAGGGAACCGAAAGGAAATCGAAAGGATACCAAAACAAAGCACACACACACACACAAAAATAGACCTGACGTTTACAGGGTTCGCTTTGTGGGCGTTTTCGAGGCGTTCTGTGAGCGACAAATGTGGCAGGCGTGGGAGATGGGCATCCCCCTGGATGAAGCGCTGGAGAGGTAGACGCAGGGTTCCTCGGATCCCCCGCTAGCAGCTGCTGCTGTGGATGGGTGCGAAATCCGCTTTTCGCGCCACCGAACTCAGAAAGCCTGGTGTCTGATTCGTTTCCCCAAGGTAGATACCAACAAACGTTATGGATCCAACCATGGTTTCAAAGTGGTGCCGTTGTTTCCTCTGATGGTTGCAGAGTGGTGCGAACGAACGGAATGCGACAAGCAATGTTTCGTTTCCCCAAGGTAAATACCAACAAACAATGGCTCCAACTGGTTTCAAAGTGGTGGAGTTTTTTTGTTTGTTTTCTTTTTTTCGCCCACGGAATTGTGTCCTTCGTCTCACCGAGGGTTTTCCGTAGCTCCCCCTCAGCTCCAACCCGGAGATCGCGTTTAGCGAGTGTCGCGACTGAGCCAGTCCGAGCCAATCTTGCCTGTGCCTTCCTTGCAGTTGGGGGTTCGATGGGTACTTCCTGTGACGTGGAACCAGGGGGTCCCTAAGGAGACAAACATGACGTAGGCGCGTCATCCGAGAGATGGACAAATAATTGAAGAGCGGTTTCGTTGATGGGTTTGCTTGCATGGCTCGCTCTGCCCATTTGAGCAGCGGCAGGAATTTAGGTGGCATTTTGGCAAGATTTGTGGTTTGCGACATTGCCCACAAAGGCTCCGTTTGTCGGGGTCCCTTGTTGCAGCTTGGTGATTTGCTAAGACTATCCTAGTATGTGGTGTACAAGCCTCCCAAGCATGGACATGAACGTGCTCCATTTGAAGCATCAAGCAGCAGGTTCCAGCAGCGCGGCCCTCCTCCCATTTTCTGGGGATTTGATTCAAGTCAGATCATCTTTTGCAGCGGTCCCAAAGGCAGGGGTGCGCCGATCAGCTGCGCACATCGCTCGGTCGCTGGGCCAGAACGGAGCGCCAAAGTGCGCCGAGCCGAGCGAAATCAGCAAGAAAAAAGCAGCGCCCTGGCCGGCGATCTGCAAAATACTACAGCGTCAGGCCGTCAGGGAAGCCACTCCCAAATGACCCCGATCATTACCACCCTGCATTTGCTAGGGTGGTTCAAACATCATTTTGTTGCATTTTGCCGAGGGATGTTAGGACCTTAACTTTTTGCCAAGTGGGTGTTCCGAGTTATTCACTTTTAGCAGGGGAGCAGAAAGCAACCGAGTACACTAAGGGCCTAGACAATTGTTCTTGGGTTGTGGGGTAATTGAAAAATAATTTGCCTCATGATCCTAAGATAATAGTGCGCGTAATTAGATTGCCTCTGATATTGGACCCAGACTAAACATGAAAATATAAATCCCCGCAGAGGTCTTCTTCCAGTGTCGGGTAACATTTGTTGGGACCAGACTCTGACCGCCTTCAGATGTTCTTTGAGCAAATCGTGTTTCATGGGAGTTGGCCCTGCTCCTGGTTTCCGCACTACTACTGTGGATGGAGAAATCCTGCACCACCTGAGAAACCCTGGAAGGATGATTCCCCGTAAATAGCAACAAACAATGGAATTTCGATAGTTTCAAAGTGGTGCAGGATTTCATCCATCCACAGTATTGCACAGCGTGCTAAGTAGTAGTTACCAACAGTCTTCTGCTGGGATCCTTGCTAAAATTAGTTTCAACGTCAACCCCATGCTAGTTACGTCGGGTCGTATAGGATTCGATCCTGCTCTAAATGGACAGACTCTTGCAGGTGGTTTACTAAGCAGTATTCGAAGTGTGGCATCCATCCCAACTGTTGCCGTGGATTTTGTCCATTAGTTGTCCGTTTTTCAACTGAAACTAGAAGCAGAAACACATCCTTGGCTCCCTAAAGTGAACTGGGAAAACACCTAGAAATGGGGTTGTTTTTCTTTAGAGTCCCCTTTTGTTAAAAGGGAAACCAAAAGGCAGACTCTCCTTTTTGGGGGCTACCCTCTTTTGTTATAGATGGGCGTGTCTCTTTTTGAGTGCGCACCCCTTTTTTGTGGATTTCAGTGAAACCAAAAGAGAAAACCCCATTCTTGGGTCTCGAAAAAACATGTATTTTCCCAAGTCAATCATGGGAGGCCAAGGGGGACAAGGAGAAGCCAGTGCCGGATGAGCTCAAGAATTCCGCGCCTCAGATTGGACGGGGAGGGGGAATTTGCCAAAGGGAGCCTTCCCGGACCTTTTTCTCTGTGGGTCTAAAGAGTTCCAAACTTAAACAAGCCTTTGTACTCGAAGGCGAAGCGCTTGCTCAAAGCAGAGAAGCAGAGAATCTGCTGCCTCGACTTTGGTGGGAGTCTCTACTAAAGGTATCTGCTAATTTCAGAGCACCATCCGAGGCTCTTACCTTGAGGGGACCAGAAACCCTTGTGCCACGGGACATATTCGGTATCCACCTACCTTTGATGATGGCCTAGGAAGTTTGAAGGGTGAAACATTACACCTTGAGATTCTGCTTCCCAGGGCCTCCAAAATCCCCCCAATTCTTCAGTGGCACCAATTTTTTGGTGGGTTTCCCCCCTATGGTCAACCAGGTCCCCTTGTTCTACCAGTCTCTCAACGGGAAACTTGCGGACTCACTGCCTAAGGACCTCTTCAAGTTTGTCACGCTGTTGATGAGCTCCACCGACCCTCATTTGCGCACCGGCCCCGGAAACCCGGCGACGAACAGAGTTTGGATCATGGCACAAGATGAGGGCCTACAGCGCGGAATACGATCATGACACCACGGGCACAAGAAAAACATCGGTGCATGTTGACCGTCTCATGTTTGGGCAACAAATCCGTCACACCCCAGGAGAAACCTGAGCGGAGGCCAAAAAAGTCGGCTGCTGATGGTTTCTCTGCTGGGATGGGTGTGCACAGCGCTTTTGGCAAATGTTGGGTGCGCGCCTGAGAGTGTTTTGCTTGTTACCCAATACTATGCCTAGGTGTAAGGTGAGGCCATGCACGCTAATGTGTTGGAGGGGTGGGCGCAAACACGGCTTTCCAGCATCAATCATTTTGTTTCTCAAGGAACCGCAATGGGAAGTGATCAAATCACATCGATCTATCACCGGATGCCCGCCCGCCAATACACATGGTAGTGCGCAGTAGGAACATAGTGGGTTCAAAGGGGGTTTGTGAAGCTCCATGTTTGTTTGTGTCAACAACGGATCCCAGCTACTTTGGCCGAAGCTATTTCTGCTCCATGTGTTCGGGTCAAAGATGGGCAGGATTCATGTTCAGTTCTGGCCGGGATGCGTTGATTCGACTGAGTTTTTGTTGCAACGTGTGCGAGCAACCTGAGCGGTTGGCAACACGCAGATTTGCAGCCAGCAGAATTGAACCCTTTGACGTCAATCTCTGTGCGCATGCAGGCAACAAAAACAGGGGATGTGGAGAACAAGGCAAGCGTGATTCCCCAAGCGGTGCACCCTCAGGGACCCTTGAATATTTCCGTTTACCAAACTACTAGATATTGACATGTACATACTTTTGTATAGAGATAACCATTTGAATATATACATATATGTAATTTCATATTGTCACCCCTCGAACCAACAAACGTAGAGGCGCGCATACTCCTCTTGGAAGGCTTCTTGCCTTCTGTGAAGGGAGCAATGAACATATTGGGTGAGTAGAAACCTACAAGCTTTCAAGCACAGGGTCGGTTGCTCCGAACCTCAACACAATGACCGAGCCACAGGGCGCGAAAACGCGTCTTGGGTTTTTTAGTTTTGTCTGTTGGGGCCAAAAACTCCACCTCGGGTTGACTGAGGTCTGATCTACAGCAATTAGACTTTAGGGCAGACTCACTATGAACGTACTTGGCTTGGTTTTTGTTTGAGGGAACCATCAAAACGGTGGTCAAACAACCAAAACCCTTGGTTTGTTCACACCAGCTAATGCTGTTTTGGTGAGGTGCCTCCTGCTTCCGCGCCATCTCTGCTCTGAGCGCCAGGCACGAAACATGATGTGAAGCTCGTGGGCAATGGTTGCGGGAAGCAAAAGGTTGTCCTGCTGTTAAGAAACCAACATCGTTTGACAGGAAGGCCAAACTGCCCAGTTTTTTTTTGATGGGGATCCAGGAAAGGAGGGGTTCTCAAAGATCCAAACGGGATTCCCGTAAGTTTGCGAAGTGAAGTACCGACTCGGCAACGAATGGTGCCGACGAGCAAGAGGTCGCTTCTTCAACCGGTTTTGAGCAAAGTTTGTTTGAACCTGTCCCATTTCCACTTCACAGTGAAACCACGGAGGTTGTTATTAAACTACATGCATGGATATACATATATGCATGCGTTCTTTTAGAAGGCCC
The DNA here is from genome assembly GCA_963377175.1 of Effrenium voratum. Classification (NCBI taxonomy): domain Eukaryota; class Dinophyceae; order Suessiales; family Symbiodiniaceae; genus Effrenium; species Effrenium voratum. The sequence goes on from CAUJNA010003339.1 coordinate 346,035, forward strand.
AAAAGAAAAACAAAAAACACGATGGTGGGTTTTACTTGAAAGCCACAACGAAGGGGCGGTGCCCTAAACAAAACTACTACACTCTGCACTTGTTGTTTCCAATCGGCAGTTCCAATCGGGGGTCCTTCAGGCGTGGAGAATCTCCCTTCGAAACCATCCTTTTTGACGACCAATGGCCAGCCATTTGGGGTAGGTGCACCACCCATTTTAGCCGATAGCGGGGATTGGGATGTTCACTGGGGGTACGGGATTTTGACCCATGGCCTTGTCACGATCTCTCCGAAGGTTCCTTTCTTGCTGCGGGGGTTATTTCTTATTTCAGGCTGGTGACATGTTACAAACCACCCAGATGTGTCACATAGTCCAAAGACCCGTCTGAGCAATTCGGGAAGGATAGGGGTTGTCGGTTGTCATGTATTCATGTTCCGATTAGACCTCATTGGTTCTTGAGACCAACCCGTTAGTCGAGGGTTGTTCCAAGTTTGTTGTTCTGAGTCGCGAAATTGCCAGGAGTGTGTTTCTAGACAATGGTAGTTTGAGCTTCTTGAAACGCTCTTGTTTAAATCTGTGTGTTTTTTTCACCCAAGGCGTTTAGCTCGACCCTGGCTTGGCCTTACCATTTTGGCCCGCCAGAGGCCCGCGAAAGAAATGTCAACCCAAGCTTAAAGTGAGCCGCGAGGCCCTTTCGAGAGCAACGGCTATTCAAGATGGCTCGGCACCCGGGGCGCCGTCGAATGAGGGGACCCTAAGCATGGGTGGGTTGCCTTTAAAGCCTCTGATGAGAACCACCTAAAGCGTGCCTTCAAAAACAGACACACCCAAGTGCGCGCGGCTTCTTGTTGGGTAAGGGATGCTGGCAAGTGGAGCGCATGAGAACTGGAGGCATTGATTCCCAGCCACAGCCGGCTGTGCAAGCAATGGAGAATACTGTCAGGTGTTTGCCCTCTTTCCAGCATTATGGAAGCTTTCTGACAAGGGAGGGGGGAGTGGGAAGGCGACTGTCATATCCAAATGGCCGTGTTTCCACTTCCATGGAGGGTAAATCGACTGACAATTAATTCTAACCTGGTGCATCCCCAGCTTCCGCATCGAAGTGGAACACCCCCAAACACCTACTGAACATCATCCTCGGGCCCGGATAAGGGGCTGGTTGATTTGTCATTTCCCATTGAAGGAGGGATGACGGGCGTACGAAAGGAGAAAAGGGTTTTGGCCAGACGCGGCAACTCGACTGGCGAATTGCTGCATGTCCTCTTGGCTGAAATGTCACGCTTCAGAGTCTGGAGCTGAGAAGAAGTCTTTGTGCGACTGCGGAATTCATATCCACCCTCCTTTTTGTGCGCAAAAGTTCCAATTTCTTTTGCGCAAAGGTTCAATGCTCAACCGTAGGCATTCTTGAGAGTAAACTAGATGCAGAAGGATAGCTTGGTGGCCCCTGTGTGAAAGATTGTCTGGGGTGTTGGCTCTCCAATCGTTTTTTGTTTGTCCAGGTTCCATAAGGTTTGCTGTTTTCTTGCAGCTCCTTTGTGCAAGTGAGGCCGTGCAAGTCTCTCAGAAGATGCCCGGAAGTGGTTTTTGGGCTGAACAAGGAGGCTCCTCACATGCAATGGGTGTTGGGGTTCCTTCCTTAAATCTGCAGTGAATTCCCCGCAACCTCCAAGGTTCGCGCCTGAATGCCGCACGATTTGTTTTCCTTTGCACAGCAAGGCGGATGCTAGAAGGAGGCCCTTGCCCGCAGGGGAGACTCCGTTCCAGCAAATGCATGCATTTTATTTGACGTAGAGGTTGTTTCCCCCTGTATATAACTCAGTTTGGGGCTAACCTTGGTTTCCAAACCCAGCCCCAGTATATAACTCAGTTTGGAGTCAACCTTCCATGCTTGTTTTTCGAGGGGCCGAGGATCTTGGCTGACAGATCCGTGAAGCTCTGGCTACCGCTCCGATGGGAGCGGGTCCAACTCGCTCGCTCAAGGTGAAGTTCGCGAAGCTTTGCATGGAGCAGCCCAGCGCCCAGCCGGAAGGTGGCAGAAAGACCCGGCCCTTGGGTCGCTTGACATCCATTTGCTTTTGTTATTCTCCCTTGCTGGTTTTAAAGGGAATCTATCACTGGAAATGTTGTTTTTTTCAATGGACTTAAACCAATCCCTTCAGAGGCCAACGGCTAGCCTTGTAGTTCAATGATGTGCAAAGGGGATCCACACAAAGTTTCAAAGGCACCAATGGGATTTGAAAGAGGCTTAGTGACCTTGAGGAGGTCTGCCTCCCGGCAAAAGGTCCTTGTGCCGATGGTTTGAATAAAGTGAAGGCCGAAACGGTTGGCCTCGCTCGATGCGTGTGTCGTGATTCTGGATCACCCTGCTTTGGCTTGTTCTTTCATCCACTTTTCCTAGGTCCCCCAGTAGTGCCCTGGAACCCTCCCCTACTAAAATAGACTACAGAAGAAGGGTACCCATATTCTAACCTCTCTACTGGAGGACCTAGCTTCCCCATTTGGAAGATGTTTTCAGCGCAGGCTTGTCCAAAAGAAGCCTGGTGGGCCGGGCCAGGCTTGCCAAGAAACAATGACGTACGGTCAACAGCATGAAAGGGGCCAGCATGTTTGTTCCACGGTCGTGTTGTAGTACCACCTTTATGGGATGTGGCAAGGGCCTCCCAAAATCGTGCTCAATTGCAGTAGATCTTAGGCCAGTACCGTAGAACTTGCGCAGTTCTGGGTGTTGACTCCCCGTTCTTTTCAACCATCGCTCTCTTCGGAAACCAGGCGTTTGTTTTGGTGTTTGGATGGGGTTTTCTGAACAGAATAATAATCCGTGGAATTGGTTGGAAGTTACCCTTCGAGCAGGGTTGCCATGGCACCTTTGCCTCGAGGCCTGACACAAAAACCACCAAGTGCTACCAGGCTCGAAACATCGGTCTGGGATCGAGTGCCGCTACGAGTGACCGTTTGAGTCAGGACCTATGGACCTATGGAATGACTACTGTGGATGGACCAAATCCGGTCGCACCACTTGGAAGCCAGGGTTGAAACCGTTGTTTGCTACGGCTTTCACTCGGGAATCGAATCAGACACCAGGGTTTTGAATGAACTTCGTCCATCCGCTGTATTGCCTAAGAGCCTCACTCGGTCCCGCCGACAGTAACCCCCAAGCAGAACAATGCAGCCCAGCTTTTTGGCACATGTTTGTACCTTTTTGTGCTGGTTCCCCATGGAAAATGGTCAATGCCAAAAAGGGATTCTGGTTGCAAGAGCTTGGAAAGGGGGCAGAGGGTGTACAGAGCATGGCTCTGTCGGGTATGTGTATTTTTGTTTGCGAGGGTACTGTTTTCTTGGCTTCTGTTAACGTGGAAACCACAGCACTGCCGATTCTTTGGGGGTGCCAAATTGCAGATGGAGATGAACTGATGTGTCAGGCTCCAGACGGCTTCTGTTCTTCTGGGGAGCGGACAGGGACAAGCGGACAGGCTGAAGCGTACATGTGCAGCATAGACCCCTGATTCTTCATATGGGCAGACGCTTCAATACCGGGTTGTAGTGGTGCCTCACAAAATGTCAGTCTTTTGTTGAAGGTGCTCTTTCGGTTGTTTTCCAGAGGAATCCAAGCAACGCTGCCCACTTCCCGGGTTTTTGTGCTGCCATCCCCGCACCCCCGACATGGTTCTAATTTCGCGTTTCGGGGCTTCGAAATCTTTTGCCCAGAGGCTGGGGCTTTGGTTGGGTCTCAAAACCAGGTGGTTTGAAGGCCCCAAATCAATCGATTTGGAGCCGGGTGCCCAAATTTCTTCCCGGAAGCGTCGAATCGAAAGCCTAGGGCCTGCCACCCCAGAGCCTCACCTTCGCGGTGCCAAGCATGGGATCCCAGGGGAAAGCTTTCGCCGGGGGGGGGGAGCAAAACAGGACATCCATTTGCTTAAGAATATGTTTTATTCTCCCTTGCTAGTTTTAACGGGAATCTATCACTACTGGATATTTTTTCCAGGGGGCTTAAGCAAATGGAAGAGGAAAATCAATGGCTGGTTCCCTTTTCGATTCCCTTTAAAATCAACCAACAGGGGACACCATGACAAAGGCGAATTCCACAGTTCCCCCAAAAACACATGAGCTTGTCATATTTTGTGACGACTTCCATGGGTTCGGGGGAAAAGTGAGGGCAAGCCATGATATATATATATATATATAGGTTCTTTACTTGGGGGTCCTCGTTTCAGGTGTTGGAATTCTAAGTTTCGGAGAGCATGGGGTGTGTCTAACCCGTGACCCCCGGTGCTTTGCAAGCCGTTCTAGGTAACACAGGAAACCATGTACCTGGCAAAAATCCCAGTTGCAGCAATAGTGATAAGTAAGGGAAAGCCATCATGTAACACCTGAAGGTAAGAATACTGAATGGTGGCCTATGGTGGAAACGGGAAGCGCTGGGCAGGCAAATTCCACGTAGAACATAGCGGGAGCCATGAATTGAATTGGAGCCCCTGACGCAACGCACGGTGTAACATCTTGGTATCCGCAAATGCCATGAAATGATTGGGTTTTCTTGAAGGGATCTCTTGAAGGGTTCTCTTGATGCCATCAATCAGGGTTTTCTCTTGATTTCTCTTGGTTTTGGACCCGAGGCATGGCTTGGATTCCTCTTGCGGTGAGGGCCGGCCTAAGAGCCCTTAACGCCACCCACATCTCAGCCTTTTTGCACCGCATATTTTGGGCTCAGCACGGAGCAAGAGCTTGTCACTGGCATGCTCGGTCAAGCAAACTGCGGCAGATTACAGGGTTTGGCTTGTTCACCCCAATTTCAACATTGAGGCGTCCATGATACCGCAAGGCGGGATTCAGCCTGATGGTACATTAGCGACGGCATGAAGCTGTTTGAGCCGTCCTCCATGATCCTACTAAGAGTAGTGAATTGGGGGGGGGGGGGCTTTGCTACCCTGGCACATAGAGGCTCGTCGTAGTCAGTCAAAGCTGCTTTCAAACCTGGCGTCTGCCTGCCAGCAAGCTGCCACGGAGTACACGGGATTTCAAAGAAGCGGTCCTTTCTGTGTGCCAGGTCTCTCCCGTGGCTCTGGTCCGTAGGACATTCCGAATACGAGCAACCCTTTCACTTCCTTCTGATCAGAGTATGTTCCTTTCTGTGTTTGTTGTCAGCTTCAAAATTCGGTTCGATCAGACTCAGATGGGCCTTTTGGGACATGGGACGGGTTCCAACAAACCAAGCGACTCGCTCATGTCCCATGTTTGGGGCAACCGCATTCGTGTGATTCTCTTTTAGGTACCCCTGCCCAACAAAACAACTAATGGTGGTTGTCCTTTGACACCACACCAAAAGGGGAATTCCCGAAAAGACACATTCATATTTTGACCGTGGCAGATGGGTGCCTTGCAAGTTAGTTCGGTGTTCCATATCCAATCACTGCGCATTCAGAACTATGAAGTCGTGAGTCGCAGATTTTGCAAACGACCCACAACCTGGTGTGGATTGATTTTAGTATTGTTTTGTATTCTTGTTGTTTGACTCTTTGGTGCTTCCAAATCAGTCAATAACCAATGTCGGTTTCGCTAGTAGGTGGACCCAGGAGCGCGAATGAACTGACTTGGCAGCGGCGGGAATGAGGTCAGTGCATTGTGCACCCGCCCTTCGCGTTCAGCTTCTGGGTCTTCATGCAGGACTGGCGTTGGTGACTGGACCCCCGGCCTTCTGCCTTCTGCCTTTACGTTGTCTTTGGCCAAAGAAAGGGCAGAAGCAAAGGGACTCGATCGGGGGTTCTAGATCAACCCAGTTGGGCACCCAGCTGGAAACAGTTCGGAGATGCATTTTGCACTGCACTTGACCCCTTCACGTCAAAGGGAGTCCATCGGTTGCGGTTCTAGGCCGACCCGGCTGGAAGCGGTTCGAGCACAGACCCGGAACAAGCCGCCAGCTCACCGCCCAGTCTGCCAATCAAATACCAAGGCACCCAAGCACCCAATTTACCCCATGCAGCTGAGCACCCAAACATCCACCATTGCCCCGCCAAGGGAACAACAGAAGCCTCGAAGAGCCGTCAAGGCTCAGAGCGGCTCATTATAGCAGATCGCCCAGGTGGTATGTCAGCATCGCTAGAGTTAGCTCAGCTTTTTGTGGGTGCGTGTGTGTGTGTGACAAATCTGTTCAAGTTTTGGAAGCGTCAGCTTTCTATTCAGAGGTGCATAGGAGTTCAAACTTCTTTCCTGGGTAGAGCGAGCTCTCCCACAGCGAAGGATCCTCCTACAGTTCGGCAGATTTCAGCTTGGCGGCTTAGGAAGTATCAAGCAACCTGTTATTTTGAAGATGTGCAACTTGACAGACCCAAACCTAGACAATAAGTTTGTTGGACTAATCTGAGGATTATACATCTTAAAGCCATGAACATAACGAAACGAAGCTTTGGACACCATGGGCAACATTGATCTTGGGACAGGTGGAATTTGGGTGTCGAGACGCCGATTGCACCCATTGTGAGACCAACTCGTGACTTGGGAAGCTTCAGCGAACGCATGGAGTTTTTGCGGGGTGTGGACTTCCCCAAAGAAATTCGCAAAGCGCTTGGTTTCCCTTTGGCTTCCCTGTACCCAGGCCTTTTGAGTGTTCTCCGGAGCCCAAAGCCTTGTTCGGTGTCCTCCTACTTTGACGCATACCCAAAACGGACATGTCCATTTCATTCCACGGCCTTTCCATGGTTGTGGTTGAGAAACTTTTGACGGTTTTTGCTTCTTGTGGTTGAGTGGGAAATTCCTCACTTAACTGCAAACACAGATTTTGTTGCTTCCAGCGTCAGCCAAGTTTTCGTGGATGGGGTTTCCCTGGCAGGAGCCCACCTCCAGAGGAGAGCTGGGCCGTAGGGCCTACCTGCTCATGGGCCCGGAGGCCCAGAGCGGCTCGTTCCGCCAAGAGGTCGGTGGGGCGAGTGGGCGAGTGGGCGCCGGCCTCACTCCCGGGGTGCCGTTTCGGGGTTTGAGAGTCGCTTTTTGGGAAGGTGTTGGGGGAAAAGCAACGGTTTGGTGACGGAGAGAGTGGCTGGACTCTGGCGTGACACCAAAGGCCTAGGAGATGGATCGACCCTTTTGCGCGGGGAAGAGCAACCCACGGATTGATTTAGCTTCCAGAACGCTGAGACGTGTGGGCTGACTCTTCTTTTCAAGCTTGCATGGTAGAGTGCTGCCAACCCACTCTGAGTTTCATGAAGGAAAACATCACGTCTTTGGCAACCGGTTTCCTGTGCTGTGGGTGTTGTGTCGACATGGGATGTGGCCGATCCTGGGTTTGCGACTGCTTGTGGCTGTGGTGCTGCTGAGGAGGGCGTTTAAAGGGACATTGGGCGGTCTGTTGGAGGGTTTGGGTCCGTGGCAGCTGGATGTTGGAACCCACTAGACATGGATTTTGGGGAGTTCCAGTTCCACCTGGGTGAAAGTAGATAGCACAAGTCCCTTTATGCGGGCAAGTCAGTCGACTGAACCAACAGTGCCATCTAGTTGCACCCGTTTGTTTTGTGAAAGCTTTGGTCTGAACAGGTCTTTGGAAGGTTTGGGTCAGCACACCGGAATGACCTGGCCGGCTGGCTGCCGCTCAGAAAATCCAATCTTTCCCCGCCTTCCAACGACCCTCATTTGTGGAGGTGTCTTCTTTTTGCTGGACCCTTTGTTGGTTCCATGTGAATTTGACTTGTAAGATCTGTTGAAGTCTTTTTTTCAAGCTATTTCACCTACAGTAACAGTTTGTGCAGGTAAAGGCTGGAACAGGAGTGAAAGCCCCCAAACATGTTGGGTACAAATCGGGTCTGGGTTTTGTAACCTCCTTTTAGGGTTTGGGGTTAGGATCTTGCGGATGGCTTTTTTCAGGTTAAGTACATGTTCTTCAAGGGTCCGCTGCGAAA
>CAUJNA010003339.1:363914-368914 GCA_963377175.1 Effrenium voratum
ACATCAGCCTTGATTGGGTCCATGTGGTTTCCTGAATGTGTGTTGGATTCGCGTGGCACAGTCAGAACATGCGGGTGTGGCTAAAGGTTCCTGGCCCAGGGGACCGAAGATCTTGGTGTTTGCTCTACAAGCCGGGGGAAGTACTCGATTGAGCCACAGCAACGTTTTCTTCTGGTAGGACAGAAATGGCCGGCTTTGGATAGCTCCGGGCTCTAATTAAAGAGCTTGACTCTTCATTAGCTCCGGGAATGTTTAGGCTAGAGTACCGGAAGTGGTTTCCAACGAGACATGTTCGCCCTACCCCCACCGTCTATGTCAAAACTCGGGGCCACAGCGCACCCCTTTCAAGGTGACCCATGTCCGCCGTGTTAACCAGACGATGGGGCACCCGCTTCTCCCATGTATGAGACCATAGGAATCATTTGGGCCAACAAGAGGCTGGTTTCGCCACGAAGAACAATACTTTGGTGCATTTTGCTTGGATGTTAGGACTTTAACTTTTTGCCAACTAATGGGTTTTCCATTAAACCACTTAAACTTTTAGCAGGAGAGCAGAAAGCAACCAAGAATAGTTTTTTGTTTACATCAAGCCTTTGCAGTAACAAGGGGCTGATAACAAGAGCTCATATATTTACACATACATCCAGTTGTGATCATCGCTCCGAGTTTAATGTGTCCCCAATTCAAAGACATGAAAACCATTAAATGGCCCACCCATGTGGCCGGTCCAGCTTCGCTTTTTGCTTGGGTTCACTGGACATGGTCCCCCAAAAGGGACCAACTTTTTTGGGGAGGCAGGTGTCCCTTTAAATTCCACCCACGAAATTTAAAAAAGAAAAAAAACACAAAAAACGGAAAACAACAGTAAATGAAAACGAGAAACAGGTGCCTTTTTTGTCATAGAACTACGGGTCTGTCCCTTGGGTCACCTGCGTTGCGAGCCTGCGAACCTCGCCAGTTGCTGATGGCAAGACTGCCAGCGATCTGGCGATGGTAAAAGCCGGCCAGTGGATGCATGCTGTGTCCTCAAGGGCCAGGGATCCAGTTCTGTTTTGACTTGGCCATATCCTTACACTCCCTCAGACTAACATGGAAGCTTCCAGAAGGCCTTTGCAAATGGAACAAGTCTTCGAAAGGGTACTGGGAGCTTCCATGTTAGTCTGGGGGAGGGTAGACTTTTGGACGTCCAGAGTGGAGAGCTGTTTATGACATATTCAACTAGAAGCCTAGCTTTCAGCAAGGGATCAACGAACCAGTTTTACATTTGCACACTGTCCAACTAGCATTTTGATCGCATGCGTCGATGCGGAGAGCACGTGCAATTATCAGCAAGATATTTTGGATTTCAATGCCAACCCCGGGCTTAACCAATCTGGCGGATGAATAGAGAGCTACCAGGGGATTGTTAAGAAATTGGGTTTCCATTGCCACGTCGCAGAATTATCCCTTGAACACAGCCTTTTGAATGCCGACCATTGATATGTCTCATGTATTTTCAAGCTGAGAAGGTTAGCACGATGCCGTTGAGCAGCTTTGGCTTTTTTTGCCTGTTGTGTTGTCCAGTTTGGGACATGTTTCTTCATGGCACGTTGAGCGCTGAATGTGTAACAAACACGATGAAACCTTGGGGTTCCTGTTCTGCGTTTCTGTCCAATCTGGGATACCCCAAATTGTCAGTTTTCCTTTGGTATGCCTTTAAACCAAAGTTCAAGGTATGTCAACCGGGCCCCAACGCAACCCAGACTCCGACTGACCAGAGCTCACATGGAGGCCTCATACGATCTTTGGGCTGAAGAATCAAGTTGCTCCGTGTACCCTTCGACGAACTGGAAGATCAAGTTCCTCTTCACTGGAGCCTTGTCAGGGGCCGTCTTAGTGGGACGCAGTGTAATCCATGTGTAAGTTTTCCTGTTCTTGAGGTGCCCCTACAAATTGTCAACCATAAAACGTCTTCCCTTCTCTACTAGAGCCACTGCACACATAGTGAATCTATCTAAATGACCGACCTAGAGGCATTGAGCACCGCATGCAGCAAACGATGTTATCTTCAAGAATCACTGACCAGCTTGAGGTCTTTATCTTTTTTCGCTAATGATACGGGTCTGTGTTTTGGAGGCTCGGTACGCATGCTTGGGTTGTTTTAAGGGGAACCGCAAAGCAACCAAAGCAATTCAGTTGGGGAAGGGCTGGGGACACCCCCTGTGGAACTCAGGTGAGCCTTAACCCGGGGACCACTTGGATGCCCCTGCCATATGCAACACCAACCATACACCTCTGACTTCCATGGATCTCCAAGTTCCATGACTCCATGACTTGCGATATTTGGCATCTGAACCATGGCAAATCACAGATTTTCCCTGGTCTCTGTCCCTTGCCAGAAGGCATGGGCATTCACCATAGCCCGCTAGCAGCTTAGCACATTCGCTGAGGTGGTGCTGTCCATCCAGCACCGATCCGTGTCTGCCTACTTGCAGGCGCGCGAGTTCCAGTTCTATCATGGTGCAAGGACAGTCAGTTGGGTTGTGTTGAAGAGGACAATGTTGCAGGTGGGTGGAAAACCCAATGATAGAATGACCTGAGCAATCAAAAGCGTCCTACTAGAATTCGTTCGAACATCTAGAAAAGAGCTCGAAGGCTTGCTTCCCGAAGCAGCCAAGACGGCTTGACACATCTAACACATTGCTCATTCTGGGACAACTACATTTGCCCTCCAGCCCATGGAAGCTGACTGGAGGGTTTTGGAAAACTACGGTCCTTTTGAGCCCCCCTCACTTGGAACTCACGGCGCGGGCTGCGGGGGCTGCGGGCTTTGCGCACTGCGTGGGCATGTTGTTTTGCAGGCAAGTGAGATGCGAGTGATCTTCACGGAATACTCATTCTGTGATTTGTGGGTTGATGCACCCCATCCTCGGACCCAACGTGGCTGCCTGATGAGAAGATCAAATATCAGGCTAGTGACGTGGCCCTTGCGTTTCCAGTGTGTGTGTGTGGATTCATTTGCTTTGTGTGGGTGGTCTGCTTGGTCTTCTTCTTTGTTTGCTGTGTTTGTTTGAAGTGCGGGCGCTCATTTGTGCGCCCCAGACGGACCTACCGCTTACGAGAACCTTAATTGCCGGCCCTAAGGAATCATAAGCTCAACCTGGCAACGATTTCACTAGTAAGCTCTCAGGCCACTTGATTCTGCCTGTAACATCCTGTCCACATGGAACCTGGCCGAGGGGTCCTTCTGAGATTCTGCTGGGTTCCATGTGGCCGGGAGGGTATTTGTTTCCCGTGGCCGCACGAAATTTCGAAAGTTCCCGAAGATCCCGAAGGAACTGCCAGCTTTACAGGTTGACTCTGCATTCTGTCAACCGGTCTTTTCAGGGAACGAAGGAGTTCGGAAGGCCATGGGGCTCCGCCCGGGTCCAAGTACGACACTTTTGTTTCAAGTACATCCGTAACCAAGAAAACCTCTGGACACAGACCCCCAGATCAAGAAAGCGTGGCTCAGTTCAGTGCTTCTTCCTGCGACTCGAGCCACGCCACGGAACTTGGTTAGCCATATTCCCATAAGACTTTTCGACCCGTGTTTAGAGGGATGTATGACAAGTCCAATTTTTTAGAGGGATTCTTTCAGGTCCAAGTTTTAGCAAGGACTCATGACAAGTCCAAGTTCCTCAAGAAGCTAGCTTAAAACGCGCAAAACCATGGCACTTTTGGGGGAGCCCTTCGCTTATAGCGCGCAAAACTCAAGATGCGGCTTGTGAGAAGTTTGGCGCGAGACCCGACGACCCGAGTCGCAGGGGGAGAAAGTGGTGGACGCAAAGCTCCAGGGACGCATGCAGTTCTCCTCTCTGACGCTGGGGGGCTCAGCTGGTGGTTTCGCTCAGCGACCTTAGATGGTTGCAGGGGAGTTCGGAGATAGCAGTTCTGCTTCGGTCCGGAAGTGCAATTAAGGACAAAAACTTTACACGAGTTCACGCGCCTTTGCGGTGCAGGGAATTCCTTTGTTGCAAATGGGGAGGCATGCTCCACATGGGTATGGGTCAAAATTAAGCCACTAGGAATTGGACCGCAGGTTTTAGTCCATGATTTTCCATTTACCAGGGCAACCCATTTTGGGTACATAGTTTTGACCCACAGCCAGATCCTTGGAGGAAAAACACAAAAACATTGTGGGGTTCCTTTGGGTGATCCCTTGAAACCAAGGCTAGGTCCCCCAGTAGTGCCCTTTTACCCTTTTTTGGGGGAGGGTTCCCCTAAAATAGACCACAGAAAAAAGGGTACCCTTTTTCTAACCTCTCTACTGGAGGACCTAGAAGGTGAAAAGGGTGCCTTCAGATATCCTTTGTCCAGCAATCATGAAGACAGGAGGTCTTGTCAAGATGATCGTCTTGAACCCCCTTTTGTCCGCTTCTATGTTGGAGGCAGGGCAACGCCGTGCCCCGACATCAACTAAGGACATGCAGCTTTGGCCGAAAGCCATGTTGAAGGGTCGGTTTTTGTGCCGAGGCAGTGCTTTACCGGGTCCAAGTGATTGTCTCCTAGGATTCTCGAAATTTTGCCACGCTTCTTTCTCCTGGCATGGAATCAAACTGCCGAAAGTTTTGCCTCAACCCAGCAGTTGAGGGTTTGGCAGTGCATGAAGAGATGTCCCACTCAATTACCTTTGGCCTTTTCCACCCCAAAGAGCCAAACCTTGTCTCAAATAGAGACCCCCCAATTTATATCTAGCCTCCAACTTTGATCACCAACATGGCAGCCCCTCGGAAAAACGAGCAGAAGCTCACGACGTCGCCAACACGAGGCCAGAGCCGCAGCGGGGAGTGTGCTTTGTGGGCTTTCCGCCCCCAGACATCCTGCGGTACCAAAACTCCACCAGCATCATGGAAGGCAGGGCTCGCGCATCACCGCGGGTCGCCATGCCGCCCTCTTCTTTCAACGCGCTCAAGGCGAATGCTTTGATCACGAGGCAAAATATGTTTTTTGCCAAGGACTCACACCCGCTGGGGGAGGGG
>CAUJNA010003339.1:373914-543914 GCA_963377175.1 Effrenium voratum
GAAAGAATTATTCTCCGATCATGACTTGTTGTTTGTTTTGAAGTTGTGCACAGCCTCAATCTTCTCGTAACTAGATGGGCTCTGATAATCGATAGGGAAACTCTGCGACCACGCTCCAGCGACTTTGTCCCATGCCCAAGACCCCAAAAACGTCCAACCAGCAGTCATTGGGTGCTGGGGTAGGAGCCCTGTTTGACAGAAATCACCCTATTTTCTTGAGGCTCGGACATGGTTCAAAGGATTATGACCTTGTCAATAGATGGGTTCCACTGGTTTAGATTGGTTTTAGCCCCATTTGCCAGGCAACCCCATCTACTTTGCCAAACACCTATGATTACAACAGGTTTTCGACCCAGCCATGCCCGGAGGAACGAACACTTTGGACACCTGCTTGTTGGTTTTGATGCTAGCACGTATGTGCAAGCAGATATTGCTTGAGCAAATTTGGTCCCTACCCCCGCCTCAAAACGGCTATGGAGCTGCACAATAGATTCCATTCCCATTCGGGGCCGGGGTGTCGTTTTTGAGGTGAACGCAAGAAAAAAGAGGAGCTGAGTCCGGGGCTGCAGATTTGGAGACAAACATACTTGCCTATTTGTCCTCGCACGCATGAGCAAGTGAAGCAGACCTGTGATGGGAAACGGATGATTAGGACTTTAGAGGTGGCTTACCCGCTCAAAAGTTAGCCCTCTGTTGGAGTGGAAAGTCAGCCATATCAGTCAACAAGATGCACAGCTCGAGGTCAATCATGTATCCTTATCATCGTCCGAGCCCCAGAGCTTATTTTACCCGGCCTCTAAGCATTGCGAGGGGGTGGGCTGTCAACCCTTGACTAAAAGAGGTGATTGCCTTGGACCAAGGACGCCAAATTGACTGCTTCCAACTGTTCCCAAGGACGAGTGGGTATTTGGTGTCGGAGGCACTTTAGGCCGTTTTCTGATCAGGCAATTTTGCCCTTTCGCTATTCGCTATTCGCCGCAGCGAGCGGACAGTCTGACACATCAAGGTGGGTAACGGGCTTCCTGCAGGGAAGGCTCCGAAGCGAAAGCCACATCTAAGTTAAGCAGCGTACTAAAAGGGACCGTTTGGACGTTGACCAGTAGCCGGATTCCTTTACGGTTTTATCTCATGATTCATGATTCAAGGAGCGCTTCACCATCTGTCTCTATGACTACTCGAATACTGAGTGGCGCGCCTTAAAATGGCGCGTCTTGGACACCTGCTTGAATCCTGTGATGTGGCAAAGTGACTACTTTTGTCGGGCTAGGACATGGTCAGGTTGTTAACACCAACACTGAGTGTTGTGCCTGTATTATCTATTCGCCTGAGGTTTTCCTGGGACCCAAAAGGGAATTCTACGACATAGCTTTTCTACAAGTGGCTGCCTGTGGGTTTCCATGTGTTTTCACTTGCTATTCATTGAAGCTAAAGCCTTGCAACTGAAACTGAGCAGACCATCATGGCTTCATGTCAGACACGGCGTCTGGCCACAAGTCCTAGCGATTGCCAAAGTCGTCCTGCTTCCAAAGAACGGGGACCCCACGACGCTGACGGACATTCGACCGATCACGATCTTTTCTATCATGTACCGGTTGTGGGCAAAGATTCGTGCAAATCAGATTTGGCACGATTGTCCCGCGTATATGCCCCCCAACATTGCGGGCGGCCTACCTGGTCGAGGTGCGGAGGACGTGTGTATCCAAGGTACTTTGAGAAGACTCGTGGGTTTGTACTTGACCTCGAAAAGTGCTTCAACCTCATGCCCAGCACGCCCGCTGCTGAACATGTGTGGCGGATCTGGAAAGTACTGCATGGTAGTGTGTCTGTCAAATGCAAAGTAAAGCTGAACGCCCTGATTGTGAGTACATGATGAGTGATCAACTGCACAACCTTTCTATCTGGGACGCCTATTAGGTCTGCAGAACAGGCTGAATGCCCAGACTTGTAAGCGAGCCAGAGCAATTGAACTAAGCCGCCTTACGATTGGGGAAGTCATCGAGCTTGATTGAGGATCCCCGGAGCAATTGAGCTTGATACATTTCCCGTTTAGCCACGTGTGACGGTGTGCCGTCACTAGCTTTTCCTTTCGACCTTCTACTCACTGCCTGTTTTCAGAATGTTCTGCAAGCCAGTGGCCCCTGTCTCAATTGACGTTCTGGGTAATGTTGACAGCGAAAATGGCAGATGGAAGAGGCGATGTGGCCAAAAAGTGAGGATTTGTATTCATTCCCGCTTTAGGTTTCCATACTTGCGCAGTTTGCATCAATCCAGATGTGTGCACAAGCATATACTGTATCAAATGTCGATATGTGTGTCGCGCGGAGCTTTCGAAAGATCGTTGTCAAAAGCTCAGAGGCGAACTACTGTTTCCCAAGCAGTGCAGCTTTCCAGCAAGCTAATTTTGACCCCGGGTCAATAAACCTTTCATATTAATAGGGGGGCGTTTCCCTTCTAGCGATGAACCCCCACACCAGTCCCTTAGCGGCACCCCTTAATCAGCCAGGGGGTTAGAAAAGTCCAGGGTGCCCACTACGAGATATCGTTTCAGACGGTCTTCACACCCATTGCTGACCTTGCAAATAGTTTTGGGTATGAATCACGGCCTGGCTAAAGAAGACTCATCCAGTTTCCTTAAGAAAACGCTCCCCCCGATCAAAGCAATTCCCTGAAGCAACTCATATTTTGTAGGGGTCCCCTCTTTCCGGATTTGGGCTGCCAACTCTTTTTTTGCTCTGGTCCGAGGGTCCCCTACGTAATGCAGAATTGCGCCTTCCATCCTGTTGCGCTCCAATTGCAAGGGCAACCTTTGCAGATGACCTTTAAAGAGGGCTCAGCATAGGAGAAGTCAGGGGACATGTGTTCAAGCGGGCCTTGAACTGAAAACCATCATATGGCTGTGGGTCAAAGCCATTGGTACCATTTTGGGGTAGGTGCACCACCCATTTTAGTCTATTTTTAGTCGGGATTGGGATGTTCACTGCGGGTACGGGATTTTGACCCATGGCTATATAACAGTGTACGATTTCAAAGTCGGTTTTCGACGAGTTTAGAGTTATGCGTTCGGAGGGCGATGAAGCCCTAAGAGCCCCTAAGAAGTTTCTGAACCAGGAGGTGCAGCTTGGGCTGGGGTGCTGGGTCTACTTGGGTGGGTCTTTGTGTTTGAGGGTGCCCTTCTTTGGTTCCCAAGGGAAAAACACCCACCATCATAGGGTCCCCTTCCCCGATTTTGGGCGTGTCTTTGGGTGTGTCTTCTTTTAGGGGACCCCAAAATGCGTTGTTTTCCTTGTGGTTTCCCTTTAACCCCCTTGCCCCCCCCCCCAAAGAAACGCGTACCCTCAAAGAAAAACACACCCATTCGAAGCGCCCCTGAGACCAGCAGCCTTCGCCGCTGATGTGGCTGGTGATCTCGGATCGGTGGCACCAGGCGAGAGCCGGGACCGGCGTGGAATTGGGACGTCTGGATGCCCCAATTTTTGTCAAACGGAGCTTGGACGCCCATTTTTTGGGATTTTGTTTACTACAGTTTTGTGGTTTAGTGTCATTCAGTTTTTGCAGGAATCGGAAGGGGATGGAAGCACTGTTTCGACATATGCTTCTAATTGGTTTTCGAGTGTGGTCGTGGATGCTACAACTCCAGCGAGAACTGCCACGGAGTTCCAAGAATCGGTGCATTGAGGACAGCTGGTGGTGCGGTTGGGTGTGTGACATTGGCTGATGAGCTCCCCATGCCAGCCATGGTCATTGTTTATGGTTTGTGTTTTATTTTGTTGCCTTGTAGGTTAGTTTAAAGGGACGCCAAAAAGAAAACCGCCACCCCATTACTCCAGTCGGGGTCAACATTACTGAGACACAACCACTTTTATCTCCGAGCACTGCGAGTCTCAGGGAAGGTTCATGACTCCGGGCAGTTGAAAGGTGTCCTCTTGTGGCTACTCACTACTGCTTTCGCTCTCGTCAATGCAAGGCAAGATTCCAATCCAACTGCAGTGAGTTATAATCTAATCCTGAGAGGAGTCTACCGCAACGAATCAACAGTGCGGCGGCAGCTGTTTCCAAATTAAGTGATTGGGGCTCACCAGTGAGTATCTTTGGTGATATGTTTCGTGATTCCCGCAGCCGGGGTCATCTCTCAATGAGGAATCTTCCAAAATGGATGGTTGGTTACCTTTGGTGTCCCAATACAGCTCAAAGGTACACTCAAACAACACACCCAAATACACAATTGAGGACACATGTTCCTTTTGTTGAATTGGTTCTATCCGCTCCGAGACATGTGTTTGGCATATTGTGTCTCCTTGACAGCACAATAGTTGAAAGGCGAAAGGTCAAGCATCTAAGTGCTGAGTCCACGGGTGCATGTGTTGCATTGTATGATCTTTTGTTTTTGCCTCCAGCTGTAAGCCGACCTAAAGTATACGGATTCCCAACTTGTTACCACCTGATCTGCGGCTTGAATCTTTATCCTTGTCTCGAAATCCGACCCTCCATCTGCTCAAAACAATGCTTGCTTGAAAGGGAACCCACGAAATCGGGGGGGGGGGGGGTTATGGTTACCCTTGGCATTCGCGTTGAGCCCCCCAAACGATTTCCTTTGGATTCGTGGTGAGCCCGCCTCCAAGAGGACACCTACACTTTTTGTGGCTCCCAACACTTGTCCACCCACTACGGTTGTCCAAAGCAGACAACCCAGCTTGCTGAGGTATCCGCTTTCCACACATTTATGGGAGTGCACAGGGAACCCTTAGATGATGTTAGTATTGCAACACACTTATGTGCGCTTCCATTGTTGAACAGATGAAAATACAGTTCGAACACCTTTTGTGAGTGTGCTCAAGAAAAAACTAGAAGAAGGGACCTTTCCTGGGGTTCCTCTTACAACCCTATGGCTATACCGGCTATACCCCTACTCCCAGGTGAAGGGTTCTTGTTGGGATGTTAAGGAACTTGGGATGTGTCTCCGCGCTGACCTCCCAAACGCAGAGCCGCACATCCAGATGGTCGGGCTGAAAAAGCCTTCCCATCCAGCAGCCACTGTTCACGCTGCCGAATTACCGGCCCATGTTTGAAGCAAGTGTGCTTGTTATTCCTAGCTTAGGCTGCATGATGATTCTGGAGCCAATCTGGTGCCTTTTGCGGGTTCCCCCTGACAAGCATACGAATGGGGATTCCTGATGTTCGGTTCCAAGGTTGTGGGATCACCCGGGGTTTATCCAACCACCTCTGTGCTGCTTCTGGGAATCTCCCCCTTCTGGTGATACTTGTGGGAGTCTCCCTCGGTGTTTTTTCCCGCCCCCTCCTCCCCCCCCCCTTTTTGTTCCCCTTGTTTTTTTTCGGCGGATAGTCTTGAGGGTTCGGCCCTTTCGGTATCCCACAGCCCTCGGCTTGGACATCGGGGAGTCGGCCAGGTGGACAGCCTGCTCTTCGCCGTGCTGAACTCGAGGCCTCGTTTTCCGCTTTTTTTGTGTGTGGCCGATTCGCGGCGAATCGCCCATGGTTGCTCTCTCAAATACAAATTTGGGGAATTTTTAGTATAGTTTCGACAGGGAGACCAAAAGGAAAGCTGCCTTTGTTAAACTCCAGCCCCCTAGTTTGACACATGCCCCACATGTTCTAGCCATCTACGGACTCACCCGCCGCCTTGACTTGGACGCGAAGACGATAAGCTTAGATCCAATGCACGAGCGCCCCCAAAACGGCAGTCGTTGTGGGTGGTTCAAAGTGAGGCCTTTTAGACAAACATCATTTCACTGGTTCTTGCCAAGTCGGGCGTGTGTTTATGGAGCCTACTGCTTTCAGGGCTTAAAGGGAAACCACAAGGAAAGGCGCCCAATTTTTTGGGGGGTTCCGATGTTTTCACATCCAAATAGCCTCTTGCTTCTGGAGTCTTTACAAACGGAGGGGCTTTGGGTTACTTGCGATGTCCAACCCCATCGAATCGCGGCTCCGGGGAATCCGCGAATCGTCGTCGATCGAAATCGATGGAGGTCTCACCTGCAGCGTCACGGCCGGGACAAGGCGCCCTCCAGGGATTGGAACAGGTCCCCAAGTGGATGGACGAAATCCATTTTGCACCTCCTAACAACCCCTGGAATGATGATTACCCTGGAAATACCAGCAAACAGTGGTGCAGGATTTCGTCCATCCACAGTACTTTGGGGTTGTCTCAAAATAGGGGACCCTGACAGGTGTTCCTTCTGTTTCCCTTTAAAACCACCCAAAGAGGGTACCGTGACAGACCCACACTTTCTTTGTTGGTGGCGTACACCGGGCAAAACACGTTTTTGTCCATACCCCCATAGGCGAGTTTCCCTAGTGATTGTTTCGAGGATGCCCTTGTCAGGTTGGTAAGGGAAACTGCGAGGACGCCACAAAAAGAAAACGGGTGCCCCAGTTTTGAAACATGTTTGGAATCCGTTGATGTCGCAGACTTTGGGTTTTGTACCGATGGCTAAAGAGTGCCAGAGCCACGGTTTGGCAAACCAACGGGTACCTCCAAGTGGTTGTTGGCATGTGGGCAGATTTTCTGATACATGAGACAGATGAACAGGTGGTCTGGGACTTGGGTTGGACCCACTTGTTTGTCGCTCGAATATAGGTCATGCAAGCGGGATGACATTTGCAACATTTGAGGATCCAGGTGGCCGGTGCATGATTGCAATGTTGCAACAGGTTCTGCTGCTGCTTGCTGCTTGCTGGTTGCTGGCTGCATACCTCATACCCAGCATGTTTCAAGAAGACAGGATGAACGATGCCCTTCCAGCTTGCACATGGACGGCGCAGCAAACTATGATCACTGGGCTCCAGCCTTCAAGGTTTTTAGATTCCTTCGAGCAGATCACTGCTCCGACACGTAGATTGGGTTTACACATCAGGTTTTGGGTCACTTCTAGGTTAGTTTCTCTTTGTGAGGTGACGTTTATTAGGACAATAATGGGGAGACCTATTTGGAGGCTGGCTTTGCAGAATTAAACCGTAGTTCACCATGCCAGACCTCATATATGGACGTATACATTCGCTCTCTGACCTACTTTGGAACTTTGCCCTCAAACTGCTTCTTCATGAACCAATGAATCTGAAGACCTTGGCACAGCCAAGCAGCACGGTCAAGCACAAATTGGGTTATCCCGACTTTGCAATGCAGGGACTGGAGGGGCGGGGATCAGGATGGTTCTTTTGGACAGCCTTGTTGGACATGACATATACACACATAGATTCATAATTTCATCGGACTTGCTTTTTCTCTCAGACGGATGCCTCGTGGAGGTGTACCAAACTTGAGCAAAGAAGTCCTTGCAAAAATGACCAGCCCGAGTGTAGGCTCCATCTACCAATTGGGTGGCACCCTCTAACTTCATTTTCGGTTTTATCGATCTTCGCCTAGAACCCCGCAAATGGGTTCCCCTTTTGTGTAGTTTCTTGTTCAGTGGATTCCTCTCTTATCCCACTTGGTTGAGTCCCATTTCTCTGGCTTTCGGGTTTCTTGGTCATCCCGACTTAAATGGTCAACCCCACAAGGGCGCCATAGCGCTTCGTTTGCGCAGGGGGCGCAAGATCTTGCGCGGGGCTTGCGCATGGCGGCCACGGACCTCCTGATGAACATCATCGACTTGGAGTCTGCGATTACCTCGGTGGCCCGAAAATTATCCTGCCCCCGAACAAAGGGCGATAGATTTTGCCCCAACAATATTCTTCCCGAGGACATATGGCTTGCACAAAGGTGGGGGTCCTCGAATTGAAGGACATATCTTTCTCTACGAATGAAGACTCCCCAATACAACATCTTTTGCCCAGCCCCAAACTAGCCGACACGAGATTGAAATTGGTGTTCGGTTCCAGGGACCCTCCAGCGTCTCATTCTACCCATGCGTAGAACCCCAAGGGCTGTTCGTATCTGTTGTTGGGTGAGAGTTGGGTTGGGTGCGGGCCCCTTTGAGGATGTCTTCTAAGGGTAGCCCTAGGCTTGTTTGGAAAGGGAGAAGGGAAACCAGCCACCTTCCCATGTGCAAAGTCCCAAGCTCCAAGAAGCAGCTGTTGGGACCCTGGAAGTGCGAAAACCAAGCCACCACCCTTCCGGACCTTTGAAGGCCCCTTTTTCAAGTGAATGCTGTGTCCCATCGCGTGAGGTTCCAAATTGAGAAGCCGCCCGAGTCTATCTCCGCCTCAGGTTGTTCCCCACAGATTGCGGCAGTACGCCATGAACTTTGCCAACCTGAAGACGGCGGGGGCCACGGCGAGCTCGGCTTCTGCTCGGGGGCTTTCTGGCGAAGACTGATCGAAGCAGGAACAAAACGGCCTCCGGTGGGGCCCTTTGTTTGTGTAGGTCCCCCAGCAGTACCTTTTACCCTGTTTTTGGGGAGGGTTCCCCAACTAAAACAGACTACAGAAAAAAGGGTACCCTTATTCTAACCTCTCTACTGGAGGACCTAGTTGTTTTTTGAAGGCGGTTCCCTTTTATCCTCAACCACCCAAACGAAGAGTGCACTTGTGCGTGAGAGCCCCAGGAGAATCTTGAGGTTCGAACATTGTAGCTGAGATCTGTTTTGACAGATTCCTTGATGACAGGCGATGCATGTGATTTCAGTTTTTATTGAGGCAGCAAACACTGGCCAGGCTAATTTGACAGCCGTGAAGAATCCATTTATTTTCATAGAGACCTTCCAGAATTGCCTTTGCGACCGGGAGAATAACTACACATCAAGCTTCTCCTTTCCCAGGACTGTTTGGTGCTCTTTCCCAGGCGCGATTCGTTTGGTGCTAGGGGCTGGAACTCATTTGTATGGAAGGGGCAGGCGTTTGTCTGTGCTTTTCCCCAGTAACGGTTCAATCCAGTTTCCCTTTAGACCCTCGCTCTTCACCAGTTGGCCCCTGCAACGATTTACCCTTGTCTTCAAGATGCAGCTCGATTGAAGCTCCATGGGTTTAATGCAAATCCGAAGCACTGCCCCCGACCTCCAGTGCTGTCCTTTCTCTTTTCTGGGGAGGAGTTCCAGTGTAATGTTGACCCTATGTTGATGAACCCCTGTTTATTGCTCTGGGGGTGTCCCTGGTTTTAGTGGGGATTCATCACTTTGAGAGGGGACCACCCCCATATCAACAACAGGGGTTTTGAATATGGGGTCAACATGAAATAGTTGGTTGATAGCCTTTAGCCAAGCAGTGTAGCTCACTCAGGCCACTGTCAGTTTTGTTTAGCAACTGACTCAATTGGATCTAAGTGCTATATTGAGACCGTCGCCATGTGCACACGCTACTCAAAATCAGCTACCAAAAAAACAACTGCCACTCCATTAGAATACCAACACACGCATACCGAAACTGCCAAATAATTGAAATACCAACTCTCGAACAACTCTGCAAACAACCAAACCAAACCAAGCCAAACCAAACCAAACCAACCGTCCAACAAAGCGGCGCCCTTTCCGACGCAAATCCGTGGGCTCTGAAAAAAACCACACTCCGAGTCAAGGCCATGCAGCTGCCGTTCCGGCTGGGCATCTCGGAGGAGGGGTTCGGTTCAAAGCCAACCATCGCGAGTTGGCATTTCCCAGGTGGCTGTGGGTCAAAACCAATGGTACCATTTTGGTTGGTAGGTGCACTGTTCACTGGGGGTGCGGTATTTTGACCCATGGCCAGGTACAGTAGGTTTTGGAGGTACCGTGGATGGCTGCGAAATCCACTTCTCGCACAGATCAGAAACCCTGGTTTCCGATTCGACTCCCCTGTAAATATGATAGTTCCCCATGGCTTCGAAGTGGCTTCTGGACTCACTTTCTGAGTTTCTGGACTTTAGTCACTTTGGCTGGTAAATGGAAAGTTCGGACTTTGATTGACCAATCCACTCAGGAAGTGAGTGGAGGTATGAATGCTCTCGTGCAACCAATATAAGCTTTGTACCGCGGTAGACACCCCTTATACACAGTATCTAACCTCTATGGCCTCCAAAACCCATACCGGAAATGCCCTTGGCCTAGGTGGACCAAACCGTATCCACCAACCTGGAGGGTGTTACCCTTGTGGTGCCCGACTACGGATTACGCATCGGGATCCGGGATCGGGGCATATTATATTCGTTCTGGCTGTTCTGCTGTTAGTTTGCGGCATTTGTGGCATGTGGCGGGCTTTTCAGGCATTTGGCTTCTTTGGGGGGCTTGAACATTAGACCCTGATCAATCAACCCCTAGATTTGTTTTGAGGGGGCACCCTGCTAATTTATTCATCCAGAGGTTTCATTCGTCCGGGGTCGTTCGATTCCACGTAGGACAACTTCACCATCGACTTCAAGCTGCGTTTCAGGGGCTACGCCCTCTTGGAGGAGGGCGCCAAGGCAAGGCCGGCGCGGTTTTCGGTTGTTGCTGGTGGTTGTTGGTTGCTTGGTTTGGTGGTTGGTTTTGTTGCTGGTGGTTGCTGGTGGTCATTGGGTGGTGGGTTTGGTGGTTGGTTTTGTTGCCCGTGGTTGGTTGCTGGTGGCAAGTGGTTGGTTGCTGGTTTTTGCGTGTCTGACAGGGTCCCTAAAGTATAATTGGGCCAGCTGAAACATCACTTTTGCCGGTGACTTGCAGGGTTTCGTTGTCTATCCAAAACTGGGTGGACAAGAAAGGGGCTGTTGCGTAGCAGCGCCAACTCCAAGCTGCCTTGAGATGGCTTGCTGATGCGTGGCCCATTCCTTGATGGTTCGAAAGTGGAGGGACACGGTCGGGGCTGGTGTTCCGCGCCTGGTAGTTGTCAGTAGGCCATGCCCAATGCCACATGGGAACACTGCGCGAGATGAGCTGGGCACATTGCGAAGGCAGTGCCAAATGCTGAAGGGGGAGGGGGGTCAGGCAAGGCGTGAGCAAGTACATTGCGACAGGCTGTAAGCGCATTATATACTGTAACATCATGGTCAGGATGCCCAGGCTATTCACAGGAATGCAATCCCACAGCGTTTGTTGCCTTTTGAATAGACCCAACGACCTGAGTTGCACGACATGCGCCAACTTCTGTGAGCCTCGAGTTGTTCAACACTAAATGGGATGAACAGCACACAACACTTTCATGATGGAGGTTTGTTTTGTTCACTCTGTCCCTGAGCTCAGCTGAGCATGCACAACCAGTAGACCAGCAGCAGGTTGCTTTGGTAGAGGGTATCTCTCTCGATTCAGGCTGCTTGGTGAACCAAACTGCATCCACCCACAACGCCCCGGACGTGTCCCTTGGTTTCTCGACCAGTCGCCTCTTTAAATGTGGGCATGTCCTTTTTTTGGGAAATCCCTTGGGCCCTTTGAAGAGGGACACCAAGGGAGTACTGTAATCAAAGGAAAACAAAAGGGCGCCAACCATTTTCGGGGTCCCCTCATTTTGCGACAAACGCGTATCATGTCATTGGAGGCTGGCATGCAATCTTGGCGTCGGATAGGGGTCAACTAGACACGTCGCAACCCCGACACGTCGCTGCCGCCAGTGCCAAAGCATCCTGGCCTGCTTTGTTTGAGGCTCAGACGGCTGTGGAAGACCTTGATGTTGTATTTCGGTGCTGAACAGCGTATAGCTCATATTTTTCCTCGCAGGAACCAAACGGGGGGATGGGGGAGGGATATGTTTTAATTTCTTTGTGACCCCCTAGCTAGCACCCAGTACTTACAGATCATATACTGCATTTGCAGGTTAGATTGTGATGGTTTCGGCGTTGTCTCTTGGCCATTGAGCTCAACATTCGAATCTGATGCTTTGGAGGTCCAAAGACTAGAGGATCAACCGAGGCCAAGCATGACGTGGATGCTGTAAATCTTGAACAGGTTGAATGGTCACAGAAATACACATGTTTACTATACGGTTCCCAGATTGGTTCCTTGGCGTTCGGTTGTTTCTCATTGTTGGTTCTGAGAACAAATGCGTTAGCAAGGACATCTGCAGGATTCTGTTGGACAACCACGATTTTGTTGGAGTTGATCTAAAGGAAATTACCAGGGAATGTGCTTGTCTTTTGACCCCGCCTGTTTGCCCAAATGGTGTGGCCTTTTTTCATCAGGATGCACGGGAAAGGATGTCATGCAATTTATTTAATCGCACGTGTTTTAAGGAATTTAGAGGCCAGCAAAGACCTGAGCACATGAGCCACAACGCAATATGAGTGATTGGACATGAGGGGGGGGATCACTCTCAACCATGAATGGATGAGTCCATATTTTGGGTGTGGATTTTGGTAAAAGTATTCTTCATTTGCTTTGCACGAAACGATCCAAAGTTGTGTGGGTTAACGCGCGACAAATCAAGGAAATCACCACATGGTTCGAGGCAAGAAGCATATCACTCTATGAGACTAGATAAAACAAGCTAGCCCACTGGCAAGCTGTTCTTTCTAGAACTTGACCTTGCTTCAACCTTATTGTCAACGGGCAACTGATCATTGCGTTGGAGTCGGTGGCATCTAAATATTGATATGAACCCGATGTTCCCCACCTATTCTTTTGAGCGAGCGACTTAGGCCAAGAAGGGCTTGGCGGACAGGGACCAGTTCCGCATTGCTCTGGAGGCCTCAGACATGCGACTCGGATCGTTTCGGGATCATCGCTTCGGTGCATTTCGATTTCGATTTGGCCCCTCGGGCGTAGCTTTGAGACTTCCAGCTGGCAGCTGGTTGCGATCGGTTGCCTTGGCAGGCGGCCAGCCTCAGCTCTGTGGAGGACGGCATGCTGGCGGGGGAGCAAACCGGCAAGCCACAGGCGGGCTCTCGCGCGCCAGAGCGGCTGGCTGGAGGTCCCATGGGTTCGAAGCAGCTGGAAGGGGAGGCGTCTTTGGGCGGAAGCTGGTTGCTTGGTGAGGGGGTCTCAAAATTTGCATGGGTCAGGGGAACTTAGCGGGAAAAATGGGGAGGTGTGACTTTGGACAGTTGAAGGTTGGAGGGAAATCGGAAGCAAGCCTTTCTGGGGTTCTACTCTTTGTCCGGAACAGCGCGGGGCTACTGGTTGTCGGTATAATATCCCTAGACCATCCCTACTGGGAAGACCAGTCCAGTTAGGAAGTGCTTAGCCAAATTAGTAAGTCCCTCAAATGGCATACATGAGGGTCCTGCTTCCGGGTTTCACTAAATAGGATTATATAAGTGACCAACCATTTGCCCGCCGGGGTGGTTACCCACCACAACCCCACCAACCTGACCTCGGATATAAACAGCCAGAACTGGCATAGATGGACTGCCTTGGCGGACTTATACTTAGTTTACAACCGAGCGGTTGCCAATCACTTACTAACTTGGCAACGAACACCCAAAGGGTTTCCCTTCGAAAACAACTCCCAAAAAGGCACCCAATAATCCTCATGGAAGTCCACTGGAGGGCTGTTGGTGCACTCATTTTGCAAGGTCATCGAGCTGTTTTACCGGGAAACCAAAAGGAAGCCAAGCTTTTGTGCCCCCCCGTTTGTTTTTGCAATTTAAGGTATTTGGAAACAAACCAAAGTTCCTACAAGAACCCCAATGCTTTGTAAATCAAGCCCCCAGCCTCCCTGAGGACCAGGAATTCAGATGTCGCTGAACTAAGACAGGCAAGCTTTTTTGCCCGCCTTCCAAAGCGAAGGCCTGGCACATCGTCTTCTGCTACAACGGGCAGGCCACGCAGCTTATGGTGCGCGGTGGCCCAGGCAAAAGACGGGGTAGCGGTTGATTCAAGCAGAGCTCCTTAAAGGAAAAACCATTTTAACGCGCCAGTCAGTTGTTCAAGAACCTCATAGGGCTCCTGAAAAGCGAAGGGTCGATTTGGCCATAGACATTTCCTTTCCACCAGACCTGAAAGGCAACCTTTTCTTTGGGGGGAGGGGTGGTTGCAAGAGCGTCTGTCAAAATCAGTCCTTCATCCTGTTGCTATATGGTTGTAGTTTCCCGTGCGATATGTCCCACTGCGGCATACGGACTGGGACTAGGGATCCATCCCTGCGATTTTGAGCAACCCAGCAAAAACGGGCCTGTCCTTTGTATGGCCAAACCTGTGGGGTTTCAAAATTATGGATTTAAGCTAATTTCAATATCCGACCCGTGCACTTAAGCCCTGCTCCTGTGTCTGCACCTCTGATCGGAGCACATGTCAGAACCGGGACACGGTTGAATGTTTTATTTTGTTTTGGGCACTCGTGAAAGCAATGCAAAAACCGGCTGCGCTACAGAAAGTGCATTTGGCAGCAACAATGGATGCAAACGCCTTCGTCAAAGTAATTCACTACTGGAAGGGCAGCCTGTCAAATCCTGTGGGGTCACTGTGCTTTTTCTATTGAATGCTGAATTACCCGGGGGGTGGGGGGGGGGGGGGCAAAATCGCTGAGTCAAGAAATCCTTCAACATCACGGATTTAAGGGGGCCCGTGTACTTAAGAGTCGGCCCGTTGTCTGAAACAAGATTCGGTGGCTTTTTGTGTGACAAGAGCAAATGTTGCTGAATCATTGAGCAACCTTAACATGGTGAGACCGAGCCGTGACGCAATCAAAAACGTCGCAGGTCAGAAGTGCACAATGTTGTTGTTTTTTTTTGCCAAATGGGGAGTGATGGCAAGGATTTGTGGGAATGCTGGATGATGGTTGACAGTTTATAGCTTAGAGTGAAGGCCGTGAGACTGGGGCTCGCTAAGCATATGGAGATGGTGCTGTAGTCAGGGCAGCTAGTACTCAAGTGGGAGCTCCTGCCTTGATCACCGGGCCACATTCCATAAGCACGGCCAGCCAAGAATGTTAGTGCAGCCAAATTTCGTTGAGTGCAGACAAAATTCCTTTAGCACGTGCAGAAAAAAGAGCGGTGCAGCCGGAAATTCCTCATGCGCAGCCGAAGTTCCTTGATTGCACCCCCCCCCCCCGAATTTAAGCCCAAATAGCCGGCAGCCAAAATTCCTTAAGTGCAGCCAAAATTCCTTAAGTGCAGCCACCATTTCCTTAAGCGCAACCAAAATTCCTTAAGTGCAGCTTAAATTCCGTAAGTGCAGCAAAATTCCTTAAGTGCAGGGTTAATTAGCTTAAATTCAGGGGGGGGGGTGCACTTAAGGGTTTTGGCTCCTGCTCGAGATGAATCTGGTGGTGAATTTAGTGGTTTTAGATGCTGAAACAGCGCTTTTGAGCCCCGAAAACCCTTAAATTCACCACCAAATTCATCTCGAGCAGGGTCAAAATCCTTAAGTGCACCCCCCCCCCTGAATTTAAGCTAATTAACCCTGCACTTAAGGAATTTTGCTGCACTTAAGGAACTTTGGCTGCACTTCAAGAATTTTGGCTGCGCTTAAGGAATTTTGGTTGCGCTCAAGGAATTTTGGCTGCACTTAAGGAATTTTGGCCGCACTTATGGAATTTTGGCTGCCGGTGACTTAGCTTAGATTTGGGTGGTGCACATAAGGAATTTGATCCGCCCTTTAGCCGCACTGAAGGCATGTTGGTTGAGTTTTGCACTAAAGTTTTGTTGGCTGGGCCCAAGTAAAAGTCACTTGCGTTGCGGCGTATGTTGAATCTCAAGCCGGCAGAGCAAAAGTCGTGAGAATGCTGGTCTCACTGTAAAGGCACGTTGCGTGACAGTAAATTTGCATCGTCTCTTGATAAATGGGCTCAGTTGTTGATGTTCCCACGCCACTTTGTTTGTATGGGGCTGCCTTTTTTTGACCTTGCAACGCGTGAGTACATTTTAATTTGATATTGGGCCTTGCTGCACTGAATTGCTTGGATCCATGGGTGTTTCCGTATTTTCCGTGGGGGTTCTGAAGAAGGCTGTTGCTGAAACTGGGGTATGTGCCGCGTTTTTCATTGCTGACCTCGCCAGATCCTGAAAACATGTCTATCCTCACCAATTGTTCACACCCTGCTTCAATCGGGCTAAACGCGCCAGAAACGTGCTTAAGTGCAGCGGGCGACCTTGATAATTTGCATAAATCCGTAGTTTGCCCCCCACAAACTGACTCCTTGAAATGGTCTGGTGTGTGCCACCCACAGTTTATACTGATTTTGCTCTGGTTTGCAACATGTGTGATCTGAGTCAGAAAATGCCCAAAACAACACATTCACCGGGTGTGAGTTTCAAAGGCTCAAACAAGGCAATGACATCAAGTCCGTATTTTGCATTGTTCCAAAAATACATAGCCTTTTCGGGCAGTTCAGCTTCGAAAACACACAAGTTTGAAAATCATTAGGTTTCAGCAACACTGAAAACTGCCCCACCCTTCAGTACACGGGCCCCCCCTTAAATCCATAATTTTTGAAAGCCAACAGCCAAACCCAAGGCTCGCCTTTTTAACTTTTGCCCTTCGGGTGTTCTGAACAATTTGCCCTTCTGCGAAATCACTTGCACGGGGCCTAAGTCTAGCTCAGGCTTTGAAGGTGCCTTGTCAGGTTGGTTTAAGGGAGAGCCAAAGAAGCCAAGGAACACATGAGCTTAGCTTGGTGAGCAAGCTCGCCCGGGATGAATGTGACTTGTAGGAACATTACGCCCCCTACCACAGAGGTTCTCAGAACTTTGCCGAGAAGCTTTCCATGAAGATTCCACTAAACCAAGCAGGGGGGAGGCTTTGGGTTTTGTCCCACTTGGGGATCACCTAGAGTCAAAGTATGAAATCGACAAGAACCAAGCCCGTGCCCACGCAAGAGCCTTTTTTCACCTCTGCAAAACGAGGGACAGACAAACTCAACTCAAACAAAACCTACTTCCCAACTACCCACATTTCCAAGTTTCCCAGTTCCAACCAAGCCCATTTTGATACCCGCCCCCCTTTCTCCCCCCCCACTAAACCCCACGCATGCCACGCATCCGAGGCCTCCCATGGCTGGGGAGTGGCTCCATGTGGCCATCTCCTACGCCCCGCGCTCGGTGTGAAGGTGTCGAGTCACTCCTTGGGCGGAGGGGGGGGGGTGTCTGAAAAAAGAGGGGCGGCTTGAAACGGCGGCAGAGCCCGAAAAGCGGCCATTTTGTAGACAAGCCCTTCTTTTCAGCTTTGGGAATGATTGTCAACCTATGACACAGCTCAGGCGCTGGGGCAAACGCTGGGAGGAATCCACATGAACTCTGTGACACGTGCCCCTGTGGGTGAAATGCTAGGATCTTGGAGAACGCCAAGTGTCCTTTGAAAAAGCCAATTGGATCCACTTGACCAACTGCTTTGCTCTGAGTCTCAAGGCAGTCGTGCACAACGCATGAGTTTCATGCCTATCTCAAAGTACACGTGAGATTGCCCATGGCTTCTAGTTTGGAAGGTGCCACGCGTCGGAAAGCTCTTATCGACTACATCTAAGTCGCGTAGTTTTCGTCTAGTAACTGATTAAGCTCGGGCCTTTGGTGTGCCTGTGACTACGGGGCCGTTGCGCATGCCGAGAAGGCCCGTAAAATACATTGTCCAGGCAAGTTGCGCTTGCTGTTTTGCTTGACTGCTTTTTGGTTTGTAAGGCAGTCATGGAAGGAGTAAGGTAGGACTGCTGGTTGCCAATGCCAGGCCAGGTTCGAGATAGCGCCGTTTGGGTGTCATTTTGTTGGGGGGACCCCTCAACTCCCCAACAGCAGAAAGCGTTTCTGCCCAGGGACTTTGGGGTGGTTTGAAAAGTTTGGGGCAGCTTTCTGGGAGGGTTGCGGAAGGTTCCAGGGGGTTCCGGGGGCTGTTGGGGATACCACCTGGACTTCTGTTTTTCTTGGCTGGTTTCCTTTTGAAAGCCACAAGAAAGAGGTACCCTCAAGAATAGTCACGCCCATTTGAAAGAGGCACGCCCGACATCTTTCGCTAAGGTGGAAGGACACACGGAGCGACCTCCTCAGCTGTGGCGGATATGTCTATGTTGCTTCCTGGGAGTTTCCCTCCACCCAACGGTAAGGAGGACAGAGCAGATGTTGGTTGTCAATGTGTTTGCGGGATTACAATTGATCTTGATTTAATGCTGTGCTATGGATGATTGACACCACTGTAGAAACAGTAGCACATGCGCATGTAATTATATCCATGGACCACTGTCAAATGACCATTTTCATTCAGGTTGATGGTGAGGCCCACATGGACCCATGACATCAGGAGCCTGAAACAAAGCTCTGCAAATCAACTTGCATGAGGAATGGTATCTGCCGCGAATCGCCAGGTGGAAGTGGATTGCAGGCCCATACAACTTGCCCTTTTGTTAAAGTGTTGATTCAACTTGCCTTGACTTCCTTTCCGTTTGTTGATGGTCTTGATTCTTGAGGCACCGATTGAATCTAAGTCTCAGGAATGGGGTTACGAGCATTTCGTATTTTGTTTGGGTACGGTGAGAGGCGAGCATGAGGGATTATGTATACTTATGCATACAGGTATACACAAACAATCAGTAGTAAGGATGATAGCCCCTTCTGCCAGGTTGTCAAGGCCTACATGAGGAAGAAGCACAATTTGTCTGACGTACTTTGTTGATCCAGTGCACACGGCTGTTCTGTCGGCGTTTTCGCCCAGGATCTGTTGCTCTTGGGACGGCGCGCCGCCACGCAAGGCAGGGTTTCGGAGGGTTGCGAACCGACCTAAAACGGGAAGTGTTGCCAGGGTGACAAGCACTCCCTCGAGCTGATTTGGCGACCCCTCTGATACCAACTCAGGCCTACGGATATGTCCATATCCATGGCCCACTTGCATCAGGGTTGGGTCAGGTCACTGGGAATATCAACAAATGTTTGGGTAGATGCTCCTGGTCACTGCCTTTTGGGGAGCACCACATTTGCAATCACTTGGTGGAGAACCACATTTGCAACTGCCTGGTAGCAACCACACGTGGATAAACTGGATAAACATCCCACTTGGTAAGGCAACAAGCATTGTTTACAGGCTTGGACAATCATAAGAACAAAGTGCAAACGACTCGACTCTCACACGGTACATGTAGTCGGAGATTCCTCGCAAATGTACCAATCAGCAGGGGTGTTTGCAATAAATGACCTCAAAAATGGTGGTTGTCCCTTTGTTCTCGCTTCAAACAGATGCCAAAAGGTACCCTCAACACAAGATGCATGCGTGTCCGACCGAACCCCTCCTGTGCCATGGTCTGTTCCAGTGAGCATCATGTTGGATATGGATAGTTTGGATGCATGCAAAGGCAACCAAGCTTTTTTGTTCTTGTGGTTTCTTTTCTGCGTTTCTTTTCCATTTGATTTCGTGACGCCGTATACGTCTTCGGCCCGGTTTCTTCTCGCTTTCGGCGCTCGGGTCGGGCCTGGGGTTTCGCCTCTTCAGGTGGAGGCAGACTACAGCAAGATGGATCAGCGCGTCAGCGTGGACGGGTATGTCGGCCTGGAGGCGGGCGTTGGGTTTCGGTGACGTGGAAAACGATTGTTGTTGTTTTTTTCGCGCAAAGGGGGCGGTTGGGGATGGTTGGGTGTGTGTGTGTGGCTTTTTATGGCTTGAGGAGAAATGAAATGATACTTCGACTCCCACCAGCTAAAGTGCAGGAGGCCCTTTCGCAAGAAGAAATGTTTGCCGTCATGTCAGCCTGTTCCCGGATTTTGTTCCAACTCCCAACAAAACGCGCGATTCCGGGGACTCCATCGCAGGTGACGAAGAAGAATGTGATCAACAACTTGCTGTGCGATATTCACTACTTCCGTGCCAGGAACCCAGCGACCGAAGCGAAACGAAAGCCAAAAGCGAGGCACGTCTTGCATAGTGACTACCCGGGGAAAGCAAGCTCTAGAGAGAAGGGAAATGCTGATGCTGATGAAATAAGCCAGCCGGCTTTGACAGCCCTGCACTACTGTTCAGCCACCAGACTAGCATGCAGACACATAGTCCAAATGAACAGACACATAGCTTGTTGGGTTGCAGTGGGTTCGCGTTTGAGCAGTTCCTTTACCTTTTCCACCCCCACTACTTGTGTTTTTAAATCAAGGGCACATCCTTCGGTGTAGCAGCTTGTGTTGATGTTGTTGATGGCAAGGTGCCGGTACAAAGGGTCCTCGTGGCTTAACTCAAAGGTTCCCTTTTGTTTGCATCCACAAAGAGTGGTGACAAGGCATGCATCCTTGAAAGCTTCTCCAAGCTCAGCTGTTTCAGTGACTTCCACGTGAAGTCAGGGCCACGGGTGGACCCTCGCAGATATTTGTTCAGACTCCATGTGTGACGGTGTGACGCTCCCATCACTCGGATGGGAGGGGATTTTCGGCTCGTAAGCTCCTTTTCTTTGTGCTTTGGGGCGAGGCGTGGTGCTTGTCTGCGATGTTCATTCTCATGTCTATACGGCATCTGAAAAGTGATCGTCAAAATCATGTTTGAAGAAGTGGCTCCTGAAAGAACCGATTGCCCTGAAGAACCGATTCGGCTTGAATTATAGTTCACTTGTCCTTTTGGCACTCATCCCATCTCAGCAGTGGGAGCTCACTTTGGAACTTACCGGGAAAGTACGAGCGCGGTTTAGACCTTTTCTTTTGCACGGCTTCCCTCGGCCCTCTCAATTTGCCCTGGTTCTCTTCATTATGTTTCTCTCCAGGGGTTGTCTCAGATTTGGCCTTTCGAGTGCCGTCCTTTTCCCTTGTACTGGTAGGAGGCTCTCTTTCTATATCAAGCA
Organism: Effrenium voratum; assembly: GCA_963377175.1. Taxonomy (NCBI): domain Eukaryota; class Dinophyceae; order Suessiales; family Symbiodiniaceae; genus Effrenium; species Effrenium voratum. Next base: position 394,414 of record CAUJNA010003339.1, read on the forward strand.
CCCCCGCACAAAGGCCAGGCAGGTTCCAATCAAAACAAGGGAGGGGTTCCGCCTTGGTTCCTCTAAGGAGGGTTTCTTCTTCCCCCCATGGAAATCCCCATAGGTCTGGAGCCGCCGGCCTCTTCTCGAGGCTTGGAAGACCTCCCCCGGCGTGGAGAAGGTGATCGCCAGGCGGGTTGGCGTTCGCGCGAGTCGATCCCTGACCCAAGAAACCCCGGTTTTGGGACGTGGATTTGGAAGGATTTGGAAGACTATCATAGGGCCTGTCCACTTCCATTGGACAAAGTAGATGGTTTCCCGGGGCTAAGGGAACCAAGGTTTCACTAAGGCGAACTGGTTGGCTGGGATGCATTGGAATCTGGAGCCAGGGCTTCCGTTTGACCCATTCTCTGGATGACAAAGAGGAGAGGTGAGAGGATTCTAGCAACACTATGGATGGACGCAATCCTGCACCACACGAAAGCCTGGAAGCATGATTCCCCCTGAAAATACCCACAAACATAGTTTCCCATGGTGTCTAAGTGGTGCGAGCGGATTTCCACAGTCCACCCTGGAGGTAGTTTTGGATACACAGCCCTCCCAACAGACCCTCGGCCTTCATTGCGTACAGCTCGCTGGAGGCCAGCTGCGCGCCCAAGCACCGCACTTTTGCGGGTTTCCTCCATGTCCAACGGTCCTGGTATTTGGACAGGATGTGGCTCACAACTGAATAGCTGGGGTCTGGGTCCACTAAGACATGTTGAGGTTCCGTTTTTTTCTTTTGGCGCAGCCCATGGCCATTCGGCATTCGGCTTCGATCCGTTTCCAGTGGCCGGTGGTGCCAGGCACGCAGATGCGGATGCCCCGGATCCCATCCTGGCGGCCGGGGACAACGTGTTCACGGCGCCCCGGCGGAATGAGCTCAGCCACTCGTAACTTGCGGCCGTTGATGTCAGCTCTGAACATTTTTGTTGGGTCCTTTGCCAGAAATCCCCCTCTGCCAAGTTGAGAACTCTGGTAATCCGTGCAGATCCACTGTTTTGAGCATCTGCATAAGCCATGGTCCCTGGCAGTACCAAAGGTTGTTTCGTTGAAACAGGTTCGGGCTTGACCCAGCCCTGTGAACTCCCCACACCTTTGACAATGGAATGTGGACCCCTTGTAATTCGATGAGTTGCATTCTCCGTTTGGTAGGGACTAGATAAATGGAGCTGGGCCCCCCATTCCACTTTTCTTACATCCTTGCCATAGGCCTTTGTCCCGGGTTTGGTTGAAAATAGATCAGGGCTCCTTAAAAGATCTCCATGTTGCAACCGTTTGAAACATGTTGCTTTTTCAACACCAAACTAAAGGGAAACCACCATTTACAAGGCAATGTTCAGGTGTATAATGTAAGGATCCCTGTAGATGGATTCCACAGATTTCGATGGTTCCTGCTTATTTGGTGACAAACGTGGCGGTGGTTCACAAGGGCAGTCGGTCAAAACGCGAAACTCCGCCGATCACTCGGCCACCTCTGACTTCGCTGCTCGATTTGGATACGGAATCCGAATCTGCGAGCCCACACGGAGCTGAAGAATTCTGAAATGACTTGCTGGTTCAAGAGGCAGGGCATGAGAAATGGAATGACCCCGAGAAAAAGCATCCCCTATGGTTTCCTTCAAGGGAATCCTTAGGTTCATTCCCGAAACCTGTCATCAGAGTCCAAGCAGCTTTCTAGGAGCCTTTGTTTCACCTTCCAATCCAGGCATTGGAGCCATCCAAACCACGGATCACGTGGAAGAAAACTCGCAACCATCCGCCAGATGACGGTGGCGGCGTGCCTGCATGAAGACAAGGGCTACATCTTGGACTTGATCCCGAGCCTTGAAGCAAGCTCGTCGTGGTGACTTTTTTCCTACTTCGCAGGGGTCTCCGTTTAAGCTCCACCAATACAAAGCAGGGTGCACTTTCGTTTTCCCCATCCCGGGCGGACTGGGTGCAAGTCTCGCTTTTCTTTTCCCTCTTGGTTTATTTGATTCAACAACACCTTTTGAATCATTTTGAAATCCTGGCGGCCTGGCGGCGTGGCGGCTTTCCTTTTCCTGTATGCACCTGACCTGAAATAGGGTACCAGCTGCAAGCAAGTCATACCAGCGTCTACAACTATATATATATACACTTGCATCCGCCATGTACGCATCTTTCTGCCTCTTGCCGAAAATGCAAATGTTTGAGGCGTTTCGTTTAGGACATCCCGTTTCATTGCCAAAGCGCCGTTTGGCAGTTGTTGCAAAGATGTCTGCACAGTCGGTCGGAAAAGTCGCCTTTTGGTCGGGGAAAGTTGCCTTTTGATCGGGAGAAGTCGCCTTTTCAATTTTGCAGGGTTTCTCTTAGAAATCGGAAAGTGCACAAATTGCCCAGAGGCACAGCCAGAACGAACTGACCTCTTGGTAAAACGAGCTCAGCCATGATGAAGGTTGCCGGAAAGCGGTTTGGTACTAGTATATTTCCCAGATCCACCAAGCATTGAAAGAAGGAGCAAGAGAAACGCCATAAGTTATCATTTTATCATTGGACGTTTCCGAGAATGGAGGAGAGACGCCTACAAATGGTTGGTCTCCTTCCGGCCACACCGGTTCGGCATATCCTCTCCACGTGGTTGCCGTGTTACCAGCGCGTTGCGTGGACAAGCTTGATGACGACTGTTTCTGTATGGAGGCAGCTACGTATTGAACATGGGATGCAGTTCACAAGCATTCAACATCGGATTCCTCTGAGCTTGACTTGCGGGCCGTATTTGGAATCCAAGACCCTCACAACTTTAGGTTTTGGTAGTCTAGCCTGAAGATGCTCTCAGTGGCATTGTACGCTGAAAGCAGATCCATGTTCCTTGTGACTCGCCGAGGAAGGAGCGTTTGCCGGGCTCTTGGCGGCTTGCGATACGGGTCCAGTGACCCTGGATCTCTCAACAAAATATTCTATCACTGACTCAAAATGGCTGTGGCTCACAAAACGGGCACCCGAAGTGGAACCCTGGTTGGTGGGAACATGGACCAAAACCTGCGTAACCCCAGCTGTTTAGTTTTGAGCCACACCCAAATGATCAAACAATGGAATCCGTGCCTCAAGCCTTTGATGAGGGTTGTGCTGCTCTGTGTTTCCTTCTTGTCTTAGCCATTTTGGACCAGTCTGACTGTTGGCTCAGTGTGTGTCTTGTCGTTTCCTATCTCTCTCTCTCTCTCGCTCGCTCTCCCTCTCTCTCGCTCTCCCTCTCTGTGATAAGCATGCGCTTCCAACGAGGGACTGGGGCGAAACCCTGAATCTGCAGGCCACTCTGGTACAGATTGTTGGGTTGGGCAGAGATCCGCCCCCTAGAAATCCCAGCCTTGATTGGACCAATATGGGCGTGTCTGAGGGATCCCCCACGAACGGCGGGTTTCCCTTTGAATTCCCTTTCAAACCATCCCAGACGTGTTTCTGAATCAAGCAATGCACTTCGATAGGAGGAAAACACACATGGCCACAACTGCCAGCCTTGGGCCAACCCCTTACATGTTCAAACCAATTGTTTCCATCAACCTCCTCTTGGGTTCCCCTCAAAGGACCCCCCATCCCTTTCTTTGCAAACAAACATGCCCACCTCCCTCCCCAGGTGTCTCCCCCCCAAAAAAAAGACACACGCACACACACACACAAACAAATCCTTTGCACCAATTTTTGCCCCTCCAAATGACCGCTTCCCCCCCCCCCCCAACGACCCCCAAAACCGCCAACACCGCCCCCCGGATCGCGGAATCCAGGCCCGGGGCCAAAGTCTCGGGCCGGAACTTCACCATGTTCCCCGCCGTGCGCAGCCGCCTGGCCGTCCGGGCAGCCCAGCCAGAGGGTGTGGGCGACTGTGTGGTGGGTATTTGAGAGGAAGCCAAGAGGACACCCAGTAGGATCTCGTAGAACTTGTTCTTTCAAGTACGTGTAAAAGGGGGCGAATTGTGGGCAACTCTATATGCCGATTCTTTGCCTAGTCTGTGTGCAGTTTCCGCGCCCAAGCTTGCCGCCTTCCTTCAGCTTTTGGGAGTCATATATATATATATACATATGTATATATATATATGTATATATATACATTACTTTAAAGAGAAAGAAGAAAAAAACAACAACATATGTGTATTCTTCCGAAGCAGCAAGCTGGGCCTTCCTTTTCGGCTGGTGCCTCGAGCAAGAACCTTCCCGGACCAGAAAACCGTTCTAAAACCGGTCCCGCGGCAAGTGTCGTCAGGTGAGGTTTGTTTGAAAGCATTCCAATCCTTCTAGACCCCAGTATCAATCGGGTGTGGCTCAAAATTAAAGCTAGGTCAAACGGCAGGTTTAGCCTTTGGTTCCATTACCAAGCTGCCATTTGGTACATGTGCTTGAGCCACGGCCAACTGTTTTAACGTAAACCTCCTGCGTTTCTAGTGGCCGAGAGCTTATTTGGAACTATCTCACATGTTGAACTTCACAATGGGCCAGAATCAAGCACATGACTTTTGGTTGAGATCAAAAAGATGTGTATGTCTCAACGTCACACAAGATAGGACTAAAGGTAAGACCCTCAATAACAACCAGAGAATATTGCCGCTGTTTTTTTCCCTTTTTTCTTTTTTTTTTTTTGGGGGGGGGGCGGAGGAAGGGGGGGGGTATCCTCCATGTTGTTTTTGTCAAGCCGGTTGCGGTTGCCATGTCGCAAGTTGATTCCCCAACAGACTTAAACCCAGTGGTTGCCTCTGGGTAAAATGTCTACCTGGCAATGAACAAATGGAGCCCTGTTACTCACTCCCTGAGTTCCTGGGCTTTAGTCACTGGCTTGGATTATTTTAGTAGTAAACCACAAATGTGTTGACTTTGCTTGGCCCATCCACTCGCTCGGAAGTGGGGCTACTGTGGATGGACAAAATGCTGCACCTCCGAAGGATTCCTGGAATGATGATTACCCTGTAAATACCAGCAAACAATGGTTTCAGCCAAGGTTTCAAAGTGGTGCGACATGGATTTCGCACCCATCCACAGTATGGCCTCGAGGTAGAGTTTGGATATATAGCCCTCCCAAAAGACCACTGTGTTGACTTTGTTTGGCCCATCCGCTCGACCGGAAGTGAGGTTCTCTTTTGTTTGCCCAGAGGCTCCCGATTGATTTGGGGCCTTCAAACAACCAGGTTTTGAGACCCCGAACTCCTCCCAAGTGTCTAATGGAGGGGCCGGGTCTTCCATTGAAAGCCGAAGCCAGGAGCCTCTGTGTTGGCATTTACAGGCAAGACCATTCCAGGGCTTCTTTGCTGGATTTCGAGGACCCATCCACGGTATGGCCTCTTTGCTTTGCTTTCGGTCGATCGGAGGTGAGGTTCTCTTTGGTGTATTTTGCTTGGATGTTAGGACTTCAACGTTTTGCCCAACTCACGGGTTTCCATTAAACCACAAAAACTTGAGCTTTTCGCAGAGAAGAAAGCAGGCGAGTTGCGGCCTCTTTGGTTTCAAGAAGCCGAGCCACGAGGTCACCACGGACTACGTAGGCGCCATGATCTCCGCGGTGCACATGGCGCCCCGCTTCGTAGCGCCCCACCCCTCCCTGCGCCTAGGCGCGGGTCTCGGTCTCGAGGTGGTGGGTCTGACCCCGTTTTGCCATGGTGTTCAAAGGGAAACCAACAAAGAAACCGCCTACCTGGGTTTAAGAGAAACTTATGGTTCCTTTTGGCATGGGGTTTTACAGGGCTCCCTAAGTTTCCCTTTTTGGTGATTGTAGACATCACCTTTTTGGCGGTTCAAGGGGAAATATAGGGAGCCCTGTTGTAAGAGGAAACCGAAAAGGAAGCCACCTACCTGGAGGGGTCTTCAATTTTTAGAAACACCCTGTGTTTGGCACTTTTACGGTAGACTATAAATATATGAACGAGAATCTGACAATATGAACTGTGGACTTTTGTGAGCCAATGGACACCAGAATTCACCAGTTGGTAACTTTGCCAATGATCTTGGGGTATGGGGGTATCCGAATTTGCCTTAGAGCCTTGCGGAGCCACCACAGTTTCTGTAAGGACATGATAGTTCATAAACCTTTGGTTTAGCACTACTAGCTTCATTTAGGGCTCCCCCCCTCACATTTGGAGAAGACCCAAAATGGAGAGTTTGATCCGGGCTTCAGGGCTGGTCTCTCAAAAACTCAGGGAAGCCGGGAAGACACGTTGCTTCGCAATTGTTCGCACACCTGGCAGCTTGAAGGTTCAAGCTGAGATTTGACATTTCCCAGACATGTCGAGCGCATAACTGGAGCTGACCCATTGGTTTGCTACGGATGTGTTCGGAAAATAGGTTTGTCTCGAGGTCTGGCCGGCCGACTTGAAAGCTTTAGCTCGGCTTTGCCAGACGTATGTGTCAAAATGGGGGCCCCAGAAATGTAAGATCTGTGCCTTTTGGTTGCCCTTCAAACCAATCTGAGAAGGGTACCCTCAGAAAACCCTCCACATCTTTTTGCCTCACCAAACCTCGCCAGGTTTGGTCCAGTCGCAGGATTTGGCCATCAAGACCTCTGCTGCATCCTCAGGTGTCGGGCCAATGAGCGCAGCACCAAGCCCGGCTGCCGGGTTGAGTGATGGCCCCCAAAGCGTTGGTCGGTTCACACTGTTTTTCTTTGTAAAGTGGGCGGTCTTTTGAATCCTTACACAGCTGCTGAATCGTTTTGTTGTCGTCATATGCAAGGGAATGATGGAGCCCCCTACAGCTTTCAGCATGCAGCAGCCAAGTGATTTGGTCTGATGTTTGCTCACACTGGCCAGTTTTACACTGACATAGAAGTTGGGACTTGGCACAGGTTGTTCAGCATGGGTCGAAGGGTTGCGTGCATGTTTTTGCGAATGGGCCATCAGCACCAGGTTCGTCCCGAAAAAGGGTCAGATTGATGCAGGGAGCCGGCCGCAATGCACATGGTTGATACTTAGGCACCCCCCAAAATAAGTGGTTTCGACGTCTTGCTTTGCGGTTGAAAGCCATCTGCAAAAGAGTTCCCTCTGAGACTCCCCGGAGTTCTTGGCTTGCTTGGGCAACTGGTCCCGGGCGGGCTGTGGCAATCAATGTTCTAGCGAAAGAAAGGGATTCACAAATATGTTGTTCAGTCAACTCTCATTGTTGGCTGCTTTTGAAGGAAATCACAATAAAGCAAAGCTAATTTGGCTCTTATATGATTCAAGGGGTATAACGTATACCGTTGTATACCTATATGTAGGAGTAGTGGTTTCGGTGGCAGCTGTAGAACCCTCTCGGATAAGCCTCAGGATGTTGCGTTTGCAGAGCGGACACCCACTCCTGAACGCAGGGACCCTGCAACCCCCCAAGACATCTTTCAACCGTTAAGGCCTGTGTCTTGTTTGGCCGCATGTTGCCTTGCTTGCTGGTTCTCAAGGAATGAGGGAATTCCCCCCATGAACCATGCGACTGGTGGTTTCCTTTAAGAGGATGCCTAGGTTTGTTCCCGACGCAACTGTTTTTGAGAACTAGCAAGCTTGAGGCTTGCGAAGCTCCTACTTGGCCGGTCTTGTATCCCTGAGCGAATGTTCAAGTTCCGTGTTTCCCCGAGATTCCGCCATGGGGAGGGAAAAGGTGCCGTTGAGGTGGTTGGAGCTGAGCCTGGTCAAAAATGCCCACTACCTCCATGGGAATTGTCTCCACCACGAAAACTAGAAGGCAAATGGATTAGCCTTTCTCCACATCCTCGATGTATTGGGTTCATGTTCAAAATCAATACTAAAGTATTTGTAGTGGGCCTCCAACCAGCGCCACTAATCGCTTTGCGATTTTGGCAAGGACCCAGTCCCTTCTCCAAAAGCCAGCTTTGTTTACTGTAGATTTTGGACATCCGTGTTTCCCACATGGCAAATAACTTCTTTTTCAGTCAGGGGTAGCGTGCCCTGAAAGAAGGGTAGGTATTGGGTGTAGGGGATAGTCCCTCAGCGGTAGAGCTGCTCTGACACGAGGTGGACGAGGCCGACCTTCGGTCAGAACGGGGAACCGGGGCGCGCAGGGGCATCTTTTTTCAAATGGCAATGGCAACTCGAAGATAGATCTTGTAATTCGAATGCCATAAAAGCAAGGTTTTGAGTCTATGGGCAGGGAGCACTTGGTAATCTGACTTGTAACTCAAAGATAGATTTATTTCTCGGACCTTGCTCACCACCTTGCTTGCAGTTTGATTCGTAAGTTCATCCGGTGCTTTTCGAACAGTTGATCAAACGGTTGCCTTCCATGAAACTGAGATATTTCGACAGCCAATTGACGCGGCAACTGTGCACGCCAGCCCGAACAGGCTATGGTTCCCTCGTCCAAGGTTGCAAGTTGGGTTGTCAACTCCAGGGATTACTTGCTGCGGGATATATTGGTGGTCGCTCCAGCTATCCCGCTCCGGCACATTTTGCAAACCCATTGATGATGTGAAAAGCCACGAACTGTTTCCATTGATCGGTACCTACACGCCAAACATTTGCATAGCTGTGAACTGAACTGAATCTATGCTGTTCCGCTGCACACAGCGCGGAGTCAACAGTTCCGAACGCCGAAAGTTTGAATTCTGCACGGTCGACACAAGCCAGCGGTGACAGCCCCTGCATGGGTGTGGGTCAAAATTAATCCACCACAAAACCGCAGGTGTTGGTTTTTGTTTCCATTTACCAGGGTTCCATTTCGGGCACCTATTTTTGACCCACAGCCACATCAGGGTACTTTACCGTGGAGTTTGAGGATAATCATCGACTGTTTCTATGTCGAAGCCTTGAGCAGAAGTTGCACCCGAGAACATGGAGGCATTTCATGTCACCACCACTTGCGCCATCCGCCAACAAAGCTGAAGATGGCAAGCGACATTTCTGTGGATTACATGCTCTGCAGCAAAGTTAAATTGAGAATATCTACGGTGAGTTCTCATAGTCGTTGTTGACTCACCAAAAGTTCACTCCACAAACAGACAGCAAGTGTGGTTCTTTGTGCTACGTAGCCAGATTTGAATTCAAGTGTGTGTGTGTGTGTTTTGGTTTGCTTCTTTGTTTGTCGCTTGCTTGGTGGGTGGGTTGGTTTGCTTCCTTTTTTTGTTGTTTGCTTGCTTGTTTTATTGTGTGTTTCTTTGTTCTGTTTGTGTGTTTGTTTGTCCGTCTGTCCATCCGTCCGTCCGTCTGCCTGTTTGTCTGTTTGTCTGCCTTTCTGTCTTTTGTTTTTGGCGCGCGAGTGTGTGTGTGTGTGTTTGAGCAACTGACAGAATGATTGGTAGTCTGCTGCTGGAAGGACATGGGACACCACAAATTTGACCTCTAGGGAAAACATATCATTTTGTGCAGCCTCATATATGACTATGAACTTCAATACGGAATTAGCCTCGATGGTTTGTGGGCGCAAGTCCCAACCTACATGATGTCTACCCGAAGTCGCCAATTCAAATTCATTCCCATGTATAGGGCATCGGCTGCGTGAAAGGCGAAGAAGAAGCCGCCCAGCTACACAGCGAGGGCGGGGGGCCCCGCCCCAACCACGTGTGGGATCGCCTTTGGGTTTGGGTGGACTCACGGGAATTTGTTTTAGTGGAGTCAAAGGTCAACTGGATGTTTTTGATGCTGCCCTCATGGGAGCCCTTTCTTCAAGGAGCTCCTGAATTGGAGGTGTTTTGCCAACCAGCTGAACGGTATGGGGTAATTCAGTATCTTCGGAGTGCTGGGCTTTTTCCTGCCCTGCTCCTTCTGAGGATGACATGTGTTCCTGGAAGATCAAATTCCTCTTGAAGGGACCCTTTTGAGGGAGAGCACATTTGACAAGCAACCAACATCATATTATTTCAGTACAATTTAGTTGACACATGCCTTGCAATTTGTCGGTTGATTGTATAAGTCCAGTAAAATATGGACCAGAATCAAAGATGTGGCTTTTGGTAGGGGCAGAAGCTGAGATTATGTTCGTCACTGCACAGAGTCCAAGCACATGAGGGCAGTTATTGTCAACCTTCTGGGACGATGGTTTGGGAACTTGTTTCTTTCTGGTTTCCTGTGGGTTTCCCTTCAAATTTTCCCACAGCGTTGGCTTTCTTTGCCATCAGTTCAGTTGTACCTGGAGTCTCCGTGACCCCTTAAAAATGGGGTCATTACCCAAAATAATGGGGTCATGACCCCATTGTTAAAGGGTCACGGAGACTCTAGGTAGCAACCTGGGTATATTCCCGTCCAAAGCTGTCAGATCGCGGCGGAGAAGTTCGCCTCCTGCCAGATCCGGGCTTCGGTGCCTGAGGCCGCGGCCAAGGCCAGGGGCGAGTCTCGAGTCTCGAGTCCGCTTCGGTTTCGGGGCGAAGGGCGGCCGCCTCCGAAGAGGACTTTGCGTCTACAAATCTTGGTGGCTCCCAGCCATCCGGTTCCTTAGCTTTTTAGCCTTTTGGTGTTTAGTGGTAGTTTCCATTTAACCCACCGAAAGTTGAACTTTTAGCAGGGGATCTGAGGCAGCCCCGAATATGTGTGACCCGGATGAAGAAACCTGTTCTGGGGGTGGGGGAAAGCCCCATTATCACTCCAGGGTGTTTCATAGTGAAACAGAACCGCACAATTTTTGATTTTCTCTGTGCCCCTTTCCAAGCAAAGTCAGGAATTGACCATGCATACTGTGGGTGAACAACATCCACTTCGCACCACTTGGGATAGATGAAACCCTATCAAAAATTGAACAACCCGCCAATCCCAACTGGGCGAAGTACATTCTGTGCATCCCCATGCGTGCTTGTTTGAAGGGGGGTAGTCTCTCTAAAAGGGGTTGTAAGGGAACCAAAAACCAGGCCAGCTTAGGCTGTAAACGGGTGTTGATCTAACGGGGGCCCGGAAGTAGGGTGATATCTTTTTGCTGGTACGTGGTCCCCCTATTTTGAGATAGACCAGCTTGGCGTGCATTCTGTTGAGTTGGTTCCTTTTGAAAATTGTTTAAAAGGCAAAGACAGCAAAAGGAAAGCAAGGGTGACAGATGCCCATGTGAAGGCTCGGTCAGGACTGCTTTCCTTTTGGATCTGGGGAATCCTATCCACTTTCATGGTCGGAAAGAGGAGTACCTTGATTTCATGTTTCACATTAGAATCTTGACGTAGGCTCTGTGAAGCTGGGGCAACAGGGCCGCTCGCCCAGCTGCCATGGGCATTTGCTGGGGGAATACACCCCATTTACCCCAAATTTGCTTTGGAGCCTTTGGGGTCATCGGGCAATCCCGGCTTGTCGTAGAAGCCTCCATTCATCAGCTAGGGCAACAAATCCTCACGCTCCAGCTTTCTGCGGCCGGGGACGAATCCGAGCTACGGATCCGCAAAGGAGATCGATCCGTGGCCTTGAGCCCTTTACAGACATGAGGGCTTATGAGGCGCCCAACCTCCATTAAGGCGTAACATTCAAGGAACGCGAGAATGAGTCATCCGTGTTGTTGCTTTTGTGAAGGCCCCAAACTTTGTTGCCTGTTCCCGGCCAGTCATGGAACAGGTGAACCGGATGAACCTGCAGGAAAAGTCGAGATTCTCCCGAAGTCCGTCGCCTGGAGAATCGAGAACACTTGCCCTGTTTTCTGTTTGCCGCTTGTGGAGGTGATTGCAAGACATCGCTCCATGCGCTCTTAACAGCCCCGCTGTTCTGGGTTGGTTAACTCCGCTCAGGCTTCAGATGTCTTGTTGCTGACCAAACAGGCTAGCCGGCACGCGTTCCCCTGACTCATGACCTTGGGATAAAGGGGTGGCTCTCTGACCCCCATTTATGCGACTTCCTTTTCTCCTTGGGGGAAGCTGCAAAGCCGGAATTGGGCGATGCTTTTTCCCCCCGCCGGCCGCCTTTCCCCGTAAGACTCTTGTCCGCGTAGACGCGGGCGAAGCTTCCAAAACGCGCCGCGCGTGGCTCGCGCCCAGGGTGGCCGTAACTTTTGGTTGGAGTTGAACTCGCTTCCGAGTTAATTTGTCTGAGCAAGCTCCTCGCGCAAGCACTTCGATGAGTCTTTGGTGGCAGTGCGCCCCGAAGGGCCTTTCGCTCGTAGCCAGCTTTCTGCTTTATGATCTCTCAACAGCTTGTTAGGAAGGTGGTTTCAGCAAGTGACGCGTTGGCCCGTCAAAATGTTTGAGATGGTCACGAACAAACGCGAGATTTGGAAGTGCTGGCCGCTGTTCGTGGGCACGTGTTGGCATATTTCAATGTAGCACTCCTGGCCGCCCGGCCGTTGTCAAAAAATTCGCAAAGCAACCGGGACAGAGAAACTTGGTTGATCTTCGTTTTAGAAAGTAGGGGCAGGGAGAAAGCAATCTTGCAACCTGCGCTGGCCATGGTTTGTCTATCTGCAGCGCACGACATCAAAACCAACACCTTTCTCAAGGGCTACAAAGAGCCCAGCTTAGCGACGCTGATAGGCGGGAGTGCCGGCAGGCGTGCTGCCGCGCCGGACGGGGCTTGGGGGTCGACACAACCCTGCCGGGACCCTGCCCGTTGAGCAACGTAGGCTCATGACCGTGACAGCTTTGCTGGGCGCAGAAGCACCAAACTTGTTTGTTATTCGGATTATATAAGATGTAGGTGGTGGGTATGTGTATGCAGTATGTTATTTGTATATATATATATATTGTTGAATGTGCAAGTATGCTTTATAAAGCATATTTTCCATATACATGTGTATATTTGAACTTATTTCTGAGTTTTGCCTGTCTGTTTGCATGCTTCGTCTGACATTGAGTGTTCTTCTGTTTGTCCAAGCTGTTTGCCTCGTGTTTTTCTTATGGTGCGCCAAACCATCTCAGTAGGATGGATGTCCGGCACATGCGCTTGGTTGTTTTCAAAAGAAACGTTGCCCATATTGCTACTTGATTCCCAACAGAGGAGCTTTTGAACCATGTGTTGTTCCCGTTTTATCATGCATGTAAGTTCCAGCGCTCAAGGCGCATGGCTTATAAAAAGACGGGCATGCCGTGGATGGAGTGGGCTGCACATCCAGTTCCATTAAACTTGCCAAAGGCTCACGTGCAAGGAGGCTCCGGCAATGTTCAGTTTTTGAATGCATGCGAGGGACGCTCACCAAGTTACGCTTTGTTTCATTTCTCCATGGTTTTCGGGTTAGTAGTACTTTGGTACCCGCCCGTTGTTTCTCGCCATTTCCCGCTGCCACCTGAAACCAAGGTGGCCGTTCGACCCGAAGCACCAGTTGTGAAGGATTGGAATTCCAGTGCTTGATTTCAACCACGGGTTTCAGAATGCTCGATGACATATTTTGTGTGCAGCCACTATACAATACAATATTATAATTATATAGGCCCTTATACTGGATTTATTTGCGCGTTAGTGCAAGCTGGGATTTTCGAGGATACGCCGGCATTGGGAATTAGGACTTACCCATTGACTTACCACGGTGTTCTTTGTTTGTAGGTTTCTTGATCATTTATGAAACCGCTCAGCCTATGTTGCTTGCGTACTGTTTGCTGGGCAGTCAGCTCAAGTGGCAAGTGAGCCACAATCAAGACCCGGGTAGGTGAAGGTTAGTAAGGGAGGATCCCAGCCATAAATAGCTGCGGCCGCCTTCTTAGTTCTTTACATGGTTCTGGGTCGACTGCTTACTGACGAGGCTCCTCGTTCGTTGCACAGAAGTCCGCACTTCGCAGGCAAAGGCTGCTGGGCTTGCTGGCGGCTTTGCCACGAGCATCACGCGTGCCAACCTCAGATGCTTACCAGGGTTGGGGCAAGATGTGTTCCAAACAAACCGACCATGGCATGATTCCGGGGGAAACCAACACGTTTTTTGTGTTTTTGCAATAATAGTGGTCTAGAGAGTTCAACCAAAAGAGCTGGCCCAACCCTGCTTTCAACACGTGTCAACAATTTCCCGTCGATGGCCATTGATCTTCGGGGGAGGTTGACTTGTCCTTTGGGCAAACGGCCTTTGTGAAGGGACCATTGATCTGCCCGATGAAGCATAGCGCTGTGTCGCTTCAAAGAAGTCCTGAGTCGGCTGAACGGGTACGTATCATTAAAAACAACAAATCAATGCAGGGCCTTTGGGTTTCCTTTAAACCAAGCTGAAAAGTGCACTTAATCAAAGCACACGCCATTTGAGTCCGACTTCAGAGCCATCCACTCGAATTGGTTTCCTTGCGAAGCTGCGGATGACCGCCTTGGCGATTTGTGTGGGGCACGAACAGGGTAGCTCCTGCCAAGCATTGCATCTCAAGATATGTTTTTCCCCCCGCAGAATGGGTTGGCCATTCTAATTTTTATGAGGCTGTATACCTATGTTTGAAGAGAAGGGCTGATGCTGCGTATACACATTGCATCATGTAACATGTCACATGATTCCCGGACAATATGATCGGTAGCTATTGTTGGCTGGGGGAGGTAATGGGGGACAATCCAGATTTGCAACAAAAACGAAGGGAACAACCCATTCTGTCCCTTTTTTTCTTAAGGACAAATAATCTTGTGCGGGGCTCGTAGATTGCAGAAACAGTGGGAAGCAAGCCCTTTGTTGGTGCAAAGCACACAATGGCTACTGGGATTCATGGCATGGCCGACTGATGGGATGGCAAGTACAGGACCCACTTAGCCCGCACCAAAGCTGCTTATCAACTGACAGCCCGCCAAGGAATGTTGAGTGGTATGGACGGTAGCTCTTTTCAACTGGCGAAGCAAGTTCCCGCTGCACCCCAGAAAGATTCTTCGAACCCTTCTAAGAAAGCTTTCTAAGAAGGTTCTGAGAAACTTGCGGGGCCCTTGGTCTCCACCCTAACAGACACCAACTTTGACCTGCTTGGCTGCCATAGTCTGCCAGCTGTTGGCAAGAGCTGGACGGGTGGGGCTCAAAATATTTTGAGCCTACCCCCGAAAAGGGCATCCTGCAAAGACACACTCAGACTGCTGTATGGTAATGTTCTTCATTTTGGTCGCCGCACAGAAAAGTTTTTAGCTGGCAAGGCACGGGTTCTTGGCCTTTCCTTGCTTCTCGGCTTTAACGGTGGTTTCGGATCCACCAGAGATTCAGGACCCGCAAGAGGCTTTTATCAGGGCCCTGGTGTGTCCATGTTTCCTTGCTCAGGCTTTGGCTTTGGCATTCTTTTCTCCTCGACTTTGCAGCTTTGCTATGACCTTCACCCAATGCGGTCAAGTTTGCCGGGCTGCTGAAGGCAACCGCAGTATTTGGACGTCACAAGCTGTCGTAGCTGCCCTTGGAAAAACTAGCTATTCCTTTGCAACGGTCTATCACAAGAAACATGTGATCATGGATAAAGGGAATCCAGCTTTAGCAGGGAGCCCTTGCCATTCACTTCATTTGTTCAGAGCAAATGGCTGTTATTCTATCTTTCGAGTTTACTAAACGGTGGGCCCCAAAACGGGTTGCTCTTTTCTGCCGACTGGGCTCTTAGGCCGACCCTGGCGCGCTTAAGAGAATCCAACTGAGTCGTGCCTAGGTCCCAGCAGTTCACCTGGGCCAGAGCCCCAGGAAAATCCAAGGCAGGCGACTAGGTGGTTTAAAGGAGATCAAAAGCAAAACCCAAGCACATCTTCAACGTGCATATGGAGTTTGAGCATATTGAGGTAAAGCGCCAAACGGCCTCGCACGAAAACTTTGTTTGCGCGGTTATGATGCTTCTCCTACGCAAAGCCAGTTGCAACCTCACATGGCAAGAGCGCCCGAAGACCCACACTGTGCTACCTTCTGTAGACCCCAACCCCCATCCATCATACAGGGGGCGGGGGCTTGCGGGCACACTGTGCTGCCATTCCCACAGATGGGCGGGGGGGTGGGAACCATGGACCCCCCCACCCATCCCACAAAAAAGCGGGGGGCTTGTACGGTCACATTGTGTTACCTTCCTGACTGAGCATGACCCTTTGGGGGGGGTGGGGGGGGCAAGGAAGCCTGGAACATATATATATATATATACATCCTAGTTGGCAGGGTCAAGGGCCAAAGTCATGTACCCCTGCTAAACAAGGCTATATATACATATATACACATGGGATATATAATTTGATTGGAGGTTCACCCACAGGGCAGTGTTCATTCCGGAGGAATCAACCCGCGGGATTGTTTGGGGTCCAACTCCTGGAAACGTTACGCGGATCTCCTCTAAGCTGGGTTGCCCCCCCTCCTACAAATCAGCCAGGTTCCCATTACCTGACGTCCTTGACAAAGGCACTCCTCAGGGGCTCCTGAGCGTTAGGCACGGCTGCGTGCCCTTTTGGCATGATCCTTACACTAGGAATGCCGTTTTCGGGAACACGCTTTTGGCTTTTCCAAAGCGAAAAGGAGGCCATACCTGACCCATTTCCTAAGCCATCGGAAACTTGGCCTAAGGTCATTCACCACCCTTCAGATCTCAACGGCCAGACCAAGCGCGAGCAGCCGCGCCCCTAGCTGCCGGAAAATTGCGTCCGAAGAGAGGGCAAGGTCCCCCAGTAGTGCCCTTTCTCACCCCTTTTTTGGGGGAGGGTTCCCCTACAAAAATAGACTACAGAAAAAGGGCACCCTTATTCTTACCTCTCTAATGGAGGACCTAGAGGGCAAGCCACTATAACGAACCAAAAATTGTCAAAAATTGATGAACTTTGGGGTCCTTGGTATTTTTTGACACACAAGGCATGGCATAGTTCTCTATACCCTCTTTGGCAGACATGGCCTGCAAAAATGCTGCCATGCTTGTCACGGCCGAAAACCATCATGTAAAGCCTAGAGGTACAACATACCGCTTATACCCACAATGCCTGGAAGCACTGGGCATAGCCCTCGGGTCCTGTCGCATGCTTCGAAACTCGGAGCCGGTTCCATGAAGGAGGGATCGCCAGCTTTGACAAACTTGTGGAGTCCTCTCTATGATCAAAGGGAGCACCCTTCTCTCCACTAACATGGCAGCTACCAGAGTCTCCTTTTTAGCGGAAAATTGTCTTCCGGGATCCCCCAATCAGGTTCCACGTTAGTGGACGGGAGGGCACATGGCCAACGTGGCTAAACCTCCGGAATCTGCGAGGATTTCTTGAGTCGATGCAACTCAATGCAACTTGTTCGAGATTTCTCGGGTTTTCAAGACGCGTTCATGGCTCACAGCTTGGAACAGGTTGGTTCAAGATCCTCGTCTCGCTCAACTTCCACTCAGTGCAGTTCTACGGGGGATCTCAAAGGCAAAGCTTGAATTCTGATGTTCTTATTGAATGCTTTTTGCAGGAGACGCCAGCTCAAAAGTCAACACTACATTCACTTTTTCCGATTCTCTCTCGGACAAATTTACTTGCTGTTTCCGACAACTAATATGGTACACCCTCAAGAAGGGTTGCTGGACACAAACAAAGCAAGAAAGAAAGAAAGAAAAAAAGAAAGAAAGAAAGAGAGAGAGAGAGAGAGAGAAAGAAAGAAAGAAAGAAAGAAAGAAAGAAAGAAAGAAAGAAAGAAAGAAAGAAAGAAAGAAAGAAAGAAACAAACAAACAAACAAACCAACCAACCAACAAGCAAACAAACCAACCAACAAACCAACAAACCAACAAACCAAACAAAAGCAAGCAAGCAAGCAAGCAAGCAAGCAAGCAAGCAAGCAAGCAAGCAAGCAAGCAAGCAAGCAAGCAAGCAAGCAAGCAAGCAAGCAAGCAAGCAAGCAAGCAAGCAAGCAACAAACAAACAAACAAACACACACACACACACACATGTAGTTGATCAACAAAACATCATACTCTTTTCGAGCTTTAGCATGTGGGAAGCCCCAAGATTGGCTGGTTCCTTTCGGATCTCTTGAACATCACCCAAAGTCGGGTACCCAATTAACATCCCAGTTGTTCAGTGGCACCCTTTTTCCCTTTCCAACTGAGAAAGGTCAACCACAAAAACAGTTCCCCGTTTTAGAATGGTTATTGGGCAACTGGTTGCCAACCAAAACTGGCTCAAAAAGAAGGTTAGAAAGGGACAGAAGGGACAGTTCCAGCATGAAGCCTTTTCAACTGTTTATACCAGCTTTGGGTGGACCCATATAAACCAGATGCTTGTGACTCAACTGGTTTCTCAAACCAAGGCACATCCGCCTCGGGGGTTTCCCGAGACCACTTTGAAATGGGAGCCAGGGTTTGCAGCCCATCCCGCCATCTCGCTCACAGGTGTTGGGTGGGTCTCCTGGACGAAGCCGGCGGGGACTTCTACCGCTTCAACTGCTTCGACTTGGAGGCGCCCGGGCAAGCACGCCTCAGGCAAAAGGGACATCTTCTGCGAGTTCCTGGACTCAAAGCATCCAAGGTGCTAGACTTTACAAATTTGTTTTGGGGAAATACCTTTGTTGGTGTAGAATTTGAAAAGTGGGCTGTCTTTCCAATCCACTCCGGAAGTAAGTTGGGTGAATTTGTTGGCAAGACTGTACATGAATCAGAATGATGCACGCATACGTGTAGATGTTGCTATCTATGATGCGGGTTTGGCGCAACCGTCATATTCACGCCATCATCCACCGTAGCAAAGTGATGACATTGGGTACGCGTACCAAAATACAATCAGACAATTGCAGTTTACTCATTGAAGCCCCAGGTCATGCAGGTGGGGCCACAATGTGCGCATCTGAAGCCTTTTTCCAAGTGCAATATCTCGCTGTTTATGTCATACGCCCAAACAAAATGGGAAGCCCCATATCGAGACTCCTTTGGTTGCCCTTTGGTTGCCTTTGAAAGCCTCCAAAGGCAACCTCACAGAATACAGTGGGCAGATTGGGGGCTGACGGCAGGGAGACCTTTGGAATGAGACTAGAGGTTGGTATGATTGTTGCTCCCCCAAGGTGACAGTAAGGGAGAGTACATAGAAATCCTTACTAGGAAGATGGCCCCTGACTTCGAGTGGAGGTGAAAACGACCCTTGTCAGGTTGATTTAGAGGGACACCAAAAGGAAAGCCAGCATTTTGGGGGGTCTACCCAAATGGGGATCAACTTTTCGACCACTGCAGAGCCTGCGCCTCTTAACACAAGGCCATGCACACGGCGCATGCGGCCAGTTGTGGATGCATTGAGGGGGAGTCATGACATGTCCCCTGTCCGTTGCAGCAACCACAGATTTGATTTTGACCGTGGTTGATGTGACTTGCTCCGTGGTCCATGTTCAATTTACAATATAAATGCGGTGCTACTGCCGATTGGCAACCACGCACCAGTTTGGTAGTTGGGCCGAATTGGGTTGGTTTCCAGCAAGCAAGACACACTCATATGAAGAGCACCAGCAAAAGCCCATGAAGCCCTTTGGGGCTCGACCGTGAGTGCTCTTATTCCGGTGCCACCCCACAAATGTGCTCTTCTACCAAAACATGGTTTTGGGCTGGTTCACAACATCATTGTTTCCTCTTTTGGCAGTGAGCTTTGCCAAGATGGGTTGGCTTAGCAAAACCGCGAATTGTGCCTAAGTGGACACGACCTGGTATGTCTACAACGCCCCTTGCAAGCCGTAGCCCTGAACCCTATGTAGGCAGAAAATACCCCACCTACGCCCGAGACCCCAATGCGGCGCCAAGCGCCTGGGGCTCTATGTTTGCTCGCTTGGGCAGGTCCCCGATCGGACATTTCACTCGGGTTTCCCCAAAATGAAGCCCCAAGAAGTTTTCTTTCTTCTTTTTTTTTTTGGGGGGGGGGCGGTTGTCTTGAAACTTGCCAAAAGAGGGTTTCGCTCCAGCTCCCCAACCTCTAGACCTCCAGGTCGAAGGTTGGGCAGGGCGTCCGTGGGTAAGTCCCAAAAACGAACGGGTCGGTCACAACGAGTCGGGCTCCGTTACCTCGAGATTAATGTGGATCCCACAGAGAACCCGATCCAGTTGCAGAGGAATCTCCTTTTTGGGAAAGGACGCCTTTTTGGGTTGCATCAGAGTAACCATGGCTCAATTTTCCATAACGAGATGGATGACTTGTTGCTTGTTCCAGACCCCTATTAAAAGGACGGCAAAGCGACAAAATGCAAGCTTTTAGTTTCCCCTTATCCAAAAAAGGACACCCCCCCAGAACAAGAAGCACTGAAGGAACCCCCCGCTCAGCTTCCCCTAGTTGGTGGTTTGGATTGGTGGACAACTAATAGGTATAAATATGTACATGTGCCGATCTGAATCTCGGGTTCCAGGTTGACCATCTTATGAGCTGGGAAGCTAGTGATGCTGCGTCCAAAAGGTGGCTCCCCAAAAACGACGAGCCGCCCTTTTGGGGGGGGGTTTGGGGGGGGGGGGGGCAGAGCGCTCCTCTGAAACTGCCAGGCCACAGCGGACCCGCGGCTCATGCAGCAGAGCCCGGACCACCGACTGGACCATGTCGCCCGGGGCCCCGATTGGGACCTTTGCCCGATGGGGCCCTCTCGGTCTCCTCCCCCAAAAATGCCCCGCACGTGGCTGGGGCTTCTCCGACCAGATCTTTTTAGGTTGATTCGTTAAAGTTATATGGCCATGGGTGAAAACCAATGGCCAGCCATTTTGGGTAGGTGCACCACCCATTTTAGAACCTATTTTAGAGGGGATTGGGATGTTCACTAGAAGTACGGGGTTTGACCCATAGCCATATATATATATATGATCTGGACTCAATATGAAGCAGAATTCAAAGATATATCTTCTGGTGCACCCTGGGCTTCAGCCAACTTGGAGAAACCTTGAGGATTGTCACTGACAAGAACCTCATGATCGGACAAGCAGCGTGTCACTGACAACAGAATCAGAAAAAAATGGAAGAAAGGAAGAAACAAACGCAGCGAGCAGGTTTAAACGGTGTTTCTGCACGTGAGCTGTGGAAACTGAGGCATGCGTTCATTGCCTGCGACTTCTCCAACATAAAGTGGTGGGGCTCTTCTACCGCGAAAGCTGATGATTTTGTGGCTGTGCGAGCCAAGCGTACTCAATGCCTTGCTGGACCCGTGGGTTTGAAGCCTTGGATGGAGCCCACTCAGCGCAGGCGACGACTTTTGGCCAGTCTGAGCTCTCAATGTTGCAAGGCCAGCAGCCTCCACCCCCGCCTTGAAATGGGCAGATTGCAGTGGGATGCGATTCTAAACACCATGGTCAGAGCCAGGGAGAGGCTGCATCCAAGCCTTTGAGAAGTTGACGAAAATTGTCCAGATTGGAAGGGTCTCCACGTCTGAACGCATGAGCATTTTGACGCAAGCTGAACCAAGCTGGCCATTGCTTTCCGTTCCACGGCACAGCGTCGAACGGTTATGGTTTGAGCGGTTGGAGATGTCTTTCCAGCTCATCCCAGCTCGCAGAGATTCTCACAGTTCCCAGTCCCAGTGGTCACAGCCGTTCGTCAAGTGTTGGTCGTTGCTTTTTTTGGGGCTATGCCGTTGCACAACCGGAATGCCGCTCAGAGCGAAGAAGCCCCCGCAATCATTTTGGCGCCCTTCCAAGTCGCCGAAAAGAGAACTTTGCGCACTTTCAACCCAATCGCTTCAAAGGATAATTCCGATAAAAAACATCGCTTCACAAGAACAGCGGCAAACCCTGGCTCGCACGCCGGTGTCACACACACACATGTCCAGGGGCTTCCGCAAATGGGCTTGTTGCTTCGCGCCCAATCCACTGAGCAAGTCAGCAAATCAGATATTTCTCTTAATGTTGGACCCTGTTTCATTAATCAACGCTGGGGTTGAGACATCGATTCCAAGCAAGGCTTCCAAACCGGATCCTTCGATATTTTGAACTTTTGGCAAGCTATTGGACTGTCCATGTGCCCGTCCAGAAGTTTGGAAGGGGACTGCTCAACGGAAACTTCACGGGAATCCCGTCTAGGTCCCCCAGTAGTACCCTTTTTTGGGGGAGGGTTCCCCTACTAAAATAGACTACAGAAAAAAGTTGGTACCCTTATTCTAACTTCTCAAATCTGGAGGACCTAGCCATTAACAGCCAGGAAATTCACAGGTTGGGCTTCCGACGGCTCCATGGGACTCCATGAAATGGCTGGAAATGGGCAGATTGCAGTGGGATGCGATTCTAAACACCATGGTCAGAGCCGGGGAGAGGCTGCATCCAAGCCTTTGAGAAGTTGACGAAAATTGTCCAGATTGGAAGGGTCTCCACGTCTGAACGCATGAGCATTTTGACGCAAGCTGAACCAAGCTGGCCATTGCTTTCCGTTCCACGGCACAGCGTCGAACGGTTATGGTTTGAGCGGTTGGAGATGTCTTTCCAGCTCATCCCAGCTCGCAGAGATTCTCACAGTTCCCAGTCCCAGTGGTCACAGCCGTTCGTCAAGTGTTGGTCGTTGCTTTTTTTGGGGCTATGCCGTTGCACAACCGGAATGCCGCTCAGAGCGAAGAAGCCCCCGCAATCATTTTGGCGCCCTTCCAAGTCGCCGAAAAGAGAACTTTGCGCACTTTCAACCCAATCGCTTCAAAGGATAATTCCGATAAAAAACATCGCTTCACAAGAACAGCGGCAAACCCTGGCTCGCACGCCGGTGTCACACACACACACATGTCCAGGGGCTTCCGCAAATGGGCTTGTTGCTTCGCGCCCAATCCACTGAGCAAGTCAGCAAATCAGATATTTCTCTTAATGTTGGACCCTGTTTCATTAATCAACGCTGGGGTTGAGACATCGATTCCAAGCAAGGCTTCCAAACCGGATCCTTCGATATTTTGAACTTTTGGCAAGCTATTGGACTGTCCATGTGCCCGTCCAGAAGTTTGGAAGGGGACTGCTCAACGGAAACTTCACGGGAATCCCGTCTAGGTCCCCCAGTAGTACCTTTTTTTGGGGGAGGGTTCCCCTACTAAAACAGACTACAGAAAAAAGTTGGTACCCTTATTCTAACTTCTCAAATCTGGAGGACCTAGCCATTAACAGCCAGGAAATTCACAGGTTGGGCTTCCGACGGCTCCATGGGACTCCATGAAATGGCTGGATTGCAGTGGGATGCGATTCTAAACACCATGGTCAGAGCCGGGGAGAGGCTGCATCCAAGCCTTTGAGAAGTTGACGAAAATTGTCCAGATTGGAAGGGTCTCCACGTCTGAACGCATGAGCATTTTGACGCAAGCTGAACCAAGCTGGCCATTGCTTTCCGTTCCACGGCACAGCGTCGAACGGTTATGGTTTGAGCGGTTGGAGATGTCTTTCCAGCTCATCCCAGCTCGCAGAGATTCTCACAGTTCCCAGTCCCAGTGGTCACAGCCGTTCGTCAAGTGTTGGTCGTTGCTTTTTTTGGGGCTATGCCGTTGCACAACCGGAATGCCGCTCAGAGCGAAGAAGCCCCCGCAATCATTTTGGCGCCCTTCCAAGTCGCCGAAAAGAGAACTTTGCGCACTTTCAACCCAATCGCTTCAAAGGATAATTCCGATAAAAAACATCGCTTCACAAGAACAGCGGCAAACCCTGGCTCGCACGCCGGTGTCACACACACACACACACATGTCCAGGGGCTTCCGCAAATGGGCTTGTTGCTTCGCGCCCAATCCACTGAGCAAGTCAGCAAATCAGATATTTCTCTTAATGTTGGACCCTGTTTCATTAATCGACGCTGGGGTTGAGACATCGATTCCAAGCAAGGCTTCCAAACCGGATCCTTCGATGTTTTGAACTTTTGGGTCAAAACCGTCTTGGATCCCATTTTGGGATGGGTGCACCACTCATGTTAGCCTTTTTTCGTGGTTGGATGGAATCGGATGACTGGGGGTACGGGTTGAACCAGGGCCAAATCGCCGGAAGCTCGGACGTCAGGTGGAGAAGAAGAAGGCCATCGCCAAGGCAGCCTTACGGCGCCGAGGGAGCTGCGTTACTCTGCAGGCGGCTTGCCCGGGGCTGGCAGCTGGGCGCCAGGGGGCGCTTTGGGTCATGCAGCGGTGGGCTGTGGGTTACCGTTTATGCCGTGGTTTTGAAGCGACACCGAAGCAAACCTAGGTATCCTGTTCCAAGGCATACCCATCTGGGGCTGCTTCAAAAGGAGGGGACCTCTGCAAACTAATGGTTTCGCTCAAAGGGGCCAAGAAAGACAGGGAATTGGAATGTTGGTTTCCCTTGCAACCAACCAACAGGCAGCTCTTCTGCAATTTTTGCGAGCTCACCTGGGGTGTGCGGCAAACAACTCACACATGAACGTTGTTCACATGAGCATGCCTTGTTTCTGGCGAGGAACATATTGCACGAGAGCGGCGTGGGGTGCATGGTGTCTCGTGTCCGACTGCCGAATGCGCCGCTGGGGTTCACTGCTTTGTGCTGATCGGATTTGAACGTTTTTCTTTTTGTTGCCTCTCTTGATGTTGGGGGCAGGGTGGGGAGATAGGGGGAAGGCCATGTTTGCAACGGTGGTTTTCACTTTTGAGCTGGTTTTTGAGCAGAATGGTAACGCTTGGGAATTCACCTTGTATCCGAAGCAGACTCATTTTTCTGAGCCTTGCTGGTAACTGCCTGTCCCTTGAAGCGTTTCAGGCCCTTACCACCAAGAAGGCAATGCAGATGTCACCTTAGTGGGCCCAGAATGGAGTTGTGGCCATCTTGCTGGTTCACACTTTGCTTTTTGTGACCTGTGTTCCTTGTCCTTTGTTTGCAATTTGTCTTCAACTTTCTGTCTCAGCGATGAAGCTGCGAAAAGATCGCGCCATTAGCTTCTTCTGTGAAGAATGGCCAGCCGTTCCAGGACGACGGAGTCTAGAAAACACCCCGCACCCTGCATGTATCCAGAGCTGACAGTCCCAATAGGAGCTCCGTGAACCCCAGTCGATCTGCCTATCTGCCGATCTGCTTGCGTTCAGGCCGTCTTCGAGCTTCAGACACGAACCTGCGCTGCCCCCAGGGCCCAGTTTGGTCGTTGAGTAGAATCCCACGGTTTGGAGGCAGCTTTTGTGGACCCACACCTTGCGGGCTGCCCAAGTTCTTGTAGGCTGCTCCAAAGAGCGTCACAAGAGCATATCAAGGGGGCAGGCACTTCTGGGCATCGAACAAATTCCAATGCATTTTAACCGTTTTCTAGATGAAAGGGTGCTGCTGCTGGCTGTGCATGTGGATGTTCAAAGAAAACTGGACAGGCAAGCTGACCGGATGTGTGTGTGTGTGTGTGTGTGTGTGCGGTGTGTGTGTGTGTGTGTGTGTGTGTGTGTGTGTGTGTGTGCGGTGTGTGTGTGTGTGCTGTTTGCGTGTGTATGTGCGAAAGCATTTGCTTAGTTCATGATGTGTGTCATGGTTGTGGTCAGAGACTGAGGCTGGATCAACGTGTTCATCAACGACATGGCCCGGCCCTGTCGAGGGTGTCACGTTGGGGACGTCGTAATCCGTGAATGCCGTTGAGGCAAGCATGCCAAACAGCCAAGCACACAGGGTGCATTTGTGGATTGAAGCAGACTTCAGTTTGAACGTTGCAAAAGGTCAAGCCAGGAAGTGATATATCTTTACTGCGCATGCCTCATTTTATGAATCGTTTAGTTGCTTGTGGTACTCCTGGGAAAAGTGGAGTTTGCCTCTGAGGAGCCCATCAACATACCTATAGATCTTCATTTGGCATTTTGTGGGTCGAAATTCTTGGTGGCGGAATTGTCCGGCGCATTCTTAAAAAACACCACCGATTTCAAGACAAACGCCGACGCCAACCAAAAAAATGCGTAAATGCAGAAACAACGCCGCAAGACGAAATTAATGACCGCCAATTGCCGCCGATTTCCCATCACGCTTTCGAGAAGAAAGTGCACTAAATCAAAAACACCGACAAGCGACAAAACCGCCGGAATTCAAAACAACAACGCAGACAAGGCGCCTTTCCTCAGCTGAGAGCCTGCAAAATGAAGGTCCTACTATTCTGTGTCAGTTGCAACTCCTTTCGACAAGTGGTGCGATACACAGCGCAGTGGCCTTTGCCAATGCCGCAGGATTGCAATGAGCGAATTGAGATTTCATCGCAAGGGGAGCCCTTAGTCGCCGGGATAAGAGGAGAAGGCATTGATTTACATCATCATCCTAGGATCATGACTCAAGCTGGCTTGATAGTATCCCACAACCCCATGTTAATTCAATCATATCCTATATCACCTTCTGGGCAGGGGGGGAAGGTCGGGGAAGCCCGGATGTGAAGTCCGGATCTCTGGAAACCCAGGGTAAGTCGCAACTTTAAAATCCCACCTTACCTGCCGAGGGTTTTCCGCAGCTCCTTTCATCGGAGTTTCCCCTGGCCAGTGATTCAAAATTCAAGCTGATCAGCGGTTCAATGTCGTGCAAACTCGCAGGACAAACTACAGGAAGCTCGCCAACCTATCAAATTTGGAGTGGTTGGGCGAAATTGTCGTAGAGTATTCTCTGCTCTCGCTGGTTTCTTTGACAATGACAATGGATACAACACCGGAAGCTGGGGAGTGTCACGTACAGTGATTGGCAAGGAAGAGGCCTCGGCTTGCGACTTGGCTTAGCAGCTTCTTCCAACCGTAGCCCCAACGCAACCCCCAACCCCCCACCCCCAACACCCCAACCCAACCCCCAACTCAAACCCCCCACACCCGCCCCCCTCCCCCCAACCCCCCCCACACCCCACACCCCCCCCCCCACCACCCCCCCCCCACGCCCCCCCCACTCAACCCCACCCCAACCACCCCCCTTTTGCCGGCTCCTTCCAGATCATCGACGCCCGCATCTTGCGGCTGCAGCACCGGCAGGGCCTGCGCTGCGCCGCCTTCGTGGGGAACACCGGCCCAGGGCCCAGGGGCAAAGCGCGCTTCGCGCGGCTTCGCGCCGAACCGAGAGACGACGACTTAGACGAGAGGAACGGAGGACTGTTCATGGGGAGAATGGGAAAATTGATTTATTTGGACATCTGGGAAAATGGGTTTGTGTGAGTAGTTTTGGCCACCTAAGATCAGTCTTGAAGCAATGGCAGCCGAGGACAAAAGTTGCTAGTCCTAAGATAAAAATGAGCTGGCTTGCTTTGGATGGAGACGGAGGCCTAAGGGCTGTCCGATTCTGAGCTGCATGGCAAACAAAGAGACAAGAACCATGGCGCCTGCGCGTTCTGTGGAAAGCTGGCAGTCCGGGGCAACGCACATAACTACCCCAAGGGTCAACGAATTGGCTTTTTGTCCCTGGGATTGCTGAAGCTGCGGGAGTGAAGCAAATTCAGTCATACCAGTATGGGTATCGCCAGAGTTTGTAACTGTCCCTTTACAACCGGACTATGCAACCTCCCAGCTCCAAGTGCAGAGGGGGTGCGGTGTCAGTTGCAAGGGCGAGCAACTTCCTGGGTGTGTGGGTGTATGTGAGGCCCCATTTTGACACACCCAGATATCAAAGAAACGCGCTGGATCTGGCAAAGGCGGCTACCCGAAGATGAGAGCCATGTACCAACATAACCCCATAGTGGAAGGGATGTTCTTCCTTGGGCTCCACCGTTCCACTTCTCTCTCTCTCTCTCTCTCTCTCTCTCTGTCTCTCTCTCTTTGTTCACACTCTCTCTCTCTCTCCCTCTCTTTCCCTCTTTCTTTTTATCCCCTCCCCCCTTCCCCTCTCCCCCCCTCCTCCCCCCCTCCCCCCCCTCCTTTCCCCCTCCCCCCGCCTCCTCCTCCCCCCTCTCTGCCTTTGATGCCCTCCTCCCCCCCTCCCCCCCCTCCTTTCCCCCTCCCCCCGCCCCTCCTCCCCCCTCCCCCCCCTCTCCCCCTGCCTTTGATGCTTTCCCGGCGAGGTCAGCATTTCTCTTCCCTGCCGCCGCTCTTCACACAGTGCTCGCCCGGAGCGCCAGTTGGGGTTCGAGTCTCGAGACGTAGGCTGTGCTGTGCTTGGGAACGGGTGTGTGCATTTTTGAAGGATACCTTTTTGGGATGGTTTGAAAGGAAAACTAACATTCCGCCGTTTTGGAAAGGTCCCCATGTTTTGACAACGACTCAAATAGCTGGAAGCAGAGGAGTTCCTTTGAAAACATTTCCCTCATTGCAGCGGATCCGACCCATGAGCAAGACAATTGTGTATGCGGAGCTTCCCCAAAGCTTCCAATGTGCCCCTGGGCAAATAGGCAGGAAACGCGGGAGGGCGAAGCCAAAGCGGAAAGGTCGAAGAACATTCTATGCTCCTTCCTGGCCTTAAGTCCTTGCAAGCAGATGTGCCTGGGTCAAGACTTTGCTTGCGAAGTGCGAAAGGGTTGTCAGCGCTGGATATGGCCCCCATTAAGCGAAAACATGCCAAGACCATGGCCCTCATTGGGAGTCTTGACCTCTTGGCAGATGTCACAAGAAGTTTGGGAAGGGTGCATATCCTTTGGCAACATTTGAGACATGTTTACCCTCAACTAAAATGATGGTGGGGGAATATATGCAAATCTTAGGGTTTAGGGTTGAGCATTGGCCCATATTGAGTGGCAGTGCTTTTACTTGGCCGGGAAGACTGACAGATTTCCGCAGCTAAGTCGAGGATTGTTTTTGGAGAATACTTTCATCTCCAGCGGTCTTGTCAAACTGGAATGCACGGCCCTATGTTATCCTTAATGATTTTGTTTCAACACTCCTCTGAGTTGGAACCATTGACTGTCTTCGCTTTGCAGCCGCCCACACGAGCAATGGACAACGGTAGTTCCGTACCGATCTTGCCAATCGGGTTAGAGAATTGCCAATCGGTTTCTTGTGGTAATGTTGTTGGGCCTTCATATGCGGTCGGTTAAAACCCCTCGTGCATAGTGCAGCTCTTCGGGGAGTCCAGGGTGATCCCAACCCAGCCATCCCTTGGAATTTGGCCACCTTCTGCGTGATCTAAAATGTTGCTGGAGCTAGTGTGCAGAGAACCAGTTGGTTTGGCCTGAGGTACGGCCAGGTGATGTATCAGCTGCCAGGGAAGCCTCAGGACAGCCAGTGGGCGTGTGTAAAGGGTTCGCTGTTCACATCTCACCAAAAAGCAAACTGAAAGGACAGCCACTTGGGTGCTCGGCCAAGTTAGTAAGTTGTTGGTAACCTGGGTACTCATTTCCAAGTCCCCCTAGGTGGGGGTAACCTTGTTAGGGGGTGATTCCCCAAATGGCTAACGACTTACAAACTTGGCTGAACATCCAAGGACCATTTTGGCGCTGCTTCCCCCTTCCATTTTTTCACCTACCCATGTATGCCTGACCTCGTTTCTAGTTGTAAGCTTACAAGAAGTCCACCTGGAGGCGCGACCTGGGTAAATTTAAGTGGCTGAGTGGCTTGTTTGTTGATGGGACTGGGACTTGTGATGCGATGAATATGTTGGTATCATTTTCCTTGTACTAAACTCAGATTTAACTAGCTGTTCAACGTTTAGTGGAAGCCTGTCAAAGCGTTGCTTTGAGCCACTTTGAATCGATTTCCCAATGGAGTGCGCTTTGTTGGTCAAGTCTGCTGGCCGCCATGTTGACCTCTCATCGGCTTGCTACTGGAGAGAAGATGTGGTTGCATTGCCCGCCAACCTTGGGAATTCGGATTTCCCCAACACAAATAAACTGTTTGCAGCCAGGAGAATGCCTTACGCGTGCCGGGCTCTAGCCCCTGATTAAACAATGTCTCATATATCTTCTGCGAGAGGGGTACGGAAGGTTCCAGCTTGGCGGCTATTGACTCCCACGGTTACCGCCTGAGGTGTTCAAGGGGATTGTGGGTATGTGTCAGAACTGGGGGACAGTTTCCCTTTGGTGTCCCGTTCAACCAAGCTTCAACAAAACACGAAGGGGTACCGAGAGGTCTAAAGGTCAAACGGTATCCTCAAGAAGCTAAAGAAACACAAACGAAGAAAACAACACACAAAAAAGCCCATGTGGCCACACACAAATATCCAAAATGCAAAACAACACGCAAACCAACACCAAACCACGCATACCCACCCAGAACGTATTTGTGGAAGCCGAGTCCTCGTTGTTTTTTGAGACACCCCGAGGACCGCTTTTCGAAGTTCAGCCTGCCACTGCTCATGTGGACCAGCTTCGAGCAGCGGCCTTGGGAGACGCGCGGGGGAGGGGATTTGTTGAGCCGGAAAGAGGTCATTTCCGCTGGCTCTAGGGATCCAGAGGGCAACCGGGAAAACCAAAGGGAAGGGAAACACGGATGGCTCGTTTTTTTTGTTTTTTGCGCCCAACAATGGCGGCTTTTTCCGCTGAGTTTGCCTTTAAAACCAACCCAAATCAAGGGGTAACCATGGTACCGTCAAGATTAATACAGTGGTTTGAACATGTCCAGAGGTCGGGTTTGCAACATTCATTACGGCCATGTTTGAATGAGCTTCATGTATTGACGATTAATAGGGACATTTTAGCAAGGTTGCTGCGAGCCGTGAAAGGATGACCAAACCCCCAGGGTGGAAAATCGGAGAACGGTTTTTGCTGTGCCTTTGCCAGCCATGGTTATTGTTTTCGCGGATCGGGTTGAATGGGAGCAAGCCTGGTAAGCCAGCAGGAGCTACGGACAGTGCCAGGTGATGTTCGTGGTTTATGGTTCTGTTTTTGGGTTGGCGAATCATATCATGGCCAGGAGACATGTTAAATTGTGAAAGGTTGTTCATCAAGGATTCGGACAAGTATTGTAAAGGACTCCTCTTAAGGGAAGCACAATATCATGACTCGTATATATTTGGGCATCTCACTTGCACAAAGCGAATTGGCCTTGTCGATAGTGGTTAGAGGACCTATGACTCTTTTGCGCTTATGTTGTTTGTCTCTGGTGGGCAATTGAACTGATTATTCAGTCTTAGCATGTGGCCACACATTTGACTGGGGAGCACCATCGCACAGGGTTGGTTGGCACAAATCCTCATGCAGGTAATATTCGCCAAGGTAGTGAAGGCACATTATTTCCAAATTGGGAACCCCGCGGCTCCAGCAGGCCCACAAAGCAAAAGGAAACATGGAGGTCCAAGATCTGGTTTTTGGTTGCAGCAAAAATAGGTTTGTGTTTGGAGAAACCAGGTTTTGTGGTTGAAGCAAGCGGTTAGTGGTTGGAGAAAACGAGGTTGTGCTAGGAAAAGCAGGGCCGTCCTTCGCTCTAAACCACGGAGCCCCAAAAATTGCGTTCCGAGGCACAACATCCAGGTGCCCACGCCGGGGGAGCGTTCCTCGGTGGGCGCCTCAGTTCCGCGGTCCGGTGCAGGGAATCCGTGCCACGGATTTGGCATCTGGAGAAGCATTGGACAACAGCTTTTTTAGGAAAGGGAAAGCCATGGAAGCCACCAATGTTTTTTGGGTTTGAAAGCCTGGAAACTTAACATTGGGGAACCGTTGGACAAAAGCATGTTGGGAAAACCTGGATGGAAACCACTTGGTTCCCGTGAAACCATGGAACAATAGGCTTGGACACCACGAGGATCCATGGAACACAAATTATGGGGCGGGTGACTGCTGTGACGACGGCAAGCACATCCGGTGCTTCCCGGAGTCAGGAGATCAAGGTGGACATGGCCTTGGGCTTCAAGATCTTGGACGTCCATGGAAAGAGTTTCATGCCTACCTGGCGGCTTGCGGCGACAAATGACAAGCAGAGGATCTTGTTTCCGAAGACCGGCCCCGCCGCGTGTCAGTCTGGACAACATCGAGGAGCACCAACAGTGTGAGCTTGTGTTGCCTATGTCACACAGGACGTGTCACCCAATCACGGTGCGCTTGGGCATGGGGTGGTTCACAAGAAAACCAAGTGAAGGCCAGGTTTTGGGCAACACAGAAATTTGGTTGCGAGCTCGGGCCCCATGATCAAGGTCCACTGCTGGCGGATCCCTAGTGATTTGGGCAGCTGTATTTGGGCAACTGTACTCACAAGGGGTTCTGGTTTGCGATCGGATGAAAGTTCCTTTGATTCGAATCCCGTATTTTGGGCTGCTGTGTTCTTTTGGGCGCGAAGGCTTTTCAAGGCTGTGTTGCATATGTTTGATAGCCACAGGCACCTTTGTGCCTTGGACTAAAAAGTCGGTCGAATTTCGATAATCCCAGGGAATCTGAACCATGCCTGTTCAGACTGATGCTTGGGATCGGTGGTCCATGGAGATGTTCGCCAAGCTTCTTTCACCTAGGCCCAAAAAGGAGTTCCTTCGAAGCGCAGTCCAAAAAGTGGGCGAGCTGACTTGCCGTTCTTTTTGGACCCTCCGACTTTTGCAACCCTCTAAGGCTCCAAGCCGGTCAGAAAGATTGCGAAACGCACAAGTATTACATCACGAAGCCGTTTGGGTATGTGTCAAAATAGGGGAGACCCCAACACATTGCGGTGTTCCTTTGGGTTCCCTTCAAATCCAAATAGGGCACCCTCCAACAACCACACAGCCGCTTGCTTCGGCTTCGCTTAGATGCGAAATCATGACCCTCTGTGACAGGTCTTAGCACACCCAATGGTTCCCAGTTGCCACTGTAGGACACCTCCATATAGCTGTGGATGGTTGCGAAATCCGTTCGCACCACGCGTATTTACGTTGGGGACCGGGAATCGAATCATTCCAGGTGTGCTTAGATGATGCGAAATGGAGTTCGTCCATCCACAGTAGGTGTCCTTTTTGGGTGAGTTTGGTTAGAAATAGATGGCACTGGTTTAGATCGGTTTTATGCCATTTACCGGGGAAACCCATCTATTTTCCTAAAAGGTCCCTTAACCATCCATTTCCCTTTCAGTCAGAGGGTGGTTACACCCCTGTTTCGAACAAGTCAAACCAGTCCCTGTTTTTTGGACCCTTTGTCCATTTCTGAAGCCTTTTGAGCCCCACGGTGCTCTCCACCCATTTGCCGGTACCTCGATGGGCCTCACCTACACCACTTGTGTGCTACATACGGAGCTCTGAATTTGTGTCTAGGCTCCAGGGTGTGTGTCTTTTTTTACGGCAACCCTTTGTTGGGTGGTTTTAAACGAAGCCAAAAGGAGCAACAAAAACGCCATTCCCTTGGGTCCCTACGAAAAAGGGACAAACACACCATTTCTCTTTATTTTTTTTACGAAAAAGGGACAAAGACACCATTTCTCTAGATCTGGGGGGTCCCTACAAAAAGGCACATGTCACGAGGTCTACTACTGCTACTCGGACATGGCGGAGTCGGAGTCCATGCCCTTCGACCACCCCGCCTCCGAGCGGGCGAGACGCCGCGTGCTGGGGCGCCTTGCGCCAGGGCCCCGGGAAGCTTCCGGCGGGTTGAAAACGCAGGGCGGGGGGGTTTTGGGGGTGCGCAGTTGGATGTTCCGCCAAGTTACCCACTTACAAGTCCCCCGTTCAATGGGCCTGACCTTATATATATATATATAATTCATACATATATATATATATATATATGAGAGGGTTATACCCCAGGCGGCGAACCACGTAGTAGCTTGGCCGAACATCCAAGTAGCCAATCCAAGGCGCTTCTGTTTGGCAAAGCCCCGCGTTTTTTTTTTTTTTTGGGGGGGGTGCCTGTTTTCCAAGGATTTATTTCGACAAGACATGGACGAGCCAATCTGCGAAGCTGAGTTCCAAGGTTCCAGTGGTTTCAACCGTCCATTGTATTGCAACCACGGACATGTTCGGTTGCGCTGACTCGCCGTCCAAGACACCCTTCAAACAGGTGTTCGTGAGGTTTACTCTGCATGCAAATTGACAGGGAATCCCAAACAGAGGGCTTTCCAAAAACATATTCTTCCAACAATTATGCTATTGTGTTGGTTCAGTTCTAGCACAGTAATAGTCTTGAAAAGAAGCACTGTCCGTTGAATTGTCGATTCTTCTTATCAGGCGTTCGGTTCCATTGTTTTGTTGCAAGCCGGAGGAAATGTGCAGCTTGTTCAAAACCTAATCCCCTTGATTGGCAGATTGCGCACTATGATGTTCAGGGATTGGACTATGCGCTTCACGGATTACGCATTGTGGGTTGCATCGGTTTTCAATGCTCCAGCATAAAGCGTAAGGTTTACGGATTGAGCAGATTGCCAACCATAAGACGGATTAAGCGGATTACGGATTGTGATTACGCCCCAATGGATTTTGAGCAGGCCATAATTGTTGATCAGCCGATCAATCTGCTGGTTTGAGCTGGCCTCATGGCTGCACCCGCTGTGTCGGTTGGGCCTTTCATTTTGATCTTGTCGTCCCATTGGTGGGCATCCGCGGATTATACAAACCCCAGTGTTGTTTTACGCCTTCTGCGATTGCCATCCGGGAGACCTCCAGGCCAAAAATGAATGCCCGTGTGATGCTTGCGGGGCTGTTTCTCTTGCAAGGCAAGCAGTCAAGAGCTTGGTTTCTGACAGATCCCTAAGACTTGTAGGGGAGCACGAGCAGAAGCAAAAATCAACACGCAAGGTCACTTTGTCGGTGACCCTGATGTATGAAACTGTTGTAACGCTTCTTGCAAACGGGCAAATGATGCTAGGATTGGCATTGAACGTCGAAACAGCAATCCGTCCACTGAGGCTCGGAGATTCAGTGGGGCTTCGCCTCAATACTTATTTATGTGTCAAAAGGGTCCTTCAATGATGGCTTTCCTGTTGTTTTTCGCGCCGAGCTGAACACCCAAACACAAACCGGCACACACATTCCTCGCTTCGACTCGCTGCATAGCCGACACCATAGATGTCCTTTTTGGTTGATTTGGTTTAAGAATATTTCGGGCGATTCCTGGTTTACTTGGTGGTTCTATCAACTGCGAGGAAACCCATCTATTTTCAACCAAAAAGACCAGGGCCATCTAGTTTCAACCAAAAAGGAGACCAATGGCCGACACGATGGAACACCCGCTTAGGAACCCCAAGCTGGACTTGTCGCGGAAGATCATCGAGGCGAGGAAAGAGGAAAGCATTGGCGTATCCCCGCTCCCCATGGCTTGCCTGCGGAAATGAAGGCGCTTTGCCGGGGGGCCGTAGGATTTCCAGTTGAGGAAAACTGCTGGGCCAATCTGAAACATTTTTCGCCCTCCTTTTTTCGGAAAGCCGTTTTCCGATTAGTTATAGCACCCTCTTGGTGGGGGTTTTCGGGATGGTGTTAATTGGCATGTTAGACAACTATTCTAAGATATTCCTATTCAGGGAACCAACACCATAGCCCACGTAAGGCGGTTGAACACAGCACACATATGAAGGTCTGTTGAAGCAAAATGAGGTTCAGAATGTGTGCGGTTTCATGTGGTCTAGCTTTTTATGGGTGCTGTTTGCAGGTACAAGCTTGTTTAGCCATGAACAGGTTGCAGCTATACGCACAAAACATTGATTGCTCTGCGTTTTTGTTGTTTGTTTCTCGCATCCTGCTTAGAGCCTACTGCTTCTGGGTCATCTGACATTTCTCATCGACCTGCGGGGGAAAGGTGAGATTACCATGCCACGGAGTGATTCCCCCGAGTCGAGGTATGTTCATTGGCAGGCCTAGACTATCCTTTTTGAGCCAGCAAACACTTAACACTTCTGGCTGGTGCTCAGTACAAAATAAGAGAATGAACCTGGGGATTCCCTTAAAGGAAAGCACAGGGGATGGTTTATAGGGATTCCCTCATTCCCCGAGCAGCAGCAAGATTTACTGGGTCGAAGTCTCGCCAAGTATGAGTCAGGATGTATTTTGAAGGAGGCCAAGGGTGTCTGATGGCAATTCGCAGAGCCATAATCATAGTGGTGAGGGTTGAACGAAGACAGTGCCAGCCACAAACAGGTGCGACGGTCCATTTTGCTCTGGATGGTCGGCTGAACCCCGGGTCCCAGTAGTGCAAATAATTGACTCATAGAGCATTGTACGGCCTCATCAGGTCCATGTTGCAACCCTTCGTGAGGAATTTCCATTGGGGAGCTTGACGATAGGATCAGGGCCCGCCCCCTTTCCATCCTTTGCCCCCCTGGGCAAATTAGTCTGGAACACAAAAAGCCATCGAATCATTTATAAAGAATCTCAGTTTGGGTCCTATTCCGGCTCCATGTTAATTTGCATGGTAGGAAATTATTTGACCACCTGACTTGGGTTTTGGTTTTGACAGAGCAGAGAGAACGGTTCGCTGAATTGTCCAAACTGTCCAACTTGTACCCCCCCTCACCAAGGACCTTTCATGGGACACCTAGAGGAAAGGGATCAGGCTGGGCACATTAAAATGAGATCACCTGAGAACTAGAATGAGCTCAAGGTGCTTCACTGCGGGGTCCCCTTATTTCCGGTTTGGGAATTACAGTACTTTGTACAAGGGGATCCCCCACAAGAGTTTCCTGTTTTTTCTCCGAATGATCAAGCATTGCTTTCGATTCATTTTGCTCAATTGATCTTTCTCGAGTGCACCCCTTTTGAATGGTTTCAAAGGTGAATGGGAAACTGTGCACCGAACCACCCATTTTGTAGAGGGTGAATGGAAACCCCTCCCTAACCACCAAACCACCAGTCCAAACCACTCAGAGGAACCCATTCTTTTCTAACATTTGGAGCCCCCAAAGGCGAGGTCGTTGTTTTTTTGGGTTTCCTTGTTTTGGAAGAAGCTGAGAGTGGCCTGACTTCCGGCGACTTCCGACAGACGGCCTCGGCGGGCTGCTCTTTGGAGCGCAGCGGGCTGTGCAACTTCCCGGGGGACATGCTTTTGCTGGCCCTGGGCCCAAGATGTCGTGCGAGAAATGGCATAGATGTTGTTTGTTTGGATGTCCGGTTTCCCCGAGAAAGGGAAACCAAACGGGGATCGGATTGCTACTTGCACTGTTGTTTTTCCGGAAAAGGAAACAAAACTGGGTAGTGTTGTGTTTTCCAAAGCCCCTATCTAGCACCGAGTTTTTGAGAAAAGACTTTTGTGTGGGTTTGGGTCCGTTAAAGTGGTTTCAACTTTAAGAGGGATTCTCAACATTACCTCGGTTGGACGGTTCTTGCCCTTATCGTCATGAGGTGTGGTTGCAAAGAAGGGAACTTAGTTGAGCCGTTCCGCAAACTTTAATACACAACCATTTGTATTTGTCTTGATGAGTCTGCCTTTTAGGGGTTTCTTTCAAACACACAGAATGGAAGAACTCATGTTGGGGGTCACCATACACGGACACAAGCCCAGATTGGGGAGCCCTGTTGAACATCACGTTTATGTGCTGATTCTAAGGATCCCCTTGTGAATCAGACGATATTCGGATTCGAAACTACGACGTTCTGATGCAGTGCGCCCTGGTAGAACCTGCACTGTTGCAATCCCAACGTACATGTAGTAGACCTTTGACCCGTGCCAGACAAGAAAATTGTTGGACTGGCTTGGGAACGAGGTGTCCTGGCAATCGCATTCCTTGGTTGTCTTGTGATTACCAGTTGGGCCCTCTGACATAGATCAGCGCCTGCTCAGACGGGCGGCCGAGCATGTGGCAGTGGCCACTTGTCTCCATGGCTTCGTACGCATAGTTGTTTCGGATTTCTCCTGGCTACTTCATGGCGAGCAATGTTGAGCCCTGATGAATCAGAGGTGTTTTTTCATCAATTAGCCAATGGTTCTCCTAGAATGGGACACCCCCAACTGTGAAAGGACAAAATCCTGCACCACCGAAGACACCCTGGAATGTTGATTCTCCAGCGCAGATACCAACAACCAATGGTTTCAACAATGGATTCAAAGTGGCTCCCCCCTATGAAACCAGGCTTTGCCGAATTTCCTGAGAGATGGCGTGCGCAGCCGAGACGACTGAGGCATCCCTAAGTGCCTCGGAGGAGTTATGGAAGGCGGTGGGCAAGCGAGGCTGGCGGAGGGGCTGGCTTTTGTCGAGCTGATGGATGCGTTTTCTGGGTACCATTCTTGGGGTCAGCTTTACAGGCAAACCAAAAGAAACACCACTTGTTTCTCTCCTTTTTGTTCGGGATCTTCTATTTTGAGATACATGTTCAAATGAGGAGGGGATGTCAGTTTGATCACAAAGCTAAGTGTTATTTGATGTCATTTGCTTTTCCTCACAACACGATCCAAGCCAACAAGTCAACAAGTACATGAGCAAATGGCGGTTTGCAAGCGCCAAGCCATTCGGGCTGTTTGAAAGATGTTGCGACCTCCAGACGTAGCTGATCCAGAGCATATTCTAAAGCATGTAGGCGGGGTGCAGCGAGGCAAGGCTCTTTCCATGGACACACAGCAAAGCGCTATGGTGGCAGTTTTGCTATGGCACAACTGCAAACTCATCTTCTGCCCCAAGCCAATGCCAAGCCCCTGCTAGCCGTCATCGAAGGATGTCAGCAAGAAGCGTGGGGCTGCTATGCATCTTGCGACGCATGGGTGAGTCTTCGCCTCCGCATGTGGCAGCAGCTGTTTGGGCGTGACGTGGATTTTAGCCCACTGCGGGAAGCTCAAATTTGGCTCCTGAGGATGAGCCCGTGCCGTGGACTTCACACTTGATGTTGAATGTCGTTTAGGAGGAACCCCTGTATCTCTGACCTCGGTTAACTCTAGGAAACCAGCTACTTGAAGCTTTACAGGGTTTTGTTTAGGGTGTTTGCCAAGGAAACTAGACATTTATGTGGCTAGTTTCTATCGTGTAATACCTTGGAAAGGGAAGACATCATGCTTGTGCAGCGTCATGTTTGCTTGGAAAACCTTGACAGAATCGGCCCCAAAAGCCGAAAGTATCTTAGATTTACCTGGGCATACTGTGGATGGACGAAATCCTGCACCGCCTAAGAAACCCTGGAAGGATGATTCACCTGTAAATACCAACAAACAATGGTTGCCCATGGTTTCAAAGTAATGCAGGATTTTGTCCATCCACAGTATTAGCCGTGATCTCACGCAGGTTTTTGTGACCTCGGAGATTGAAGGCTTCTTTCTCGGGGGGTCCCTTTCGAATGAGTGAACTGTGTTGTTCCTTCTTGCTTCTTGTTTTATTGTTATTTGTAACTCGTAGTGTTCACCCGGGTGGATCTTCTAGGGATGTTCGAGACGGCCCCCTTTTCATCCCCTGAATTGGGCTTAGACTTCCTCACTTGGACTTGCACACTGTGGCGCGTAAGGGCAGCGGTGTAAGCACTGAGCCACCTTTGAGCTGATGCACTTTGCACATATCATGACACGTGTCGTGCAGATCGCTGCAACCAGGACAACAGGAAGGGCTATGTAACTTGGAAGTGTCTTTTTGAGGGTTTTCTCGTACCCCTTTTGGGGTTGTCTTACGGGAAGCCAACAAAAGGCCAAGGTCAAGCACGTAAAGCAGAATATTGAGACAACTCCATTTAGGTGTCAGCTGTGGACACATGGGTTTGTCTGCCATTTGTTTCCCTTACATCCGAAACAGGGTACCCTCAAAAACAGATGCAGCTTGGGATGCATGTGTCAGGTTCTGTTTGTGGCTTTCCTCCTTTTTGAAGGAAGGCCGCTGGCGCAGTTCCATATGGCGACGGAGGTTTACTTCGAATTCCGTGCAAGCTCACACCAACGATCACAGATACGATAGTTACTCACTGGCTGACAAGCTTGAGCCATCTTTTCTACTTGGCTTAGCTTGATCCCACACAAAAAAGTCAAAGGCAGCTCGATCCGCATCATCTTCAAACGCTGTCCACCCCCCAAAAAAAACCTTCTTGTCCAACCCCAAACCAGTTGGTTTGACCTCCATTTCAGCTTTTGGTCCATCCCCCAACAGCTTGGGAGCCGTTTCGAGTTTTTCGGAGGCGGAGAGCTATGGAAGGCGGTGCAGTCGATCTGCGGGGTTCCCTGAGCTCGCACGCCCGGATTGCTCTAAGGTGGGGAATCCGGCGGTACCCCGCTCCCTCAGTTTCTTCCACTTCACCTTAGAGCCCGGTGGTTTGGTTTCGGAGTGGTAGACTTTGGATTGGCCAATCCAGGAAGTGAGGTGATTTCGGCTACCCCCCCTACCACTACCTCCAGGTATGCAAATGCCCCCTGGCCACTATACCACGGGATGCCAAAAAAAGACCTTCTGCCCTGGAGGCAGTGGTTTGGGGGTTGCAGAACCAGGCGCCTTATGTCTCCCAATTGAACATCACAGCACCTAACCTGACAAGGACCTCACCAACAGGTGATGTTTGAAACAATCAACAGGGGAACTGAAGCCTCTTTCAGGGCGCTGATCTGGTCCAGTTCACGGCATGAACAGATGCAACACGTGCAGTGGTCAGAACTAGAACATTTCTCAAAATAGAGAACCCCTTGTTGGGTGGTTTTCCAGGAGAAACCAAAAGGACAACACCATGGCAGGTAGTCAAACCGAGCACCAACCAGACACTTTCGATCAGTTACTGCGCCTAAAACTACGGGAGCTACAAGGAACACGACTTCCCTCCAGATTGTTGCTGCGTCATTCGTGCGGTCGAGTTTCCCGACTTCAAAGCCTTTAACGTATTTGAAGGTTAAACGCAGGTGACAATTGACCATCCCACTGCCACACAAAATGGAGTTGGAAATTCGATCCGGTGATCCACATGGCTCTGCAGAGGCCGGCAAGAGGCATGTGTGTCATGTGTTTGTCGGGTTCCCAACTACCACCATGGGTATGGGCGTGCCCCACGTCGGAATGTTGCAGCTCTTGGGAGTGTGATTCTTTCTCGTTTACGTGGTCCTCAGGGCTAGGGAGCTCCCGGATGAGCACCAATCTGGTCTGCAGCGAGATGTGTGCAATCCGTCAGCAGGACGAAAATCCATGGACACTTCACCCAGGCTTGACATGTTCATCCAACGTTCCCATTTCGGACCCAATTTCATGTCAGGTTGCCACTCGCACCCGTACTTTGAGGTGTGGATGCTCACAAAGACAAGTAAGTCGCAAATGAAACACCGCGTCAGTTCCGGTTGCTCCCCAAGAAGGCTTCAAGCCGGAAGATTTTCGCGGAAACCAAGTGCTAAAAAACACCTGTTCGCCCTGAGGTTTGGAAATGGAACCACAAAAAGGGTGATGTCCTTCGGGTGATCTTTAAGGCAAAAGGGCACCGGGCTTCAAAGCCCTTCCATGCCCTTCCAAATAGAACCTGCGAAACTAGGGCCCTGTGACAGGAAGTTTCTGTTTGACCTAATTTTTTCCCACTTTGAGGTCCACTAAATATCGACCGACTCAAAGATACTTGGAAGGACAAAAGCCTGCACCAGTTGGGATGGATGCAACCTGTAAATACTGGGGTAAATTACCTACCAGCTGGTGCAGGATTTCTTCCATGCACAGTATTAGTCCTGGTTGCAGAGGCAAATGCTGAGGTAGTTGAGACATGTCCCATGTTGAGGCGGCGTCGATCTGCGTGGCAGTCGCATCGAGGCAGATGCGTCGGGCCGTGCTGATCATCGCTTGGGTCGGTGCAGTAGTTCCGTTTGGTTTCGCATGTGGGTAGGATGTTTGACTGGGGACCATTGGGGACCCTTTGGCGGACCGCATTTAGGGCGGGATTCATGTCCACTAACCACTTGGGAGGTTGGTCCCTCACTTCAATGTGTCGAATGACTGGCGGCAAGCTGCTGCTTTCGTTACTCTGAGCTGGCATCCGCATTATGTCGGATTCTTTGTGCACCAAGCAACGTGCGTCAATTGGGAATTGGGGACACTCGAAGTTGCAGCCCTTGTCCAGCAAGATAGCTTTCTTGATTGTACATAATATTCTCTCCGACTGGGTCGCCATTTTTTTTCACATCAGGGATGTATTTGGGGAGGTCTATCCATTTGCATTTGCAGTCTTTCAGTTTCAAGTTTTAAGCTGTAGCAACCTGCAAGATCAAATACAACCTCGGACTCGTGCCGAAAGCTGGAAGCCTTGTTTAGGTCTAAACGGTGTTAATTTCATCCACAGCAAACCTGCTGCAAACTCCAGCTCCAGTTGCAGTTGTTCAAGGACTCCAGTTGGATGGACCTCTGAAGGACGCTGGGACCACAACCTTACATAGTGATAGGTTTGGGATACCTGGACCAGGGGGGCTCCCCAGAGCATCAAGTAGTCTTCCAAAGCCCTTTTGTCAGCCTCCATTTTTCTTGAGGCCGTTGGGTTACAGTAGATAAGATGGCACAATTCCTCCATGTTAGTTTCGTCCCTTTACTTACCCACACGGGAATGGTGCCATCTACTTCCTGGTGTAGTCCCCCATTTGCCGTGGTTCAGCATGGTTGGTTCAGTTGGGGATTGATCAAAACCACCGAAGCAATGACAAGTCCCACTAAATTGGAGAGGTTACCCATGGTCAAAACTGGGGTCCGAAGGGAATATGGATCAACCCCCAGTTGCGATTTTCAGAGGACACGCAGAGCGCGTCAGGTGACGCAAACCTTGCAGCAGAAGCAAGCCGCCCTGGAGGCCTAGAAGGGAGCGGTTGGAAGCTGGAACTTGGAAGTTGGCTTCTTTGTTTTTTGTTAACCCTCTTCTTTAAACACATATCGTTATGTTGCTTTTGTTTTGTCTTTATCTGTCTTGTTTTGCTATTGTTCTGTTTTGTTTTAGTATGCTTTGGCTTGGTTTGTTTTAAACGCTGCCTGCCTGCCTGCTTGGCTGGCTGGCTGGTTGGTTGCTTGGTTGCTTGGTTGCTTGGTTGCTTGGTGCGATGTTTCATGCTTGTGTGGTTGCTGTGCTGTTTGTTTGTTGAGTTCTTTCAGCCCTTCGGCTGCATCTCACCTTCATATACCTCCCAAACACCTGGCATCGCAAATGTTGGGCCTATACTGGATATGTATATATATACATATATATATATCTTTTCTTTTTTCTCCAGGGAACTAAAAAGCAAATGGAGGAATTTCATTGGAGCCAGCCAGATTCTCATTGAACCCCATGAGCCCGAATGGCAGCATGGCTTTCGAGCGGGGAATGGGTGGGAAAATTTGGCAAAGCTGCAAAACGCTTGGAGCAAAGCGCTTGGAAATGCCGAAATGCCAGGTTTCCAAGCGACAGCAAGCACTAAGAAATACTGCCAAGGCAACGATTGGGCTCGTCCCAATTGGGTTTGTCCCATGTCGATGCTTGCTTTTAAGGGAAACCTAGAGGAAATCCACCAATATCAGGGGGTCCAAATCCTTTCGTTGGACACATCCAAGTAAACAGGGAATGGTTGTGCTACCACAATCAAATGAGCACAGCGGTTTGAATTTCCGGCCGCACAACCACATGGCAGCAACAAGTGGGCACCGCACCTCTTTTGGAGAGGGGTCCAAATCCTATCCTGTTGGAACTCGCGCACGCACACAAGTAAATTGCACCGGCGCCGTGTCGTGTCTTGGCGATGGCGACGCTGCGAGCGCTGCGCAGCATTTGCCTGGGGCTTCTGCTTTGGTTTGGGCCTCCCGACGGATGTTTGGGCGGGGGGGGGTTGGGTTTTCTTGCAGCCCCGATCAAGAACCAAAGAGCACTTGGAATGACCTGAAAAAGAGAAGTGCCCTTTAGTTTGTTCAGTTATTGCCTTTGCTTGGAAGCAAAGCCCACCGATGGACTTCTGACCTTCTGGCTTGCAGCCTTGCGTCGGTGGTCACTAAACAGAAGATTCGTGAATGCGGTTTGGTTCCAAAATCCTGCAGTTGTTCGGTGGCTTGTCTCAGCATTCGGGTTCCATCCAGAACCTGGCGTGGTTTTTTGTCCAACGTACCATGGGCCTAGCCCCAAAGTGAAGCCCATTGGATTCCCTGCTCGGGGCTCGAAGCAAAAGCTGTTTGTTAGTTTCCCACTCGTTGCGTGTTGCGCCAGAGCCCAGAGCCAGATTTTTTTTATTTACACCGCGTGGTGTTGCAGTTTGTTTCTGGCCGATTCTTTGAGAATTCTTGCGGAAGTGTAAAAAGTATGGCTGGCCGTGCCAGTAGTATGTTTCCAGTCGGGTGGCAGTGCCAGTTCAGGTTTGTCGTGTTTATGGTCAGCATGTTCCCGTGTAGCATGTCGCTTCTCCTGCTGAATGGCAAGAGTTTCCATTTGCTGGTCTTTAGAAGGCTGTTTGACTGGGGAGCGATCGTGAGCTATCCTGCTTGGAGAGGGCAATTATTGCAAGGGCTCAGCTTTCAACGCGGCCAATACTACTGCCTTCTCCATGAGCCTGCGTCTCATGTCGGCCCCTTGATTGCGCTGCAAGGAACTGAAGGACTCCTGAAATTGTCCAGCTTGCACATCGCGGTCTCGGGCCCACTCTTTTCTGACAGCTTTTACGTCGGTTGGGAGCAACCAATCGCCGAGCAACACATCGCCACACACTCAGGGTATGAGCGACCAAGGACCCACGGGACTCAACATGAACATGGCCATAAACACACATCCCTCAATCTTGATCCCTCCTTAGCAGCGCATGAAGCTCATAGCAGTTTTGTGGGACCTTTCTTTCTTCCGGAGGAAGTCGCCTGGTCAACAACTGCAGCGCATTCAGAGGTCAACATGACTTTTGACAGAACCTTCAGAGCATTCTTGGTCTGGGTTTCGGAGGCCTGGAGGCCACAAGAAGCCGTGCCAAAAAGGGGGGTTTGTACCTCCAAAAGCCCGCTTGTACCGGTGGTGTGGTCTTATATCAAGCATCAAACCCTCACACCTGAAAACGTAGCTACTGGTTTTATATCAAGCATCAAACCCTCACACCTGAAAACGTAGCTACTGGTTTTATGTCAAGCATCGACACCTCACACCTGAA
This sequence comes from Effrenium voratum, assembly GCA_963377175.1. Lineage (NCBI taxonomy): Eukaryota > Dinophyceae > Suessiales > Symbiodiniaceae > Effrenium > Effrenium voratum. The sequence continues at coordinate 438,748 of CAUJNA010003339.1, forward strand.
AACGTAGCTATTGATTTTATGTCAAGCATCGACACCTCACACCTGAAAACGTAGCTCTTGATTTTGTGTCAAGCATCGACACCTCACACCTGAAAGCGTAGCTATTGATTTTAGGTCAAGCATTAACACCTCACACAGATAAGTACTACAAAGGGCAACATTTTGTTGCGCTGGTTTTAAAGCACCCCAAAGTCCCCCACTACTTATTTAGGCCCTTCTAGTCTATAGTCGTCTTCCAAAACGGGCCTTCGCACTTCCGCATCTGTTGAGAGGAGTCCGACATGTTCGATCCGAGGACAGAAGGCTTCATAGCGGCTCGGGGCCGAGCCTTGTCTGAAGCCGGGGGATGGTGGATGCAACCAACTTCTCACTGGGGGTCATCATTCTCTCAGTGGCCCTAAGGCGACTTTTTGACCTTTGAGTTCCCTGTTTGGTCCATGTTTGGGAATGGACCCAAAAGTTTCACTTTGTATTTCGATGTCCTTTTCGCGGTTCTCAAAGTCCGCAACTGATCACTGGGGGGGGGTTCCATAAACTTGCCCTGCGAGGGCTTGCTGGAGATTGTCTGAACCACACGTATTGTGGGCATTTGGCAGCTGTTTGGCGAGCACTCCGATTGGGGGGCTGCAAGGAGCTTAAAGAAGCTTACCGGGATGTAGGTCCTTTACTTCGGATGCAAAATGCTCAAAGTCTCAGCAGCCCTTTCATCAATTCCACACGCCTCTGCATTGAGATGCCTTTCTGTGTGTTTTGTTGGGGTGATTCGTGACATGAGACTTGCTGTCAGCTCCGTGTGCAACGCTTCGGACGCCTGAGCCCTTGATTGGCCACATAGTTCTAGACGCGACGACGGGGATCATGCATTTGTTCATGATGGTTTAGAGCTTGTGAAGAACGAAGGAATAGGAGATCGACCGGGGGGTGCGTAGTTCACCAGTTCTAGCGACACCTGTATGGAGCCAAGAGACCCTTGGATGTTGTCATCCTGTCCTGTGACCTGCCACTGCAAGAGTCTTCGTGCCTTGTTCGTTCCTGGTACTTGTCGCACGACTCACCTCAATCCAAACTCCACTGCAGGCAGGACTAGCTATCCATGATTAGCCGTGTGGGCAGAAGTTGGGGGTACCTCCCCCTTGTTTAGGGGCCTTTCCAGCAGGCACTTTGGGTAATTATTTGGCTGTCCATTATGAGCAAAATGGACAGGACATGGCACCCAAACCAACGGACAAATGAGCCAGCTTGGTGTTTATCCACAAGCAGCGACAAGTGGAAACCCTCCATTTTGCAGGGTCCAATTTCTTTGTGGGCCGCAAAAGTGACAAGAGGTTGGCTCCCTTCAACTGGGGTCATTGTCTTGACTGTTTGGGGTTATCATTTCAGCTGGGGCAGTTTCCTTCAACCTACCACTTGGGAGACTTCGACGATGGTGATCCAATAAGGCCAGTTCAACCATGAATTGCATCAGCCTGGAATGCTTCTGCTATTCTCATTTTGGTCCACTACAGGCTGATTCATGTAGGCCGCTTTATGAGCGCGACCGAAAATAAGCTTATCGGTCAACAAGGGGTGTAAGGGGCTGCTTTGGACATGGCACCTTGCACCCAGCTGCCTCTCTTAGAGTTGAGGCTTCAGGAGACGCGATGTCAGCCGAAATGCCATAGGCAGGGGTGGCGGTCGCTTGTCAGGGTGTGTTCCTCCACTGTCCTGAACAAATTGGACCCCCAAAGGTAGCGAACTGTCCCAATTGACCTTAGGGTGTTTCGGTCTTAGCATTGAGGTTCCGGGCTTGAGGGTTAATTTTGGGGTATCGGGCGGGATTTGCGACCTATCCGTGACGAAGCTCGGGGTGTCCATCTCTTCTCTTGTGTTGGTGACATATTATTATAGTTTACCCAGACTGTCAGCTTAACCTAGATTCAGATTTGCTTTATGCACACACACGCACACACACACACACACACACGCACTCGTATCCACAGTTTCCTGAAGCTGTCCTTTGACCCTTCTAGTTCTAATTATTAATCCATGAAGATGATGGGATTACCCGCAGGAGGCATTGTCAGCCACAGTGAAAAGCAATACATGTGCTGCTTGGAGTTTGTGACCCCACAAAACAAAGCAAAAACATGCGTTTCAATCCTTGTTACACTGTTGAACTAGCCCAATACTTATTTGATGAGGCTATGTGAGCCACAATCAAAACCCGGGTAGGTGAAAGGTTAGTAAGGGACATTCCCAACCATAAATAGCTGCGGCCGCCTTCTTATTTCTTTGCCGCATGGTTCTGGGTCGACCATTTCAAAAACGGGTTTTGATTGTGACTCACGTGGCGCAAAGTGCACCGAGTTCCCCCACAAACACCGGTCCATGCTCATCTCCCGTATGTCCCTTCATTGCGCCTCAGGTTGAACGGAGTTGGCACATGTTGCACTCGCCTGTTGCGTGTTGACACGACACTTGCTTGAACAGTTTCCCGCACAAGCAATACTTGGGATAATTTGTCGGCCCCCATTCCAGAGGTCTTTGTTCCTGCAGTTCTGATTGATGTGTGCAAAGAGAACTTTCGGCCCGACATTATGGTTTTCAGGACGTTTTTTTTGACTGCTTAGTCACGAATTTGATGTGGTAGGAGTTGGAGTCAAAGAGTTTGCCAGCATGTCAACACGTCAGGAGTTGGTGCCCCTGGCCTCTAAGGCAGTCTTGAGGGCAAGACTGTACTGGGCAAAGCAGTGGGTATTGGGCACTGGTCACAGTGCAGTTGTCCAGCGGCCGTCATTTCTAGACTGGCCAACTGGTTTCTTAGGATGTGCAGGAGTTCTCTTCCTCAAGTGGCCGAAGGTTCATCCTGGCTTGAATCTCACGGGCTCCAATCTGTTGTGACTATTCGGTATACGTTTCGCACGCTCGATTGAATCATTCGTTAAGAACCTTGCAGCCCAGGTCTGTAAGAATACAGCAAGAATCAGTTTGTGAGGCACCTTCCGGGTGAACCAGGGGTCCTCGTATTCCAACTTTTTGTGTGATACAAGCGTCACCTGCTGGCCACCATTTTGAATTCAGTTGTTTTGGGTGAAATTTTGGGCGTGTAAGGAACGCAACTTTCTCGGGGTATCTTCGGCTACCAGTGCTTGTGAGAATGCCCAACCCTATCCAAGTCAGCGACTTTTGACATCATTGATTAACCGTTTAACGCGCCAGATGAAGTGAACAGTTCATTAAGTCTTAGGCAGACGTAAAACCAATGGAGAACAACCAAGGCTGTCCAGCCCACAAAACAACAGTAAGAGGTAAAACCCATAAAGAGCAGGAAGACCCATGCATCCTAACACAAAAAGGGAAAAAGAAAAGAAAGAAGCACATTATTGTTATTATTATTATTATTATTATTATTATTATTATTATTATTATTATTATTATTATTATTATTATGTTAAGAAAGAAGGGCGCCCACTTAAATATATATGTATATGTGTCTTTTTTTTTGTTTTTTTTGGTAAAGGGCGCCATGTGTTTTTTGTTTTTTGTTTTTTGCTTTGGACTTCTTTTGGGCTGCCTCAGGCCCGCCCATCCCTGGCGCCCGCTTCTCGGTGAAGTCGCAGCTGCCGGCAATCCGGGAAGCCGTGGCGGAGCAGGGCCTCGCACGTCTTTGGCCACTTGGCAGAATGACCCGTTGGGAGTCTGTTGGGTTGGGGGGGGGGGCGGGGCTTTTTTCAGTACGGGCTCGGACGGGGAACGGAGTAATTATATAGGGGATTCTGTTGCTGGTCTTCTTTTTTTTTTGCGGGGGGGGGGGGGGGATTCTGTTTTTTTCTTTTGGGGGGGGGGTTGTTTAAAAAATAAGGGGAACGGAGTATGTAGTGGGGAGGATCCTCCAAGTTTGAAAGCTTGTTTTTTTGGTTTGGGGGGGGGTTGTCAATACGGGGAACGGAGTATATAGTATTGAGGATCAGGATTATTTTGATTTGGTTTTGATTTGGGGGGGGGGGGAGGGGGGGGCCTTTTTGAAGTAAGGGGAACGGAGTATTAGGATCCTCCAAACCGTGAAGCATGTTTCTTTTTTTTCAATGAGGGGAACGGAGGGAACGGGGTGTATAGTAGGGAGGATCCTCCAAGTTTCAAAGCTTTGTATTTGGGGAATAAGGGGATCCTCCAAATGGTGAACGCATGTTTGTCCAAAGTTCGTTGGAGTCTGAATCTCCCTTTTGCTGATTCACCAAGTGGCGGCCTAGTTGGGAACCACGTCGCACCGGAGATGCAGTAGAATCCCTCCAAATGCACAAAGTGCCCAGTACCTTGAAAGAAAGCTGGAAGGAGGGACCCTGACAGTGCGACCGGTGGCACGCCAAATGCAGCGGGCCCACCTAGTTTGGTCCTACAGTGGATGGTTGCGAACTGCATTTCGCAGCACGCACTACCTAAGAAACCCTGTAAATACCCATAGCCAACATTAAATCGCACTACCTAAGAAACCCTGTAAATTTCCAACAAAATCATTATGGTTTTCACCATGGCTTCATATGGTGCAAGACTCGCGGATTTCGCGTCCACAGCAACGGAGTTGCCGGGTCCGAAGCTCAAGGCTCTTCCATTGCCGTCGAAGTGAAGACGGCGTCACAGTTCCTCCAACGAAGGCGATTTCGGCCTTTCTCGTTTGGTTGGAGACAAGTAGGACACATACAAAACAAGGCTATATATATATATTATATAAATATGTAATAACATATATGATAAATAAATATATAGAACCTATCCATGTTTTGATGCCCATGAGCAGCCATGCCAGTCGAGTCAGAAGGACACGGGGCAACCGCGTTTCAACGTGGCCAAAGGCCCGGCCGTTTCGGTGCCCCAAGATCCTCCTTTTGCTGCGGTTGGCGGGGCCCGGTTAGCTTACTCTTCCCTTGATGTTCATTTGTTATCTCGCTTCATTCTTTATATGCTATGGCGAATTGAGCATGGCATACTTGAAGCGTGGAGCAGTCAAGAAACATGGACAGGGCCACCTCTGCGCGACACAGGGCGTTTTGCGCGCATGACCCTAACACTTGTGCGTGTCATTTTCCGTGTTTGATGAGCCATGATAGAAGGTTTCTTTCAAGCTGAGGTCGGAATCCGCGGCTTGCCTGACTGCTTGCGGCATGGACCGACCACATCGGGTTGTCTGGCGCACCGGTCAGAACCAGTTCTTGAAACCAGCTTGGCCCAGTTGCCCAGTGGCGCCCTTTTTCTTTTTTTTGGGCAAGAGTTCCCTTTAAAGTCAACCCACCCAAAAAGGATGCCCCTTTTTTCCCCCATGGCTACTGGGCATCTGAGTTGGCTTGTATGTGTTAGTCCCCTTCGACTGACAGCCTTTTCCTGCCGAGAGACAGGCAACGGGAAGCTTATGTATGGCCCTACTTGACATTTGATATTCTGACGCTTGGAATTTCATGCTTGTTTGCCCAGTGTGCAGGGCTTCCATTTTCTGCTTGCTTCCCCAGCATCCGTTTGCTCTATTTGCAGGTATGCTTGCAATCCAACTGCTTGTGGAAGCCTTGTTGACACGTTTTTGTTCAGAGCCCGAGTTATGTGCTGGGAGGCGTGTGAGCATGCTCGGTTGATCGTGGGTAGCCCTTCCGGTGCTTTGTTCCCTTTCGTGGTGTCCTGAATAATCCGAAAGACGGTACTTAGGCTTCACACAGTTTGTCAGAACCTTTTCTCTTGGTAACCCTCAAATAATTGAGGGACAACCATTAAGATCATCTTTTTTTTGACCGTGGTGGTGATTGAAATCAGAGCATGCGATCCCTTGTGAAATTACGATTGCTATGGGGATGAACATCAGACCTTTCTGGAAGCCTTGCAAAGACAGATAACCACTTTTCTGCTGTTCCAGGGGTTGATTCCCCATTCTGTTCAATCATTGTTCTGTTCAAAAACCTGCCATTTTCCCTGGCTTTCCGGAGGTTTTCTGGAAAGAAGGATCCCTGGAAAGAATAGGGAAGGTACCAGGACCACCCAACGACCGTTGTTCTCAATTTTGTGAAAGTGCCGTCAATTTGAAGGCACTTGTGAAAAAATGCAATCGGCAGCACTTCAGGTCTATGACCCACCAGTTTGGAGACCATTCTCAGCACATTTATGGCAGCTGAGTCTGCTAGGCGTTGTTCAAGCTCAGCGGGCAAAAAAGCTGGCAAAGGCTTCTGAATACGCAGGCAACACGGGGCGACACGCAAGCGACACGAGGCAAAGCGAGCGACGACGCAGGGCGGCACGCGAGCGACACTGGCCCAGACGCACGTGACACGGGGCGACACGCAGGCGACACGCAGGCGACACGCAAGCGACACGCAACGGACGCGCAAGCGACACGCAAGCCCCGTGACACGGAGCGAAAGGCAAGCGACGCGAGGGGACCCGCAAGACCTGCAAGGGACATGCTCGTGACGAGCGATGGAGATTTGCATGGCCGTTTGCTGTAAGGGTCATGAGCAGATTTTGTGCTGGGGTTGGCGCACAGTGTGCTGACTCTGGTCACAGTGCCTTTTTGCCTCGCCCCTGCCCTCGTATATCCGTCCGATTTTAGGGGAAATTGTGGAAATTCGCCAAAGCAGCACTTAGCCAAAAAGTGACGTTGTTCGTGTTTTACTCTAAGTGACGCCAACTTGGCAGCACTCGGGCGGTGCTGGTACCTCTAGAGTTGTTGTTGGTGGGCTTTGACCAAAGTGATCATCCCCAAAACGGCTTCCATTTTCCAGCCAGGGTTAGCTGGGGATATATACGGCATCCCAAGTGGGAGCCTTTTTCCCGTTTTGAGTGCTATGATTCGCAGGACACTGAGGACGCAGAAGAAATTCTCGCGGATGCCTTAGAATTGCTGTGGGGAGATGTATCTGGCATCTCCTTTGAAGCAGTTTACATGTTAAGTTTACTAGAAATAGACCAGAATCAAACATATCATGTTTTGTTTGGCAGCAAGAGCCGAGGTATGTGTGCACAAGCACAAGTGGACCCAGATTCAACTTTTTCCCTGGGAAAAACAGAGCAGATGTTTGCTTGGCCAGAACTGCCCTTCTCTTGCTGAGGGACAGCTGCGGTTGTTGAGCTCGAATTTCAATTTGTCGAGTGAGAGTTGTCCAATGCAATGTGTCCTTGCCTTGGACGTACTTCTTGGTACTTGGTTCAATACTTGTCAACCTAAAGAAGCTAAACGGTCTGTAGTTTTATGTCCAGCATGTTGTGGACGCGGGGTCTTGGCGGAACAACTCGAGAGTGGCCTTGGATTCCGTGAAGATTTTGAACTTTGCAGGCCCTCTTGTTGGGGCTGTTTGGGCATGCGGTTGAGCCACCAGGTTGTTGTTTAGTTCGTCCAACGGAAGAACATGCGCCGCTGAACATTTGCTTTACCATAGTTGTTCTATGAAACTGTTTGTGTGCCTGGCTGTCTCCAACAGGTTCTGAAACGAACACGTTCGTCAGGTCTGGTTATCCACTGGGTCTTACAGAACCCAAGTCATCAGCAAGCATCACTTTAAAGGAAACCTTGACAGGATGCGTGTTTGGTCTCGCTTGTTCCAGGCTCACTCTTTACCACCCCTTTCTTTACAACTGTCTTTACCACCCCTTCCCTTTACCACCCCCTTTTTTTGCGGCCGCCCACCTCCCCCCCCCCTTTTCCCGGCACCCACGTGCCCCTTTTTGAGCCTCCCGTGGCGTTTCCGACGGACGCGGAGGCCAAGGGCCTGGGCTGGTCCACGTGGCTGGCGGTGAACCGCGCGGAGTACCTCAAGCCCAAGGCCCCCGAGCCCGCAGCCCTGCAGCGGCCCGGGCCTCAGGCCCAGACAAAAAGCGAAGAACCTGAGAACAGTGGGCCGTTTTTGACCCCGGAGAAAAACAACAAAAAGCATGGACACATTTTTTCTATACCGGTTGATAGGTGGCTTGTCAAATACAATGACATGGACACATTTTGTTCTGTACCGGTTGATAGGTGGCTTGCCAAAATATAAACACATGGACACATATTTGTTCTGTACCGGTTGATAGGTGGCTTGTCAAAATATAATGACATGGACACATTTTGTTCTGTACCGGTTGATAGGTGGCTTGCCAAAATATAAACACATGGACACATATTTGTTCTGTACCGGTTGATAGGTGGCTTGTCAAAATATAATGACATGGACACATTTTGTTCTGTACCGGTTGATAGGTGGCTTGTCAGGACACAGTTTTCTGTACCGGTTGATAGGTGGTTTGTCACAAGATTGGTAGGGCTTTATCCATCCCAACTGGTGCAGGATTTCGTCCATATTTGATCGAGGCCACGAAGGTTTGGCTATATTTCCCAGATCCGTTGGGCAAATCGTTGCCTTGATGGGACATGTGTGTTGTCCTGCTAAACAACGAGAAGTAACCAACAGTTTTGAAAGGGGCCCTGTTTCTGGCGATCCCCAGCCTGTTTCTTTCACTCTCACTAAGAAGTAAAATAGACAAGCCACAAAATTGAGGGTTGGAAAGAAGGGGTCCCTCTGTCTGAATCAAAAGCAACCGACATATGTGGTGGTTACTTTCTAGTACCCGCTTACTAACTCGGGGCAGGTGGAGAAGCCGGTTGTTCAGTCGGCATGTCAATGTGGTTCCGTACCTGGCCACTACCAAAGTACCCAAAATCAGTCCAGCAACTCCACACTGGAGCCTTCTTCAGATTAAATTGCGCAGATCGCGAATCACTGTTCGGTGGTATGTCAGAATCTACCAGTAAGTGTCACAAGACGTTACAGAGGTGCATTTTGCTTGGATGTGAGGACTTTAACTTTTTGCCAACTAATGGGTTTTCCATTAAACCACTAAAAGTTAAGCTTTTAGCTGGGGAGCAGAAAGCAACCGAGGTTATGAGGACTTGTGACTGAATGCTGATAGTCATTGATCCAAGCCTCCAAGGGGTTGGGCGCTAGGTTCATTTTAGATCCCTTGGTCCGGAGCGGTAAGCCTTTCCCCCGTAATCTCTGAACCAAGTGCTTGCACTACTCTCCCAAGTCTTGTGTACTGACAACTCATTGAGGACCTGGGGCCCACCCAATTTGCTCTGCTCTTTTAGAGCAGGAGTTGAACTTAGATCTGTTATACCGCGGAAAAACACCTGTCGTGGTCATTCATCAGTTAACGTAGGTTGACGCACAGCGAGTGTCTTAATAATTCAAGCGCCCTCGGAGACTCCTCAAGAGCAATTATTGAACTGCAGCTCACTTGAGGAGTCTACTGTCTACCACCCCAGGACCTTTGAAACACGAGAGTGCCATCGTTTTGCCCGGCAGGGCCTGCCCACCAGTTCTTGAATCCCGAACCTCGCCTTGCCAGCTCCGGACCCAACTTCCCTTGAACTCCTCATGGTGTATTTTGGGTTGGGGTGTGGAGGCGACATGTTGGAGCGGTTTCTTTGACGTGGGTTGAAACTGGCAAGGAGCGTGGCGTTCCTAAAAGACGGACCGCTGCGGCTGATGCTTGGCCGGCGACCGTGAGCGGTGCAAAAGACCTTGCTCCAAAACGGCGCAAGTGCCAGGTAACCTTGACCTTGGGTCCATTATCTGTATGCATGTATGAGGGTGTATATATAATATATATCTATACGTGTATAAGCGTCATGAATCTGTGTTGCCCGCAAGACGTGAAGGACCCTTTCTGAAGCGGGACACCCCCTATCAATCATCAAGGGGGTTGATTCATCCGGGGTCAAAATTCATTTCAGCTGGTTGTCAATTGTGTGGAGGGTTCTGTCGCCTGTTGAGGATTGACATCGCTAGAAACATGATCATCCCCTTCGACGTCGAATTCTCCCTGTGTGCATGATTCATGTTTGAGCATGGCTTTGGCCCAAAGCATTCAGCCAGCTGATGTTTTCTGAAAGGACGGATCTGTGGAACACACAGAGTGGTAAAGGCAGTAGGCTACCCAAATGGGAGCTTTATTTTCTTGTCGATGGCATTCCGAAAGCCAGCAGAAGCCGACCATATGGATCAGGTGCTAGCTTCTAGGCCAGCTTTTGTATTGGGGAACCAGCTCGCGGACCCCTTCCGAACTGGCTTGTGGACGCGTCATGAGTCATGAGCATCATATTTGCTTTCAATGAGTCATGAGCATCATATTTGCTTTCACATGACAATTCAACGTAACAAAGGGTCCAGCCTGTTGTTCAGTTCACAGAGAAACTAGGCAACCAGTGCAAGGTGTGGATTTTCGATCATCTTTGTTTATCCCCTGGAGTCATGACCAGCGCAGCATGCTTCGGCTACGGCTTGGTAGATTTCCTCTTCTCCCTTTCCAGGCGCCAACTTGCTAGCCTTAAGGATTGAAAGGGAGCAATCCTAAATCCTGGTTCCCCTTTTGCACAAATATCAGCAACCTGATTTCAGTCTACCTTAGGCATTGCTGAACACGTGGAGCATCCATATAATAGCAAGGGCTGATTTATTGTCCGATCATCCGGTACATTTGGATTCATAGCATCCCTCAACCTCATACCTGCTTAGGCCCTTGATTTAGCATCCTGCCTTTTTGTTAGAATCCTAATATCAGTCCTAGAACCCATTTTTTCTGCACCCCATTCCACCGGGTCACCCATCTTTGTTTGCCCAGACAAAACCCTCGGCCACACCGCTGGATCAAGCGAGGAGCGGGGAGGAGCTGCGGCAAGTGCTGCTGGGCTCGCCGAAGGCGGCGGTGAAGGATCCCAAAGCCGCCTACGAGTCCTCCTTGGCCACTGCTCCGGAGGCGGGCCCAGTTGCCCAGTGGTGCCCTGTTTTCTCCTTTTTTTCCCCAACAGCTGAAAGCTTTGGGGTCTCCGCCCAGATAGGCTCCGGGGTGGTCCGGGGCGGCCCTGAGGTAAGGTTCCACGAGGGTTCCACCAGGGTTCCACGAGGTTCTGCGAGATGCTGTTGGGGATATCACGTGAGCTTTTTTGGCAAGGGTGTCCTTTAAACTCAACCAACCAAAAGAAGGATCCCCTTTTTTCCCCTGGGCCTCGGGGGCACGACGCATCCATGGTCTGGGTGTGGGTTGTTTGAGGGGAATGTGTACTGATGAATACATTGAATACACCCCAGGGGGACCCCCCTGATTAATAAGTAGCTGGGGGGGTATGAATCAGGCTCGGCAGTATTCGCGGCATGAAGCCGCAGTTGGTTGGGGTCCCCCTACTTTGACCAGTAATCCAGGCACCCAACAGGGGGTAGGCCCCGTTTAAAACAAGCAACACAAGCAAAATTAGTACCGATTGTTTTTTGCCCTGGGCACTGGGGATGACGAACCCAGCATGAGGCAAGTGCTAGCTACTTTCCCCCACTGTACCATCTTCAACACCACGGTTTGGTTGGTTTTCTTGCCATATGGGTGTCTGTTTTGAATTTGAACCCCCAAAATGTTGCCTTCAATTTTGGTTTCCCTTATTTAAAAAAAACGGCTGCAAACGGGTGCCAACCAAAACAAGCAGCGAGCAGTTGCCGTTTTGGGGCATACCTCAGGAGTTCCAAACGCCGGCGGCGTTTCGGGCGCTGCTGCTGCGCAGCCCGACGATCTTGGAGCGAAGCTTTCGGCCTGGGCAACGGGGTATTTGGGTTGCTACTTGGGTGCTCGATTCGCCAAGTTAGTGAGTGGTTAGTCGCCTGGGTTGTACCCTACCTCCAACCAGCCCAACTGACTCATAAGCAATAACTTCGGTTGCTAACCTCTCAAGCAAGTGAGCTGAGCACCCAAGCACTCAGATAGGTCTCAAAGGGAAGCTCCAAAACGGCGCCCGACCAAAAACCCACCCCAAAAAGGGGGTTCCCCGACCAAAAGCCACACCCAAGTGGGGCTGTTTCCGTTGTTTCTCCTGCTGAGGAGGCGAGTTTGATGATGGTCAAATACGGGGGGTAGTTGAATGGGGTCGTCGAAGAAGGGGTTGTCATCTGAAGACAGTTCATATAGGGTTACTCGGGGTCATATATCATTGGCCCTTTACGGTGGATGCCCGAAGTATTGCATGTAAACCAAATGGTAGATCAGACAAGAGGGATTTCTTGTTCCCTTACTTGCAAACTGGTATAGGCATCTATCGTAGTAAATCACTCTCAACATACACCACCGTATTTAGGTCATCCACGTAAAGTAGGGAGGTCAATTTTCAAATGCGATCTAGGTACTTACCCACTTCCGAGCCTTTTTTTATCGCCATGGGGACTTGACCACTTGCTAGCATATTTGGCGATTGTTGGTTGAATGCCACTACTTTGCGTTAACCACTACTTTGCATTAACCATTGCTGTGCATGTCCTTCTTTTATATTTACACATCGTTATCGACCACTAGCTGGTTGCTGATCATATTTGGTAATTCCCTAGCAATGTCATTAGAGCCCTGGATATCTACTGTATGGGCGTGATGTTTAATTAGGGACCCTTTGGAGTTCGGTGGGGATTCGTGTCCACCATTTGTGAGGCGGTTACTTATATTTCAGTTCAATGAGTACTTACCAAGTATGGTGTTTTTATAACACTTACCTTGGGTTATTAGGGCAAAACCCCACATATTCAGATATGGAAATTCAGCGTTGATTCTCCGGGAGTCTTCCTAGAGGTGCATTTTTGCTTGTCAAAATGCCTCTTTTTGAGGTTGCTTATCAAAAGGAAGCCAACAGTAAACTACTTTTGAGGGATTCTTCAAGGACAAAACTCTGATATGTTTCCCTCCAAGAATCATGGGAGCTGACAGCTACGGGTTTTGGATCCCATTCCTTTTGGGATCCGGTGTATTTTTTTCTCCCAGGGCTGTTTTTTCCCAACAGCTGAAAGCTTTGGGGTCTCAGCCCAGATAGGCTCCGGGGTGGTCCGGGGCGGCCCTGAGGTAAGGTTCCACCAGGGTTCCACCAGGGTTCCACCACCACCACCAAGTTCTACAAGGCTGCGGAGTGGTGCGAGCACTAAAAAGAGCATCGCTTGCTGTTGGGGATATCGCCTGAGCTTATTTGATACCAGGGCTGGTCCCCTGGTTGGTTGGTTGGTTGGCTGGCTGGCTGGCTGGCTGGCTAACTAGCTGGCTGGGTGCTTGGCTGGCTGCTTGGTTGGTTGGTTGGTTGGTTAAAGCAAAAACGTCACCTTCCTTTCGGGGATCGGGGAACCCCCCCCCCAGACTCGGACTTCGGACGTTCGCTAGGAGCTGAGCTTCAACTGCGGCCACCGCTGCTCGGCCGCGTGCGGCCGCTGCTGGTGCCCCGCCCTGGTGCAGCTGCGGGTGGGCGCCGTCCCAGCCAAGCTCTAGGCGCAAAAGACCTATCTGGCTGTGGGTCAAAACCGTTTTGGCATCCCATTTTGGGGTAGGTGAATTCACCACCCATTTTAGTCCAAAGTGGGGATTGGGATGTTCACTGGGGGTACGATTTGGATTTTGACCCATGCACATCTGGGTATGGGTTAAAATGAAACCACCAGGAATCGGAACGCAGGTTTTAGTCCTTCGTTCCATTTCCAGGATCCATTTTGGGCACCTATTTTCGACCCACAGCTTGGGTGCTCAGCCAAGCTAGGGGGTTAGCAACCGGGGTTATTACTTGTGAGTCAGTTGGGCCGGTTGTAAGTAGGTTATGACCGAGGCTACCAAGCACTTACTAACTTGGCTGAGCACCTAAGTGCGAAGGTGCTGTTTTTGCTTGTTGTTTTCCGGGTTGTGGGTTGTTTCGGCGGTTTAAATAATTGCTGTTGGTGGTTTTCGCCTTTTTGCGGCTCTTGGCAGCTTGTTGTTGTCTTTCATGGCGGTTCGTGTCCCGCGCGTAATTTGTGGCTTCTGCAGGCTTTTCATGGCTTTTGGTCACATCGTAGCTTTTGCGGCATTTCGTGAACCCATGTGACCACAGCAAAACCTGCGTCCGTGAATCGGGTGCAGTGGTTCCATAGGAAGACATCATGCCTTCGCTAATGACCGCTGATTGTAGAAAGGGATGAACCGTAGCAATTACCCGTCATGCCTGCGACTGTTCATTTTGTTCTCTTTGCTCAAGCTCATCAACCACTTAGAGGGGTTTGCTTATACCGCACAACAGCTGTAGAAACGAAGCCCCGAAAACAAACTCCAAAAGTGGGGTTTGTTTGTTTTTGCTGGATTTAGCGTTGGGTTCGGGTGGGATCAGAGGTTGGGGTGGCACCGTTCAGGGTCGGGCTGGTTTTGTGGTCTAGCATGGGTGAACTAAACCTTCCAGGTCCGCGGGTACCTCCTTGAAACGCCTGTTACAAGAACCTATCAGCACGAACAACTGTGCACTTTCACTCGTACATTTGCCTGTTTATGCCTACAACTCACGTAGCTCAAGCAAAACGACGGACTGCCAAAACGGGGATTCCTTGTGTCTGCTTAAGCCCACAGAAATTGGCGACTTACCAGTGCTATCATTCGAAGAGGCCTTTATCCTGAACCATACATGGACAAACTCCACCTCGCAACACATTGAAAACATGGTGAAACAAGTGTTTGTTGGTATTTACAGGGGAATTATCACATGGCCATCGGACAAAACTCCGTACCCCCAGCGAACATTCCAACCCTCACTAAAATACACTAAAATGGGGGGGTGCATCCCAAAATGGTACCATTGGTTCTGAACCATGGCCTCATCAGTCAGAGTTTCTCAGGTGGTGCGACATGGATGTCGTCCATTCACAATAGCATATGTGAATGGACGCTTTGGGGTCGGGCCTGTGACCGCAGGTGCCCTCAACCACTCGATGAGCTGAGCTCAGGTCTCACCGAGAGCGTCCCATCGATGTCTTCCGGGGATGCAAAGCCTTGCATCAAAGGGTTGGGTTACAGGACATTCTACAGGAAAGCAGCTGTTTTAGGGTGGTTTTGGGGCCATTTCATGTAGATTTTCCCGTAGCCAAACCCTTTGATAGCAGTTTTCGCTGGGCCCATGCCTAGCCGCGCGAGGCGATCTTTTTTGCGCTGCTTGGACATGCAAGCTTTGAAGCTGGAAAGGATACGACGCAGAGTGTAAGGTCTGCTTCCATTTGGTTACGTGCAAAAGCGACCTGTGAACCTTTTGTCAAGCTTGCAAATATCAGCTCGTTCTCACCTCGTTTTCAGCGCTCACGCTCCGAAAAGCTGTGGCCTTGTCTTCAGAGGCTGGCTGTGGGAGAAAGCAAAGGGACTAGTATTCCCGCAAAGTATCATGGGGCCAACAGAAAGATGTCCCTCAACATGCGATTCGTCTGGACCTGAATTTTGGCTCCACGCTGATTCTCAAGACAAAGCACTTGGGGCGAGCTGCCGCGTTTTTTGTTGGCTGGGTCTTGTTGCCGTGAGTGTTGTACGGAGGCCAAGTCATTGCGGAAGCCATCCCCCAAAATATGCTGACCACTACCCCAGAGAGAGGAACTTGGGCCTCTTACTTTGTTGCTCAATGACATGCAGCGTATATAAATGATAGCGCCAAAGATCTATATAATTTACTTGGTGCCTGATGCATTCGGAAGCCAGAGCACATGCCGTAAGCTGATCTGCCACGGGTCTTTCAAGACGTGATCCTCCTTCTTCAAGCAGCCGACCCCCCCAAAGCAGCAACTAGTCTACTACCGGTTGCGAAATCCGCCTGTCTATGTTTGAGAAACCAAATTCAGGGCCCCTCTGTGCCCAGTGCTGCCAGCCAGCGTTGTTATGTGGAGTTGTTTGCGGGGCCTTTAGCACTAAACCATGCACGTGAGCGGTCATTTGTTTCACCTGTCTTCATTTGAGCAAGTGCCTTTTAGCCACAACACGCACGTTCATGGTTGTGGGAAGTTTGGCTTTACGGGGGCTACTTACTGTGACAAAGGAATCCCCTTGCAGTAGCAACGCGGGATGAAGATCCCATGGTATCACAGAAAGGGCCCATGTCCCATAACCATGAACAAATTATCATCCAACTCCCAGATGGTATTTCCTGGTTGTAGTGGGCGACCCCGACGGGAATTTACTTTTGAAAGAACCCGGACAACTGCGCGGCTTCAGGTGGTGCACGTCCTGCTGCGGTATCCTCACACCTACGCCAGGGTCTTGGTTCGATTTCGGCTCTCTGCAATCGCTGGAACCCTTTTTGTCAGTGAGCCGTTCATCCAAAAGAGATAACGGCTGGTCACCACAAAGACGTCTGATGTGATTCCTATAGTTTCTCTTGTTTGGGTGTGTCACACTGTCTTTTTCGGAGCTGGGGCCCTGTCTCGTCGATTTAATGTGAAACTAAGGGTAATATTTTGGGATTTCCCCTATTTCGAGAAAAAAACACACGTAAAACTGGCAGGCGGAACGGTGACGCACGGCTCACTCATGCTTGCCAGCTGAAGTCCAAATCTGGCTTACTTAGAGGAGTCGGCAGCTTCCAACAAGAGTAGAGTTTCATCAACGGGTGTCGCAGAGCTGAACAATGTGAATTCGTCATGGATTCATTAGTTCCGACAGTCCGTGCGCCAAGGATTGATCGCATTGGTTCCAGCACGGGCTATCGGAAACGATGCCTCGTGAGGACATGGCTTCAATCGTGCCATGCCTTTTCTGTTCAGAATGCCGCCAGCATCCTCTTGTGCTACACAGGCTGGACTAATTGGAGTGGACCACATATGGCTGTAGTTGTCAAAACCAATGGCCAGCCATTTTGGGGTAGGTGAATTCACCACCCATTTGAGTCTATTTTAGTGGTTGGAATGGGATGTTCACTGGCGGTACGATTTGGGTCTTTGACTCCCCATATATATGCCATATTTGTGGTTCGAGATGCTCAAAGCAAGCGTGGACTCCTGCGTTACTTGCCTGATCTTCTTGTTGAGTTTGTTACAGTACGCATCCTGCCGTGGTTTTCCCTTGATGGTCGAGGCTCATGACGGAGGGCCACTCAGAATGAAAGGTTTGAGACCGAACACTCTCCTTGCTTATTTCAGGTTGGTGAGGTATGATAGTTACTCAGACTAAAGTCTAGACAAAACGATTGCAACGCTGCGACCACTAGGAGACGTTGTTTAGGGGCACAAGGCCCATCCCAGACGCTCACCCAGGTTTGACACTTAGCCCGGGTGCGCTCGTCTTCCATAAAAAGTGTGGTTTTGACTTCTAATCCCAATCAAAGAGCACTTACCCCGCCCCCCCCTTTTTAGACCCCTGGTAATTAAAGCGCTTCGACACCCTTTTCAGACGCCCTTTTATTGGAGGGCAAACAATCCTGCGTAAAGTGTGTATTTTGTGCGCTGTACCGAACCTGCAACACACACCACCCCAGCCTTTGCACGCGTTGCCTCTGAGGATCAACTGGTGCGAGAGGGTTACGTGGCGAGTGCCTCAGAGAGAAAAGTTGGGCTAAACTCAATGGGAAGTCCTCTTGTTGAACCTTACTGTAGCCGCCACACCGTGAATTTGGGTAGACTTGGTCCCCCAGCTAGGTGCCCTTTTACCATTTCTTTTTTGGGGGAGTCCCCTACTAAAATTGACTACAGAAAAAAGTTGGTACCCTTGCTTTGACCTCTGTGCTGGAGGACCTAGGACCACTGATGTGTGTCTCTTGTTCTGATTTGGTGTAAACGCTGACAACTCTTTGTGGCTGTTCCGTTCGACATCTTGCAAACAACGTGCTAACAGATCACAAGCACCTGGAGGGGCTTGTCTCAGAATAGGGGAATCCCGCAAGATTGGTGATTGTCTTTGGGCTTCCCTTTGAAGCCAACCCCAAAAAGGGTACCCTAGTTGAAGATTCACGGACCATCATGAGTGCTGCCGCCATGTGTATACCTGTTGACGTATCCATATCATGAATGAACTCTTTTTGTTTTGGCTCAAGGAGAAACAGGCGCGTTGCTGCTTGTTGTCAGGGTTCGTTGTTTCCCTGGGGTCTCCTTGAAACAACTGGTTAACAGCCTCAGCCTATAAGGTTAGTGTTAACACTACTCATTCAAGCTTTGCTTTCATTTCATATTTGCTGTGACTCGCCGAGCCATAGCCCCGTGCCTCACTTGAGTGCAGCCTGAGCCGCCTGCATCTTACTGTGACTTGCACGGACCCGTGTCCTGTACTTGCAACAAAGCAGAGACTCTACTTGTACTTGGCACATCCATTGCACTAAGTGCTGTGACCGACATCTTCATTTAATCCGGATATATCTGCGTGAAAGCCAACCTGGGTAGCGTTTGCACGCCTGCAACCTACCTACACTCAGTGCCTGTGCTTCGTGTTTACTTGCAACATACTTGTGGACACTTGTGCACGGCGAGGATCAAAGCCCTGTCTGTGTGTGGATGAGTGATCGTGTGCCACCAGCCATTGCAAATACAGAGTTGGAAGCTGCATTGGCCCGAGCTCGAGGCAGAGGAGGTGTTGCCGCGCAAAGGAGGTTGAAAGCAATCCACCTTACCATTTTGCGTCGGTACACGGTCCAGCTTCAAGCCGTCATTGGTGGTGGTGCGGAATCTCGATCTCTCCGGGGACGTTTGCAGTCTATACAGGATCGCATCGTATTCTTGGAGGAGGGCAACTATCCCGAGAGATTTGCCCCGGTGATACCGCCGCTAACTGTTGACTCGGACAGTGACTGCTCACTTCTTGAGGTGGAAGGATCGGACGAAGAAGCAGCTAATCAGCCGGCCACTTCATCCGCCGCTCCTGAGATCCCACCTTGGAGAATACAAGAGCTGTCGATTGCACCTGAAGAGGTACCGCCGTGGAGAAGGCCACAGTCGCCTGTGCCTTTGCCTCCACCGCCTGTGCCTTCACCACCTGTGCCATCACCACCTGTGCCACCGCCACCGCCGCCGCCTCGGCCGACGGTGAAGCGTAGGCCTCGGCCTCCTTCACCGGAGACCGATCCGGCGCCTGTGACAGCGCCTGTGGTTGGCTTGAGTGCGAAATCCCGGCCAGTGCCATCTTCGTCAGTGCAGATTATTCCTGCTGCGAAGCGCAAGCCATCTGGCCCGGCACCGCCTGTGCCGTCATTCTTTCCACCGGTTCGGACAACCATTAGTGGATTGACTGAGTGCATTTCTTCACAGTGGAAGAAAGTGGTGTCATTGGATTTCCACAACGTGGTGGATATTGATTTTTCTGCAGCGAGGAGTGTCATCCAATATTTGCGAGACTCAGACATCTACGTGTTTGTGCTGAGTTACGCAGTGCGGGACTCCACTTGCAGAGGTGCGCTGGACGCTCTACGGGCTAACGATATTGGTGTTGCAGTTGTCTTCACTAGTAAGCCCGTCGGTGAACTTGGCAAAGGCGAAGCGCTTGTTGAGTTCTGGGCTGAGCTGATCCGGCAGGGGAAGGAGCTTGAGGCGCTGTATCACATTGACGATAAGTTCGCCATTGTCCAAGAGATCTGTAACTTGGACCATTCTGTGATTACGGCATATCGCTTCAATCCCAGGCGGGACAACCTGGAGAGGTTTGTCCGGGATCTGCTTGCTTAGTGCGTGAGCAGTCGTATCAAGCAGGGCATAGAAAAGTCACTGCCGCGGGTCATCACAACACACACACAATACAGGGTTGGCAAATTGATCATTACCATATCCATATTTGGGCACTTGTTGTATTCCTTGATAGGTAGATCCTTGATTGTTGAGTACTTTGTGCAATCCATCGCAAAGCATCTGAGTTGTTGGCAGCCCGCCACTCTCAGACATGGCCTCAACAGGTTTGAGTCCACCTGAATCCAACGAATCATCATTGCAGGTATCCAGCACGTCCGATAGCGCCAAAGGTGCCAGTGCAATGGACCCTACTAATCAGTCACGAGCATTGACGGTTCGAAAGATGACAAAGTCATCAAAGGGAACGCCTAGGTCCTCATCAAGTAGCTCTAGCAGAGGCAGATCTCTTGCAATTGAGTCTGGTAGGCCTAAGAGTGATTCAGCAGATCCTCCTGTTCCCCAAACTCCGGATGGAGCTATTGTACCCAGGGCTCCTATGCCTCCATTTGGCCAAGATGCATTGTCTCAGCAAGGGCCCACGTCCCAACGTGACAGCGAGCCCAGCGATGAGCTCATGCCAGATGTTGTGCGACCTCAGAGTGGTGTGCCATCAGCTAGGTTTGAAGCACATATGCATCATCAGTTGTTTGACCAACGGCAGTTGTATCAACAGCTCAATCAGGTGATTCTCCAAGGGGTTGATCCCGAAAGAGTGTTAGCTGCCCTTGATCAGGTTCGCCAAGAAGCCCAGGGACAAGTCTCGGATGCACAAGAGCAAGCCAGACGATTTGTGGAAGAAAGGTCTTCCCTTGTTCAGCTACAAGCTCAAGAGTTTGTACAAAAGATTCAGGATACTGCTGCTGCTCATGTTACCCAGGCCCAGGCAGCGTCACAAGAAGCGGCGCATGCCATTCATCGACTCGAACAGCAGAACCGGGATTTGCAACAACAGGTTCAGCAGCAACATCTTGATATGCAACTCTTGATGCAGCAATTGCAAGAGCAACGTCGTGAGGCTCAGGAAGCTGTGTTTGCAGCCCAAGCATCGGCATCTAGGTCATCGCATGATCCCCCTCGCCAAAATGACTCGGATCTAAATCGTACATGTGAGACCATGCAGGCACTCGTTGCCACAGCAACGCAAACCATGCAAGGGCTTCAAGAAACAGTGAAAGAGCTCAAAGAACAGCGTGTGCGTGAACAAGGACACAGGTCAAGGGGACGTAGGCAGGCCGCCTCTCCCCCCGCCAGTGTCGTGTTGCCCACTCCAGACCCGGATACTCCTGGGGTCGAGCAGTTTGCCTATTCCGCCCAGGACCATGACTCAGAAGACGACCAGCCATCCGACTCGTCAACGTCCTCATCCAGTTCTAGGCCAGGAGGAGGCGGGGGTGGGTCTGGGGATGGTGGTGGTGGTAGTCATCGTAGTCCTGCATCCAGGCATTCTGCTCAGTCGAGGATTAGTGGTGGTGTTGGGTCAAACGTTCCTCTCGAAGAGAAGGATGTGTATAAGAGCAGGGATTTGCAGCTTGTCATCGTGCCGCAATTGCCTAATGATGCAGCGCAGTTTAGGGGATGGAAGAATACCTTCATCACTAAAGCTTGCAGCATTGATGCGACTGGGAGGGATGTTATCTTGAACTGGTTGCTAGAGGCTTTTGATTCCATCGGTGACGTCGCTGCCCAACGTTTTGCAACAGACTCAGGTTTGTTGCCGCGCCTGGACGCACATTTGGCGTCTCTCCTTATGGAACCCAAGCACCTTAAGGGCGAGATTGGCATGATTTTCCAGGCGTATGCAGAGGGTTGTCAGCAAAGCCGTCGATCCCCCAAAGGGCGGTATCTTCTCGCTGTGCTGGCCAACAGGTATAGGTTGGATAACTTGCGAGGGTCGAATCTCACGATGACGTCCTTCCTTGAAATCCCGCTGGAATCGTTCACATACACGGCCATGAGGGAGTTTGTGAACCGCATTGAATTCGTGTTGAATGCAATTTCATCAGAGCATGCGCCAAGTGAGATGACCAAATATACATGGTTGTTTGGTAGACTCAAGAGGTGCAGATCCATGTCGAGACATATTGACAAAATCAAGGACAGTAAGGAGGGCAGTAGGTATCGCACTTGGGGATGGTTGTTCCGAAAGCTCAAAGAGCATCTCGACGAATTGCGAGAGGACGCCAACGAGCAGGTAATCAAAGATTCACTTAGCTCCCCCCTCAAAACCGGGAAGAATCAGCCAAAGGCTAACCAGGACCATGGTGTGAACCAGATCGCCCCTGCAGCTGTCGCCAGTGCGACCCAGAAGGATACTGCACCTGGAAAGGTTGGTAGCTCGAAGGGTCAAAAGAGCCAGCCAAAGGTTGGCGAAGGGAGTGCTAAAAGCAAACCCAAGGGCAAAGGCAACCAAGCCAAAGGCAAGGACAAGGATGAAGCAAAGGGAAAGCAGAATCCAAAGGGTTCTGGGGGTTCAAAGAACCCTACAGGCAGCGAGAGGCCAAAGACTCCATGCTTGTTCTACCCAAAGGGTACTTGCAACCGAGGGGATAATTGTCCATTCTCACACGAAGGTGCAACCCCATCGCCCGCGCCAAAGGCGCAGGCTGCTGCCGCCAAAGCCGCACCGTCCAGTGGTAGTGGACCGAGTTCCACTGCAAAGGTAACTGCCACTGTTGCGACACTGCTGCGTCCCAGCCGGGCCAGCTGGACCAGCTCAGTGAAGCATGCATTCGGTGCCCCGATGCGATTCTTGGCGTGGATAACCACGGCCTTTGCCACATTCATCACACCAGACATTATCACAACCGCACCCAGTGCATTGCCGGCCACAGTCAGCCACCCCGCCATGCCTGTGAAAATGCAGGACTCCTCGGGAGTCTACATGCTAGAGTGGATTGCTGACAGTGGTGCAGGCCGTAATTTGTCTAGCACTAAGTCGTTTGTTCAACAGGGAATCCCAGTCCATGTCGTCGAAAATGCTACGCAGGAGACAACTCCGCTATCTTTTGAGACTGGCAACGGAGTGACATGTTCCAAGAGTTCCGTTGGCATCCATGGCCACGACTCGGGGACATCTGAATCATACTTGTTGAGCAATTGCCCAATTGTGCGTTCACTAGGTCAGATCGTGGAGAATCAGGCAAAGCCTTTCCTCTGGATTCCAGGACAATTGCCATGTTTCCTTGAGTCCGTCGATCATATTCAATATGCATTTGGTACTAGTGCCGCGCAAATCGCAGACAGGGTTGACGATTTTGTGCCAGTTTTCCGAGAACAAGTCCAATTTGTGCCAGCCACTGCAGGCGTGCTAAAGGACTCTGCAGCAGCAAAGTCCAAAGAGGGTGTGACAGTCAAGTTTGACACCCATATGCATGGTGAAGAGGACAAGGATTTCCATCCTACTGGCGGAGCTGCTGGATCGAAGGACGGTCCCGATTCTGTGCCACGATCCGATGCTCCTCCTGAGCCTGCACTAGGTTCGGAGCCAGCGCGACCAGAGCCAGTGTCCTCACCCGATCCTGCCGGCGGTGAAATCGTGCTAGCTGCAGATAGTGATTTTGAGGCTCCGCCCATTGGCGTTGAAGCCCATGCTCGCATGCTCAGCGATGCACAAAGTATGGAACATAAAATGTTGCATATGCCGAAGAACCCGTTGTGTGAAATCTGCCAGCGGTCACGCATGTACAAACGTAGGACCACTTCAAAACGCACGGATCGTCTTGAAGAACGTGGTGCTCTTGAGGAGGTAACAAGGTTTGGGGAAAGGGTCTCAACTGATTTCATCATTGTAAACAAGGACGCAGCTGCCGTTCAGGTTGTCATGGATGAGTTTTCCCTTGCCATTCGTACATATATCACCTCGAGACATGCTGATCGTGTTGCAAGGAATTTGTTGCAATTTGTGGGTGCTGCTTATCACAAGAACCCGATGGTTTTGTGTAAGGCAGATGGTGCTCCTGAGATTGCATCAGCCTGTGCACAAATTGGCTGGGCAGTTGAGGCAAGCCTGGAGAACAGGTGGCCTCATAACAGCTGCTTGGAACGGCAGATCCGCACACTCCAAGAGGTCACTCGTGCCTGTCATCTACAAGCAGGTTTTCATGTGATCCAAGACTTGTGGCAACACTCAGTAGCCTATGCGGCCTTCGTCATCAACACCGTGCCAAAGGCCGAGGATGAGGTCACTAGGTTTGAGAAGGCCACAGGAAAACCGTATGAAGGGCATAAACTCCTACTAGGCCAACTTGTACACTTCCGTATTCATGACCCAGCCATGAGGCATAAGTTTCAGGCATCGACCGCTCCTGGACTCTTTGCAGGTTGGAGGCTTGAACAAGGTTTTAGAATGTTGCTTTAGTGCTCCAGTATGATAAGCTGAAAGAGAGATCACTCGGCTATCGGGATGCCATAGCAGTACCTACAGAGGAGATCTATGTCCCACCTGGTGATCCGGTGCTGCCGTTGCACACAGCTGCACAAGAAGCATTGACGGAATTCAGGGACGTCAAATTAGCCGATGTGACAGCCTTGGATATTCCCTTTTCAACCGTTGAGCAATCAACGCCCATCAGGAAACGTGCTGAATATATCACACTAGAGCGTGTGTTTAAGTTTGGTGCAACGCCAGGGTGTAAAGGATGCTCTTTTGAAGGGACTACCCATAATCCAAAATGTCGAGCCAGATTTGATGCCTTGATTAAGGCCGATCGCATTGCCACTGCAACACGAAAGGCATCGCCAACGACACCGTCACCTGCTCCCGGCACACCGATGCCCGGAACGCCAATTCCAGAGGATCCTGTTCCACTGCCACCACCAACTGCTGAAGAAGAGAGTGTCTATCACGACACGGAAGGAGCCGAGTATGTAGGCAGCTCAGAAGGAGAAGAACTTGATCTCTCGAGCGTTGGCACCCTGCCACCCGAGGAGATCAGGAAGATGAAAGCCATGCCGGGAAAATCCAAGGATTTCCTTGTTCTTGATCGACCGTTCGTGGAACAATCCCTCGCATTGTGTCGCAGGAGGAGACTGTCAAGCAATGAGGATATGCCTGGCAAAGGAATGTTGTTTGAGTATGCTTGCTCAGAGGACTCCAACATAGGTGTGTCGTGTGAGCAGTATGGGGTTCAGTGTATCAGGTTGTCAAAATCCTTGGTAGATTTGTCTAAGCCCGAAGATGTGCAACAGGTCATCAATCAGATGCTGTCCAGGCATTCCTTCAATCAGACCTCGATGAAGGATCGTTTGAAGAAACTTGGGTAATCTTACCTCGGGAACTATGGCTTCCCAATTGGGAGGGCCGATTTCACCGAGTAGCGGTGCGCCTTAAGAAGAGTTTGTATGGGCATCCCCAAGCAGGACGCAAATGGGAGGAACATCTCAGGCAGAGATTAGTATCCCTTGGAGGGGTTGAGATGCATAATTACCCTTCTAATTTTGTGTTTAGGTGGGGAGAGTCGCAGGAGGTGCTTGTCCTTAATGTTTACGTTGATGACTTGACATTATCAGGTCCCAGGCGCCTGCGCACAGCCTTCTGGGCGGCACTGAGAAGAAAGGTTACCCTCGAACCAGAGACAGACGTGGACGCCCACGGATTGCGTATCCTAGGTCGCACACACAGTATACAGAGCCTAAACGCACAAACTAACATGTTGTTCGATATGAGGCCATATGTATCTCAGGTTGTTGACTTGTACTGTGAACTGTCTGGAACCGCACGAGAGAAACTCAAATCCGTGCCTACCCCATGCCATGTGGAAAGCAGCATGACGGATGAAGAGTTGGCCACCCAAGGGTCACTTCATTCCTGTGCCGCACGCATTCTCATGAAAGCATTGTGGAGTGCACGATTGTCTCGACCAGACATATGCTTTGCGGTTACAAGACTTGCAGCTCGTGTGACCAAATGGACTAGATGGGAAGATAGGCAGTTGCTGCGACTAGTGTCGTATCTTAAAAGTACCATCAATCTAGTGCTAGTCGGATCAGTCGACCACACTGCAACTCCAGAGCTGCATGTGTATACCGACGCCGATTTTGCCTCGTGCCCATACACCAGCAAAAGCACTTCAGGTATCTTTTATGTAATGCAGACCGGCAATTGCAAATTTCCCATTCTGTGGAGCTCTAAGAAGCAGTCCAGTACTGCACGCAGTACTCCCGAAGCGGAGGCCATTGCTCTTGCATCAGGCGTGTTTGGAGAATCTTTGCATGCTCAAGAGTATATGGAACACTGCATGGAGAAGTCAGTCAAGATCACATGTCAACAGGACAACGAAACCATCATTAAGATCATACAAGCAGGCTACTCAGCAAAGCTTCGACATGCCCCGAGAGTGCATCGTGTCAACATAGCCTCGTTGCATGACTTGCTGGAGGAGGGCGCCTTTGGCCTTGTGTACTGCCATACCAAGTGCCAGCTTGCAAACGGCTTGACTAAGGTCATTACGCCTCAGGAGTGGCCCGCTATGCTTGATCAAATGTGTATGCTTTCGTTGTGAATCTACCCCATGCCGCCAGAGGGGGGAGTTGAAGATTCACGGACCATCATGAGTGCTGCCGCCATGTGTATACCTGTTGACGTATCCATATCATGAATGAACTCTTTTTGTTTTGGCTCAAGGAGAAACAGGCGCGTTGCTGCTTGTTGTCAGGGTTCGTTGTTTCCCTGGGGTCTCCTTGAAACAACTACCCTTAAAGAAGACACACACACACACACACGGTTCAAATCCTTGATCCTTTATCCGGGACCCGCCTCCATATCAGCGCAAGGGAAATCAACAAGTCGACCCTGGTACACTAAATGAGATCTAAAGAGTCCCTAATTGAGATGTATGCCAATGTGTCAGCATCTCAAGGAGGTGTCGAGGCAACTAGGAAGTTTCTCGGGTTTTTGGTAGGAAGCCTGCTTGCCTTGACCATCCATATATACAGCATGGCATGTCTTTCTTTGGGGTGTGCGAGGTAACCTTTGTTTGGTCGCAGACAAAGGGACGTTGCCCCCCCCCATTTTGGAGACACAAAAGCAGTGTATGCTTGATCATTGACCAAACCCCATAGTCCAATGATCCGTTGGCCAATTCCCCAAACCCAATTGCCCCAAGCCACCAAACTTACCAAAGGCCCAAACAAACCAATCAAACCAAACCAAACAAAGCCAACAAACCAACAAACCATCTACGTCCTACTCCAAACCCCCGGAGCCGCAGACGAATCGGATCCGTCGAAGCTCGAAACGGTTCGAGGCGCTCCTGGTGCGGGAGGTCTGTGATCCAGCGCAGCTTCAGGAGCTCTGACCGAAACGGAAGGAGTCTCCGAACCCTCACCTCCCCCTCCCAAAAGGAAAAATATATAAGTATGGGCCAAACAGGTTGGGGGGGGGTCGTGCTGTATGGTTAATGGGGATGTCTATGGTCCCAAAGATTGGTGTCCTGGAAATCCCAATGTTTTTGTCAAAACAAAATGGCTGGTCATGACCCAGCAGATCGCTTTGGGTCACGTTAGTCCTCGATTGTTGTGAAATCGGGTCAGAAGGAAATTGAAGGTCATGGGGTTAAATCCCAGAGGCAGGTGATAGTAATACTTGCCGACGATTGAACATCGCAGTTGATTGATAGCCCCATTACCAAATTGAGGAAGAGAAGGTTGCAGAGAGGGTTCACATATGAGTTCTCACGTTAGCCATCTGCGGTCAGAACGTTTTGGTGTCGCATTCTTCACTCCAAGGTCGTTTGCTTTAGCAAATTCGGTTTGCGAGCTCTTGTGAGCGAAATCTCTCCTCAAGACGGCGGAAAGAGCACCGCAGATTTGGGTTTTAAGCAAGTGCCGAGATTATTGGGGCGCCTAATTCTGACACTGTCCAATGAGTGTTTGGTGGTTGGGCCCGGCCAGTTTCTGCTTGCTTGGCATTTAGCCTTTGCAAGTTGTCAGCCCGTTAGCCCCATGCCCTTGCCGGCGCCGCTCACAATCAGCATGTGTTTTTGGCATGTTGGGGACGTGCCATTCCAGGAAACAAGGTGGAACTCGAACACAAGCTCCCGCATCGCAACGTGCCACAGCCCCTGGAGACACTCACACCGCCTGGCGGCACACCGGACAACTAGCATGGAAACAGGGGTGCACAGCTGGGAGACGTGCTGGCACGCTTCAAACCTGTCGGACTACAAGTGGTAGCAAAAGGGCAATCGAAACAGCCTTCGACCTCCAGTCATGCCTTTTTCATCGTTGAGTTGTCCCAGGTGTTGCCTTCAAAGTTAACTACACATCACTGCATGGAGGTCTGAGCAGTTGAGCCTTCCTTTCTAAGCGCCATGAGCAGCAACTCATGATATTGGTGATGTTGTTCGTCCTTTCAAGGCTCACCTAAAAAGTGTTCCGAAAAGGACAGTTGAAGTTTGTCGGGAGGATGGAATCGTTTTCTTGCAGAGTTTCGTTCCAAGTTCAGTTTCGCACTTTGGGTTTGTTGGCCAACGTGTGAGCGGCCGCACGCATCGCGAGGATGCGGACAACCTGTCGGTCTTCAGCTCAGCCGGAGCCCCAGGCCGTGGGGTTTGCCTGTAGGCCGATGCGCAGCATATGCTTTGGCCTGAGGCACTGCAGTAATCAAAACCGAGTAGATGAGTATTGAAGGGCAAGGGTCAGTCCCAATCACGGATGCCGTCCTTTCAGTGCTTTCTATATGATTTTGGGTATAGGCCATTTTGATACCAGTTGTTGTTTATGACTCGTTTCAGGCAAGGTTGCGTAGAAGTGCAACCGGATTGTTTGCGCTTTGTTGGCTGAAAGCTATGTGGCTGTCAGATTCTTCTCTTCTGTGTGCCTTTCTGCTGATTGGCCTGCGCATCTTGCAGAGTCTGGCGCGCTGTGATATCCAGTTCCAAGCTCTGCTGGTGTGTTTGTTGTATGAAGGGGACGCCCGATATTGCTGTGTGCAGTATCTGTATTGTGGAGGAACACAAGTTGCGGGCCCACATGTTCAGCCTACTGAGCTCGCGGATTCAAAACGAGCTTATGAAGTAGGTCATCCTGCAAATCTGATTCTTATTCCAGGTTGTGGCGTATTGTAGACCGAGTTTGCAGACATCAGGCTGTCAAGGAAGACATGGTCGAGCATTGGCCAGTGTTCTCTCCATTCCCATTGCATTCCGTTGAGTCCACGGCACTCGAGAGGCTACTCCAGCCGAAGCATATGTGCATTGTCCAAACACCCATTAGATAAACACCCATTAGATGGCATGTGCGGGGATCTAACCTTGGATCGTGGGCATGAATTCTTACTGGAATGCTGTGGTGTTGTTGTTTGTTTGTTTCTTTGTTTGTTTTAGTCAACCGTCTCCTAGCGTGTTGCTTCCGTTCCTCAGACTGGCACTTCAGTTTCCTCCCTTTGGACAGGTTTGTCTCAGCCCTTGTGCCTTTGGAAGGGCTGTTCGGGGTCCTGTCTGATTAGGGTCCCGGCTTCTTTCCAACAACACCTTGTCTGGGCCAATGTGAATGTTGTGAATATAACTTCTCTTCAGAAAGGGATGACATATGTTTGGAACAGGAGTTGTTGCTTGGTCTACGGTTTTGACAGATACACACATCTTTGAGTTGTTCAAATTGTTTGAGCCCAACGAAGTCCTGCAGCACCTAAGAAACCCTGAAATGATTCCATTCCCCTGTAAATGCCAAGGAACAGCGGCTTTTCCTGGTTTCACGGTGCAGGATTTTGTCCACCCGCAGTACAGAGACTAGGTCCCCCAGTAGTTCCCTTTTGCCGTTTCTTTTTTGGGGCAGGGTTCCCCCACTAAAATAGACATTCCGAAAAAAGTTGGTACCCTTATTCTAAGCTCTCCACTGGAGGATCTAGGAGAGCATCCGCATTCTGTGTCCAGCCCTGGTGGCAACGTGGCCTCAGGTGTCCACGCGGATCATGAAGACCTCCCAGCGCTTGGCGACTTGGTCCACCAGGCGGTTTTGAGCGGATGGGGTTTCTGCTTGGCGTCATTTGGGGTGTCAAAATCGGGATTTGGGTCTGTCCTTTTTTGAAAGGTACCTTTTGTTTGTTGAAACCAAAGGGAGAACCACCATTTTGGGAGTCCCCCTAAAAGAAGACACACCCATTTGGACACCTAAGATTTGTGCTTTTGCTTTTGGTCCCTTTTCTGGCGATGTTTTTGTTGACATGTTTTTGAGGGTTTGCTAGGGCCACCACAGGAAGCCACCCTTTTGGGTCGCCAGCCCATGAATTTCAAGATTCCCAGGTTTGGGGAAGAGGATGCCGCAGCCTTTTAGGACACTCGAGCCCTGTGTGGCTTTGGTATCCGGTATCTTTTGTTTGCTCAAAGAAACTCACTTACGAGCATGGGAGAACCAGACTAGACTCACCGCTTTGCCCTGTTGCAAACTCCAAATTGGCGCCATCCTGTTGTCATGTAAACGGTATTTGTTTTCGGCACTTTATGAAGACCGCATCACGCGGGGTTGCTAACTTGCGCACCAGGTTTCCTTTCGTATTGCGATTTCTTTGTAGGGTGAGTATCCGCGTTCGCCCGTGGCAGGTTTCCCTTTGGTAGTTGTTTGATGTCCATTTAACCCAACCTGTTGAAACACGATTCAGTGGGTGTCAGGAGTCTTAGTCTGATCAAGATGAGATGTTCCATATGTGCGTCGGCCTTTGCTGAAACGATTGATGGGTGAAACGTGGGTGGTCTATTGTTTGGATGGTACCTTTTCTTGGGTTTTAAAGGGAAAACAAAGGGAACTTCGCCCTTCTGGAGATTCCCCCCGATTTTGAGAGACTCCGAAAATTGTGTGGGCAGATGTTTGGCTGAACCCGCTGGAAATGATTTATAGGTTTGAAGCGACCAGGAGTTCATCCAGACCTGCGCGTTTCTTCCGTCTTTGGCGTGGCGAACGCTCGGCATGTCAAAATTGCCCATGGATTTGGGGTGAAGGATGCGACCACCCCGTTGATTCTACCAGAGGCTGTTTGAATTTAAGGCTGGCATATTCAGAAAGCTGAGTATGTATAGAATATATATATATATAAATATACAGGGTAGACATATGCACGTGTATTTATATACACAGGTAATATATATATATATATATATTAATACATATATATATATATGCTCACCCCCCCCCCCAGGGCCTACCTTTCCACTTCAAAATGTACAAAACCCTCTTATTTTTAAGGACAGGGGGTGTGAGCATATATACGCAAGAAGTGTGCTGTTGCTGCATATTTTTTTGTGGCTGACAAGTCATGTTGAGTAACAACAGCAAAGAGTTTATAAACTTTCAAGACAGTTTATAAACCATGTCAAGGGTTTGACGGTTTCCTTGCAACAAGGGCAGGGGGGGGTACTGAGAAGTCTTTACAAAGTTGGCTGAGTCACACCTCACTGCTAAGACTTCCAACCAACCACCCCCCCCCCCCCTCCCAAAATTTCCAACCACCCCCCCCCCCTCCTTCAACGATACCATGAACACTTCGTAGGGTGTTGTTGCCTTGATGCGGGAAACTCGTCAAACACTCAATAAGGTTTATAAACTTTTCTGAAAGTTTATAAACCTTCTGTAGGCTTATTGCGTAGCAAGTGGAAACTATTGTTTGGGAAGAAAAGGACACTCATTTGAGGCCTTGTTTGATGTGGTTTGGGCATGTGGTCCTAAAAGGTTGATGATTGTGTGTGTGTGTCATCACTGCTGCACTGTTATATCGTCCTGTAAGCATCTGATTTATCAGTAGAGCACTCATTACCTCAATGGCTTGGTTTCTCAATGGCATCAAAGCTGGCCACAGGCTCAAAAAAATGCAAAAACTGCAAAACTCCAGACCAATCAAGCCCTGACCTCTGACTTGCATCTGGGTTTTGCATTTTTTGTATTTTTTTGAGCCTGTGCAGGTTTTGGAGCTTCCAGGTTTGGATTTTTTGCATTTTTTTGAGCCTGTGCAGGTTTTAAGCACCCAAGGCTCCAAAACCTGCACAGGCTCAAAAAAATGCAAAAAAACCAAACCAGGAAGCCTCAAAACCTGCACAGGCTCAAAAAAATGCAAAAAATGCAAAAATCCAGACCAATCAAGCCCTGACCTCTGACTTGCATCTGGGTTTTGCATTTTTTGTATTTTTTGAGCCTGTGCAGGTTTTGGAGCTTCCAGGTTTGGATTTTTTGCATTTTTTGAGCCTGTGCAGGTTTTAAGCACCCAAGGCTCCAAAACCTGCACAGGCTCAAAAAAATGCAAAAAATCCAAACCAGGAAGCCTCAAAACCTGCACAGGCTCAAAAAAATGCAAAAAATCCAAACCAGGAAGCCTCAAAACCTGCACAGGCTCAAAAAAATGCAAAAAATGCAAAACTCCAGACCAATCAAGCTCTGACCTCTGACTTGCATCTGGGTTTTGCATTTTTTTGTATTTTTTGAGCCTGTGCAGGTTTTGGAGCTTCCAGGTTTGGATTTTTTGCATTTTTTTGAGCCTGTGCAGGTTTTAAGCACCCAAGGCTCCAAAACCTGCACAGGCTCAAACAAATGCAAAAAATGCAAAAATCCAGACCAATCCCTGACCTCTGCCTTTTGCATTGCCTGTGCATTTTGGGTTTCCAGGTGGTTGTTTTGCATTTTTTGAGCCTGTGCAGGTTTTGACGCTGAAACCATCAAAAACGTTAAAAAAAGGTTGTTTTTTGCAGTTTCCTTAAAAAACACTGCACATAACAGTGATTTCACTACTGACAAAGTTGCCTCTGAAAACGCTTTCCGTTTTCGTGTTTGTTGCTTTCTCGAATCCTGTTTTGCATCAAGTACAGAAAGCACATCTGAGACAATATCAAAAATTGCACAAAAACACCGTAAATTACAGTGCTGTCTGCAAGGCATCTGCAAACCAAGTGGACACTGAACATCTGCAAATAAATCTCTGTCATGCAAAAAGTAGAAAGGTAGGCCCTGGGGGGGGGGGTGACCATATATATATATATATATATATGTATAGACAGATGTACACATTTGTCATGCGCTTGAGACGCGGGAAACAATACATCAACCCCCCCCCAAAAAAAAAAAAAACACGCCGCCGCCGGCAGGCGGGCAGCTTCCATGGCCTTGTTCCGGATCATGCGCTTGCGGAGCCGGGGGCGCTCAGCGGAAGAAAAAAAACACACTTTCAGCTTACCTCTGGTTTGGAGATCTGTGGTTTGGTGGTTCAGGAGGCGCAAACCCCATATATATACCCTCTACAAGACCGTTTCAATGGAAACCACCAATCAATCAATCAACTTTTGATCTGGGGCAATCCAGTGACCCCCGTGTCTTTTTTGGGATCCGTGTATTGGTTGAGTTGAATGGGAAGCCAAAAATAGTTTTGGTTTGGCGTCCTTTTTATATGTGACACACTGAGAGATATGAGAGCTGTGAGCATGTTGATGCAAGACTCGAGCACAAGTCCGGCAACGTTCATAGTGAGGGCCGTATCGGGAGTTGGTACCCTTTCAGGGCAATTCCTTTGTTGGGTGTCTCCTATTTAACTTTTATGTTCAATCCCTCAGGATGGTAGAGGTGAACTGGATTTGGGCACTGCTCGCACGGGAGCAAATCTACTGATCCCAGGTCACACGTCCATGAGTGGATAGTCGGTGGCTCCGAAATGACTACGTATTTCGACGGCGTTTAAAATGTTAAAGGAGACCAAAGGGAAACGAGCCATTCTTTGTGGGGGTACCCTACAAGAAGAGTCGCCCAGAAGGAACATATTATTTGTTGTGCAGCCCAGAAGCCGACGCAGTCACCGGATCTTGACCTTTGAAGGTTCGATCAAACTTGCTGGTCTTCATGGCTCTCATTTTTTGCCAGGTCCCCCAGCTAGGTGCAACAACTTTTACCGTTTCTTTTTTGGGGCAGGGTTCCCCTACAAAAAAAATGGGTACCCTTATTATTCTAACCTCTCCACTGGAGGACCTAGTATACGAGGGGCTAGGGCGCGGCTGGTCCTAGTTTGCGTCTGGTGTCGGTCCTAGTTTCTGCTTGACTTGGTCGCGTTCTTCGATCCCTCTGGTCCTGGAAACATGGGAGTCATTCTCAGGCGCAGGTTGCTTAAGCCCAAAACGATTCCGCCGGGTTTTGGAACTGAGCGAGCTACTTTGCAGGGCACTCACTCATGTTCCCATGCTCTTTTGGGGTCCATAACTCGAATGGGTTCAATTGCATCAACTGGGCGACATGGCGCTACTCCTTCTATTGAAAACAACAAAAGCGGATCTGGGCAAGGTCAGCAACTTTGACAAACGGCAGGGCAACAAAGGCAGCATTGATGCATGTTCAAAGGCAACGCATTGCCGCAACTAAAACATTTCCACAATGTTCGACGTTTCATGCCTCATGCTGCCTGGCCAATGGGCAGGTCCAGGTGTATCCTGCCGTATGAACTTATGGCAAGCTCTGCAAAGGGCTGCCCTCCGGTCCATTGCATGAGGTAAATGTGGGTCACCCGGCACCACCTTGTCTGTGACTGTATCCTACCTGACGTGGACCTAACATTCCATCATCCACGGTCGGGGCCAAGAAGGGGGGCGGGGCGGGGGGGGTATTCGCTGTGAACCGCGAGAATTTCTTCAAACAGTTGTCACTTGGACAGGGTCCGTTCTTAGACCTTGCGGCCTTCCTAAAGAGCTTCCTCGGATCGGTATGCCAAACCTCCCCAACTTTAGGTGTCAAAAAAACCACCCGGAAGGGAACTTCCCCAGAAATAAACAAAATGGGAGCGCTAAATCCCGGCGAAACCAAAAGCCGGCCTGAAGTGAATGCTGACGGAAGCGACGGTGAGTTCGAGGTGTGATGGTCCGTTTGGTTGATACATTCCGCCGGTTTCACTTTGGTCCCGTTCCTTTGCCAGTGCCCTGGATTCTTCCAAGCAGGACGCTCATGTGTCGGGCATGTTCTGTCTTCTTTTAGAGGGCATTGTTTAGAGGGCACATGTACTTAGCGGATCCATGGCGCTAGGTAGCCTTCTCTCGGCCAAAGACGCGCCGGATCTCATGGAGACCCTGGCACAGACCATTGACAAGCTGGCCTCGGTGGACGAGGCCCTGGATGCTCAGCCGCCAAGGGGAGCGCTTTGTGTTGCTGGTGCGAGAGATGCAGGGAATGAGAAATGGAATGACCCGAGAAAAACCATCCCCTAATTATGGTTTCCTTTAAGGAAATCCCCAGGTTCATTCCCTCATTCCCTGCTGAGCACCAGCAAGTTGTTTTTCCAGAAGGCGCCCGCTGAACGGAGCGGTTTTCCAGAGAGACGGAAAGGAAACCACAGATCTTTTGGAGTTCCCCTTTCTTTGGACACATACCCTGTTAGAGCTGGTACTATGTTTGGTGGTTGTTCTGAGATCCGCCAACAGAGGGATGGACAGGGATGCACACCAGAGAGCCGCTTTTTGCGGAGCTGGTGCCCTGCTAGGGAGCGTCCAAAAGGGAAACCACGAGAGTGCGCTTTTCGTTGGTTCATGTGGGTGCCTTTTTTGAGGTTTGTAAAGGAAGCAACAAGAGGTCGTCTTTGTTCAGGTGATGGTTCTGTTTTCGGGGATTTTTGGAAGGGGAAGTCCCAAGAACACAGTGTTGATCTGGACGACGTATTGCATACGTTTCCCAGATTTCGGCAGGTTCCCCCTGTTGGTGTGGTGTGTTTTTTGGAGTAAGCTCCCTTTGTGGAGGCTTTAGGCCAAAGCCACAAATGTTCTAAGGGTTGATTCTCCATTCTTTCCAACCATCGTTCTTTTTGGAAAACCGGCCGTTTCCCCGGGTTTCCGGAGGTTTTCTGGAAAGAAGGATCCCTGGAAAGAATGGGGAAGGTAGCACTAGAAATGTTGGGGGATATCATGCCCATGTGCAGACACCCGTGTTTGGTGATCTGATTGCATGATGTGTTCCAATGTGTTCCACAGCAAGGGGTTCAAATCCAAATCGAAGCCGAAAAACCAAGCCACCGATTAAGTTGGTATCCTTGCTTGTATGTGTTTGTGTTTGTGTTTGTGTTTGTGTGTTGTGTGTGTGTGTTGTGTGCGTGTGTGATCGTGTGTGTTTGCTCTTAATGTGTGTGTGTGTATGGTTCTCTTGTGCGAGTATGGTGTGTATGGTGTTTATGTGACATACGCGAGGTGAGCTGTGTCCTCGATGGGCGTGGTTCCAGCATGACTAGTTTTTATTCCGCTGCTGTGCTGACGTGTCCAACGCGGAGTCGTTTTCCTCGGTAACATATGCTTTACCTTGATCAGGGCTCCTTAAAGGATACATTTTGCCCATTTGAAACATGGCTTTTTCCACCAAAATAAAGGGAAACTACCATTTACAAGGCAGTGTTCAGGTGTATAATGTAAGCATCCCTGTTGATAACACATTCTTTCATCACCGCTTGCAACTGAGAGAACCTGGACATGTTCGGTGCTCGCCCGACATGATATTCATGCAAAGAAGCTGCGCGGCTGCGGCTGCAGGCTGTCTTCAACCGGCTTGAGGATGACGATGAAGGCAAGGAACAGGGGTGGGATGTGTAGCAACGGCTTAAACTACTGTGGATGAACAATATCCTGCACTACTTTGAACCATGGGAACCAATTTGTTTGTTGGTATTTACAGGGGACTCGTCATTCCAGAGACTCTTAGGTGGTGCAGGATTTCGTCCATCCACAGTATTACTACTCACGATTGTATCCAATGTGTTTGCCAATGTTCCCAGAGCCAGTGCATAGGTTGGCTTCCATGGCAGCAGTTCAACATACCCATGCTGACCATATGTCCAACCGGTCCCCAGGTGCATGGGCTTGTGTCATTGAGGAGCTATTCCAGTGCGCGTATTCGAAAATCAAGCACACTGAATTCGTTGTTCAGACCATTTTGGGTTTGTTCTAGTTTGCCATTCGACCTTACAACCTGTGGTGCAGAGTGCGGGCACTTGGATGATAGAGCGGGCCGCCCATGTCCACATTGCGTCTCCGTGGGGGGTATCTTGCACGGCTATTAATTTTTACATGGCAGCCCCCTAAAAAGTGGTTGACATGAATCCCCACCGAATCTTGATGTCCACAAAAATGCAATCACTTAATGCCCTATGAAAGTTTGACCCTGTGAATATGCTGGACGATCAACCGCGGGCCTCCCTAAATCCAGCCTTGTGCTTGAATTGCTGAGCGCCGGATTGATGAGTTATTGATATGGGCTTGAGCATGGAGTAATTAAATACCTCTGTTTGGTTGGTATTTGACTACCAACCAAACTGCCATTTTAGGGGTGAAGTATTTTTCAGAAACCCATATGTGCTCAAAATGCGCCACAAAGCAACGCAACCCAACTTGAAAAGCTCGCCGCAGGCAAAATTCACGCGCAGTTGCCCCAAAGACGATTCGTAACGAAAAGGCATAATTTTTGAGCATGCAGGAAGGTCCAGGTGTCAAGCGGCCTTTTTTGGCTCAATTTGGTTGTTAAGCGCAATCTCCCCCGAACCTACAGGCGAAAATTCCCGACCAATTTCCCGACCAACATCCGAAATTTCGCGACCGCGGCTCAAATGACCACCAGCGTCTTTTCGCCCTGAAAGCATTTGTTTACGCCAAAGCGAAAAAAGCGTGTTTTTTGGCCAACGCTTAAATTGTTTGACCCCCGGAAGGTCCAGGTTTTGGTTCTAACAAAGTTTTTTTTCCATTTGGGTGAGCACCAATGTAGCTGGGGACTCGAAAGCAGCGTTCTATGGTCGGTTATCCTAGGCCATGTTTAAGTGGAACCCGTTGGTTCCATAAGGGGCACTTCCGCTGAGGCCATTGGTCGGTGTAACCCCAGAGAAAACGTGCTATTTGGTTTTCTGCCGGGTTTTTCTGAGCGGTGTCAGACCCAGATGCGCAGGTTTCATCCATTTTCATCCTTGCTCCTTTTTGGTCGGGTTCCGGATTTTCCTTTCAAATCAACAACCAACAAAATGAAAGCAAACAACAAGAACAAACAAGAACCAACAAGAACCAACCAACAAAACAGAGCATTCCCATCAACTAAGCCCAACACCAATCAGCCAATCCCAACCCAACCCGGGGGCTGATCGCGGATCGCAGGAGCTCCAAGATCCAAGAAGCAGGTGGGGAGCGGCCCAGAATGGGCGGGCTGACCCTCAAAACGACGTGCTTTCAGTCCGGTCATTGCCAGACCAAAATGTTACCTCTTTACTTCCCCATGTTTAGCTCCCCTTTTTGTGTTTTTGCTGTTTTGGGGTCCCTTTGTTTTCCACTAACCAGGCAACAAATATATTTTTGCTGGGGTCCTAATTCCAGCCTAGTTTACGACCATTTGCCTTTTGGTGTCATGTCCATTGTCCATTTTACCTGTTGCATCTTGGGGCCGATTCCTATGTTGGAACCGCGCCCGTGTTTTTTGCATTGCCAACGAAGAGTCGACATGTTGCAGGGGCTTTCGCTGGATGAATAGGGGTGCATTGCAAAAAAAGTGATCAGATTCAGAGGATTCCACCCAAATCCCTTTTCTGTTGGTGGCTCCGCTACACACGTTCCAACCCCCAAAGAAGGGCTCCGAGTCTTTTTCTACCGTCACTGGGCAATTGGGCTGGGGATGAGTATTCTCAACTTTGTGCGAGGGCATTGGACCGTACTTCGTAATTGAGTCTAAGTCTGAGTGATGTGACCGACACGGGGAATAGCCACGAATAGCCACGGTTAGTCTCCCCGCATGTTTACCCATCTGAGAACTGGGAACCTTGGATGAATCAAGCTTTAAGATGTTAAGGGGCAGCCATTCCCGTGCAGAGTCTGGCGTGAAGCTGTTGTGCTGTACTTGCGGGCTTCTCGCATGTTTCAATGGAACATGGCCAACGCAATTTGTGTATCTAGTTTTGCGCTGGATGGTTTGGAGCTTGATGGTCCCAGTAGGTAACCGCTGGATGGTGTCGAGGGGTTGCTGTTCCCAGCAACCAAGAGATATCGTGGCAACAATCCTTGTGCCTATTTTATAGCAAGCTCACCGATTCGGGGGTATAAGGAGAAAGGTTGGTGGCCAGATGGTTCTGTCCTCAAGGCAGGGCCTGGCTCCATTTTCCCTGCAGGGCTGAGGTGTGGGTGGCAGAAGTCTTTCTTGCGGTCGACTCACCCGCGCAAGTTTACAGAGACCGCGCTTGTGTTGCCTGGCAAGGCTTTCTCGCAGCTCGTGAAGTCTGTCCACAGGGAGGCTTCTGATGTTTGGGCCCAGGTGTGGGCGGTTTATGCTGAACGGCTGGAGCATTGGGGCATACCACCTCTTGCACTCGTATGGGTCCCTGCCCGCACGGACAGCGCCAACGGGCGGCTGCACCGACTGCAACCGTCTCCGGCTGTTGTGGCAGACCTGCAACGGCATGTGCGACTTAACGCGGTGGCCGACCAAGCGGCTCGGGAGGCTGTTTTCGAATTGCTCACAGTTGACAACTGGGACTTGGATTGCATGTTCTACATCACCCTCCGTTGGCGCGTTTTCCGGACCGTGTCAAACGTAGAACGGAGAAGCAAACATCGCCCTTATGCCACCAGGCCTCTCGAAAGAAGTCAGTCACTGCCTGCCAAACACGCTCCCCAAATTTCCAGCACCGCGCCTGCAAAGCCAAAATTGCGCCAAAAAGGGCGCGAGCCACCAGTGCAGGGGCCATCTCCCTCTCGGGTAGCACGGCGTCTCGTGGATCAGTCAGCACCTCGCCTTCTTTTTTCCCACTACAGGAACAAGTACACCCCTGCCCTCGGCTCCACAAGTGCTTCGGCCGCCGACCTTCTGGGCTGGCACCGCAAGGTGCTCTACCGCCTCAGGCAAACCTGGCTCCTGTGCCTGACTACAATAAGAAGGCCAAGCGCAGTGGGCAGCTTGCCCCAAGCAAGTTTGGAAAGGGGCAAAGTTTCTTGTTGAGCAGCAGGCGGGGATTCGTGCAGCTGGCAAGACTGGGCCTTTTCGCTCGCCGGCACTTTTTCGTGTCGCCCAGGGCCCTGAGAACCTTGGTTTGAGATGGAGACGTTTGCCGGCAGCAGAGATGAAAGTCTTTATTTGGGGATCCGATTCTCAATTCAGCTTTTGGAATTGTAGTAGAACATGCAGATTCCTTCAAGCAGTGTCCGCTTAAGCCTTATCCCTTAATTCAGCTTTTGGAACTATAGTAAGATCTGCAGATCCTTAGCTGCAAAAGGGGTATGGATCCACTGCGCTGATCAGCGCCAGGTGGTGGAAGCGAAACACCTCGGAGCTGAAGACAAGCAGGCGGAGTGAGTCCGGCTTGGGAGGACATGGGCTTCACGAGTGGAATATGGTTGTGTTGGGCAGGGTGACTACTTGGGTGATCAATTCGCCAAGCTAGCAAGTTGTTGGCATAGGGTATAACCCACTAAGTTCCCCGCTCAGTGGGGTTAACATTCGGGGGGGTTACGCCCCAAGTGGCTAACCACTTACAAACTGGGCCGAGCATCCAAGTAGAGATCTCCAGTTGCATGTGTTTGTTCCTGTGCCTTTTGGGGTGTGTTAAAATTCACTTTCGGAGATGAGCGGGATTTGGGAGTGGTGGATTGGGCGCGGTGGACAAATCGGTGGTGACATTCGTTACCATTTTGGCCGTTTCTGTCACCTTATTTCACGACACGGCCTGTCCGGCAGGTGATCATCACGGCCCTGTCCGGCGCAGTGAACATCGCCGCTCGGCTGCGATGGATGGCCCAAATCCGTGGCAGCCTTTGTCCCGTTTGTGGGTGAAGCATTGAGGGTGAAGTGACCGACCTGTGCCGCACTTCAAACCAGACCCCAGAGGAATGTTCAGAAACTGGCGTGAAATTCCTGTGGGTCAAAACCAATGGTACCATTTTGGGGTGGGTGCACCACTCATTGTACAGTAATCTATTTTAGTGGGGATTGGGATGTTCACTGTAAACGGGCTTTTGACCCATGGCCAAATCAAGTCACCTGTCAACTCAAGATTTATGCTCAAGGCCTCACGGCCGGATTTTTTTTGCGTTGCTTCGCCCGTCATGCAGAAGCCAGAAGCTGTGCAGATGGCGATGGGCGTGTGGATTATCCTGTTGGAACTTCTGACCATCATGTTGCTGGTGAGGCTGTGTCCTGGTTCTTGAGAAACATTTTGCATTTTCGCTTAGCCTGGTTTGCTTGAAATCCAACAACTTAACTGCTAAATTGTTCAATTCTTTGCCCAAACCCGACGTCCAAGGTGTGCTCTGTCCCTTGGGAGCTGCCGCGCCAAGCTGCGGAAGTTCAAGAGCTTTGTTTGGCAATGCTGCCGGAATGGACCTACAAAGAACGTCGACCAGCACTTCAGCTGCAAGCGAACCGAGATGTCATTGATGTTTTTTTTGCTTTTCGTATGATCGCCTTCTATTTCTCCAGCAATATTCCACAAATAACTGATTCTATGTCCAGTTTTTTCATTTTGTGGGCATTTGAGGCACATCATCGACAAGTTTCATGAAACCCAGTGCACCATCTTGACGGTAGGCAGCGGCGTCTTTGCCATCGCGCTCTTCTTGCGCCTATTGGCAGTCCACCCCTTCCTTCTGAGTCACTTCGCTGTTGAAACATGTTTTTTTTTTGTTGTTTTCTCTTCGGTTTTGTAAGTGTTTGGTTAGTGATTTCTTGTTTTTGTGTGGTAGGCTCTTTGTTTTGTTTTGGGCATGAACTGTGGTTGTAGGTTGATTGGTTCTGTTCATTTTTTGATGGCTGCAAAGCACCTAAAGTTGTTTGCTACCATGCCAAGAGTTGTACAGGTAAACAAGAACACAACTTGCAGCACACCCTTGATTACACCAACGTGATCGCCTACCCACTGTGTCTTGTTCTTGCGTTCAGGGCGAAGGGCATCGTGACACCCAGCAGCCTGGGTCCTTGGTATATCGCACTCCAAACCCTTTGTGTGATTCCGGTGGGCCTGGCTGAACCTGATGACGTCCAGAGAGTGTCGCTGGTCACTCTTCTTCCTCGGGTGCTCATAGGCCAAGCGGCGCCTACATGGTGGTTGCCGATTTTTGGCAACTTGATCCAACTCCTGGTGGTGATTCCCAAGGTTCTGAGTCAGCACGATGTGGTTCTGACACAGGCTGCAGAGCTTTTCATGCTGATCACAGCCTGTCAAGTCATGCGCTGGCAGGTCTTTGAGATCGTTTCTATCAGCCAGCGTCTGAGGAAGTGCACCATCGACATGCAGGCTGTTTCCACGCTGCTGCTGGGATTCTGCGACGCCGTGGTGGAGATTGACAACTCCATGAAGCTTACGGAGGACTGCCGACAGCTCAGCACCATGCTCTTGCACAGCCGCGCATCCGAGTGCCTCGGCCGAGACTTTTTGAGCTTCTTCTGCCCGGAAGATCGCAAGCACATTCAGGAGTCCTTGACTGGGGAGCGCTTCAGCAAAACCGTGGCGCTGAACGCGCGGATGCTGGACTCCTTAAACAACTTCCTTCGGGTGGAGCTGCTGCACATCCAATTTCTGAATGCCCAAGGTGAGGAGTGCTGGCTGGTGGGCATGCGAGAGTTCCAAGACATGGATAACTCCATCGCCCCACTGCCCTGCGAGGCTGAGGAGTCGAAGGCATGCATCATGTTTCTTGGCTGCATTTTGCCAAGGGATGTTAGGACTTTAACTTTTGGCCAACGAATCTGGGTTTTCCAAATTAAACCACGAAAAGTTATTCGCTTTTAGCAGGGGAGCAGATTTCGCAACCGAGGTTTGATTGCAACAGCATGGAGATTCTGACGGTGAACAGCGAGATTCAGAAGATCCAGCCAGGTGTGATCTTTGAGGGCATGCACTTGGCTGACCTGCCAGGGAGTGACATCTACGAGTTGCTTCTACAGATTCAAGGGGCGGTGAACGGCTTCTATGAGACCAGCACCGTGCGCCCGGTACATGTGGATCTCCAGATTCTGGCGAAGCGGTACGAAGGAGACTTGACTCTGCAAGAAGACCAGCTCTTGGAAACTTTGGTGGGCACTCTGCAGCTTCGTTTTGCAGGATCTCCCTTGACGGAGCAGAACTTAAAGAGACTTGCAGCGGCGCCCGCGACGAAGCGGTCCAAGAAGCGATCCAGGAACCCTTCCTCAAAGGGTTCGCGGAGCTCTGGCAGCCAGCAAGGCTCCATCCTGCAGCTTCGGCTGCCGGTTTCCCTGTGAGCCGGCCTGGGGAGGTTTGGTTTTATGATTCTTCGGAAGGGATGCATCCCTTCCTTTTTGGTTTCAGAAGTTGGAGGTAGAAGTATCCAATTCTTCAACCCGAATGAATGTTATGTTGACGCTCGAAAGGGCAAGTGACGCTGAGAGCGATGTGTATCACCCTCCTTTTGTCTCACGGCTCACACCACCGGATCG
The DNA here is from genome assembly GCA_963377175.1 of Effrenium voratum. NCBI lineage: Eukaryota > Dinophyceae > Suessiales > Symbiodiniaceae > Effrenium > Effrenium voratum. Next base: position 481,515 of record CAUJNA010003339.1, read on the forward strand.
CGTGGTAGGCCAAGAGAGAGATAGAGCAGCCACTTTTCGCCGAGAGTCACTCGGATCCTTGCTTGGGGGTCCTCAATTTCAGGCCTGGTGAGCCATATCTTTCACCCAGTCCTGTTGGTGCCTTTCTGCCAACCATATTGAACGGCTTCCTGTATGAATACGTTCCCCTTTTCCCTCTCCGGATCCGCGCATCCGACTATGCCTTCGGTAGGGTCGCTCCGAGCCCAAAGACAACCACCAGAGGACATGTCCTCCCTTTTAAAGGGAGAGATCGTCAATTTTGAAGGCGTGCAAGGTGTTCCAACTTCCACAACCCCGCATGTGTGCCCAACTTCTTGGCGGAAAACCGCTCAGGTTCGCTCGGACTTGTCCAAGTTCTCAGAGGCAGCGAGTCACTGTCGAGGGGAAAAGTCTGGTAAGGCGTTTACAACTCTGTGGGTTGAGGGCTGCTTGAAATTCAATATCACGCAGTCATGATGCGATTATTTCATTCCGCGTATTGTTCAACTGCAGGGTTTGCGGGGGGGACTTTGGGGTGTGTGACTACCATGACATCAGAAAGAGTCTGTGAAGTTCTTATGTCAGTTGCCAGCTGATCGCCTGGACTCCTGGACCCCCAAGTGGCCGAGTTGGTTTGTGGCAAATGAGTCATCACTTCCGAAGGGGTTGGTCAAAAACTTTGGAGCCAATTCGAAGGGGGAGTCAGAGGGTGATAACCGAACATAGACCTTGTCCCCCAAAAGTCAGAATCTTTGTTACGGGGCTGTCAACCGGAATCCGCTTGAACGCACGTTGGCTGAAGGGCTCTTGCGGCCTTGTTCACTGATCCCAGAACTCAGTGTCCCGAGTCAAGTCATCATCTGAGGTGCAGGTTCATGCCGGTCTAAATTGCTGCTAGAAAACCCGCGAAAGAAGCCTCAAGGTCATAGGAACATGTTTCGAGTATTTTGTCGCTTTTGGTTTCCCAGGTAATTAACGCTCAAATCGGCGCTTCTGTTGATCCTCCTTGTAACCACATAGCTCGCTCGTCTCTTATGTCCCGAAGGCCAAAGTGGTTGTTTTCCTTTGGGTTTCCCTTTAAAACCACCCAAAACGGGGGTGCCCTCAGCTAAAAACGACACCCAGATGGAATCCTGCACTCATGCAGGCAGTCCAAATAGGGGGCCAAAAATTGTGGTTTCCTCTTGGCTTCCCTTTGACCCTAAACCCCAAATGCTAGCCTCCAACTCCAAGGAGGCCTTGGCGCCTCCACGCCTCGCAGGCTTTGGCCATCAACCTGCAGGGCGGTCCCATCAGCCTGGAACGGGACCCTTTGTTGGTGCGGAACATCCTCCGTACCCTGCCGGGGCGCTTGGGTGCTTGGGCAGGATTGCTCGCTTGGGCGCGCTTGAGCGTGCCTTGAGTTTTTTGTTGTTTTGCTTTTGCGGTTTGAGGGAAAGGGGTGTGTCTTCAAGTGTAATGCTGAGATAAGGAGCCCCGATTTGTCGAGCTGGCTCCAGCAAATGCTCCAGCTTCCCATAGTCAAGCAAGAAGCTATGATCGAAGGCGAAAGCAGCAAAATGAGAGTCATCCATCAACACGTAGGACGCCTGGTCACACCGGCAAAGCGACAGGGAGAGTAGCACTGGGCAGCTGGGCCAGGCCCTGTCGACGTATCTTGGGTCTCCTCCTGGCCGCCTTATACAGGTAAGAGAAACACGCCCCTGCCATTTCACGAGCCAAAGTTCTACCAATTGCTCAGTTTGGGGCCTCTTAGTTCCATGTTTGCCAGAAAGGATGGCCCCATGGACTTGTTTGCGACTGCTCAAGGATGGAGATCCACTTCCCTTTGCACCTGCTTCAATGGGATGAAGCCGAAAATATTTGAACACAACTTTGCACAAGATCGGTTCAGGATCCTCATAGGGATTTCCGTCCTGGGTGTCTTTTTGTTGTTGCCTGCTTATACCGCATTTATAAATTCGTCCAGTGGAGGCAGCGTCAAAGTGCTTGCCACCATAAAAACCGGGTTCTTGCCTGTGGATTCTGCTTATGTGTGTGTGTGTGTGTCGTGTCTTTTCTCAGGGCACCCATTCGTGGGTTGCTTTAAAGGGAAGCAAAAGGGACTCCACCGATTTTGGGATTCCCTAACACACTTAGAAGAGAGAAGCCATTTTTTGTATATAAGATTCCCTTGCCTTACACACTCTACTTATAAGAGACAAGCCACATTTTGCGTGCGTGCGTGCGTGCGTGGGTGTGTGTGTTTTGGACGGAAGAGGGTCGGTGGCCACCTTAAGGGTTTCATGTGGACTCGACAAATCCCACCAGATGCAGGTCCATAGGTGTCCTTTTTAGGCTAATTTAGCCCAAAATAGATGGCACTGGTTTAGATAGGGTTTCTTTCATTTACCAGGGCCATCCATTTTTCAAAAAGGCCACCTATGTGCAGGTCTTTGTTTTGGGCTCATTTTTCCTCCTTGTGGAGCGATCAAGGGGATAGATCCTACTATGGATGCCCGAAATCCGTTCGCGCCACTCTGAAACCATGGGAATGCAACTGGTTTTTTTACGTTCGGGAAGCGAATCCGAGACGAAAATTTCCGAGTCCCGTCTTCCTCGAAAGGGATTTGGCAAGCATCAACAGAGAAGAGCCGGCCCAGGATCAGGATGGTCGCCTTCGAAGACTGCCCCACTCGCTTCTCGGCCAGCCGTTTCTGGTCGGAGAGGCGAACGCAAGTCAAATGCTACAGCTTCGGAAGCTTCAAGTTTAAAACAAAGAGACATGGCTGTGGTTGTCAAAACCAATGGGATCCCATTTTGGTTGGTAGGTGAATTCACCACCCATTTTAGAACCTATTTTAGTGGTTGGATTGGGATGTTCACTGGGGGTGCGGGATTTTGAACCATGGCCACATACTAAAGACTGCTACTCTTAGTAAGACATTATACTGTTTTAGTTACGTCCCCTAACACATATCTGGGCCAAATATGAAAACTGTATATACACAATGGATTAAGTCGGAATAATATGATTATTATGGTTCTAAGAGAAATGAATGCCAGTCCACCACTGAAAAAATAACTCTGTAAATATAACATAATTGCAACATGTTCACAGATGAGTAAGGTAGAACATATCAATAATAAATGTCTATGAATCTGTTGTTACATCAAATTGTGTTGATTTCGAAAATACACGAAGTCTAAAGACTAAGCACAACTCATAAAGAACACACTGATCTATTAGTAAGTATTACGCAATGAAAGAACACAAATGTAAAACTAAGATGATACGACACGTAATGAATAGAACAACAGAAGCTGATATAAGTCAATTCACAATGATACCCTAGTTATGGCCTAGACGTGTATTGGTTTCTATCCTGTATCTCTGCTTGGTGGCTATCTCCCTCAAAGGTCAGAGGCTAGAATTCGCCAACTTATATGAAACTCGAAATTTGTACCAACTTTCTTCAACTCAGAGCCTTGTTTCTCTCAAGTTGCATTTCTCGGGTTATTTTGCATCCCGCAGTGGAGCCTTTTGAGTCACAAAGGAGACTAGTTGGCGCCAGTCAGATCAATTTAGCGGTTGATTTGAAAAATACCCTGGCGCCTTGCAGGTGGCTTGGGATGTGGCTGTGGGTCAAAACCAATGGTACCATTTTGGGGTAGGTGCACCGGCCATTTTGGTCTATTTTAGTGGTTGGATTGGGATGTTCACTGGGAGCTAACCGGGCTTTTGACCCATGGCCATGTAACCTTGGAGGCACCCTGAGCGACACCTTCATTTCCCAAAAAAAAAACAGGAACGCGCGACATTGGGCTCGTGTGTCTTGCTTCGCGGGAAGCGCTGAAGTCCGTCAGCGCATGTGCAGCCCCGTAAGAGGCTGTATAAGGGGCTAAATAAATGTTAACAACACAATGCTCCTACTGTAACAGCTTGTGATCCATGTCAGAGCCCAAATTCAGGAGTTGTGAGATGCAAGCCTAAAAGATGAGTTGACCTGATATAAATATAGTTATGTCGGCTCTGAGGCAGACTTGTGTATTTCTCATGTTTTTTGGTGAAGGCAAGATCTCAACATTAGCGTTTCGCCCCAGGGAAGTTCTTTGTCTAGCATATGATCCAACATGACTGATGCCCGTTATTCAAGGGCACTCCTTGTCAAACCTGGGTGTATGGGCACCAAACGAACATGAGCCTACGGAACGAGACGAGTTTCAACTCCCAAGCACCAGGCGCTATGCGCCACGGACGCGACGCGACGGCCTCTCATTGTTTCCTTTGGCTGGCCTCCCAAGAGCTGTTTCTGCCAGCCGAGCCCAGGTTTTCTCCGTGGAAAGTTTTTGGCTTCCCGAGTAGGGGTGTGTTCTTTTTCTTGCAACAGCCCTGGGTATGGTTTTTGTGGGAACCGGAAAGCCGCAAAAATTGCAAGTTGAGCTTCTTCTCTTCTTTGCCCTTGGTATGTTGTATTTTTCCCGCGGAAAATGAAGGCCATCCATCAATTCTGACTCCCTTCTTCGGTTCCACTTCTGAGGCTCCCAACTTTGGTCCCACTCAGCCCCAAGCCACCAATCCACGAGGCTCCCCGTCTGATCCACCGATCAAGCCTCGAGCGGCGCCAAGGCTTCGTGGAGTCCCAGCACACCTCTTCGGAGCTGATGCGCCGCCGGCGGACGTTAAAGCCCGAAGTTGCCACCTTGGGGTCGGCTCTCGTTGAAGCCCAAAGCGAAGCGACCTGCTAACGCCTTTTAAGGGTTCCCCGAGTTGGTCCGTGTTTGGAGGTGAACCACAATCAAAGCCGATTCCGGTAGATAGAAGGGGACAATCATGAACAACCCCAACCAGAACTGGCTGCCGATATTCGCCTTAGTTCCTTTACATGGTTCTGGGTAGATGGTTATGTCTCCTTTGCCAAAGGCGAAGCGACCTTTCAACCTGTTGGGTTTTCCGATTTGGTCCATGTGTTTGAGGTCCCAAAAGGTTCGCCTTTTGTTTCCGGGCCTTTGGGAAAGTGAGTCAGGTGTGCAAGAATTCTACGAGCGTCTGAAAGCAAACCAAAACAAACAAGGATGTCTTCACATGTAGTTGTTGCTTTATTCCCTCACTCTCTCTCTCCTCTCTCTTTCTCTCTCTCTCTCTCTCCCTTTCCTGTACGTCATAGAATGAATCTCTTGGTGTATATTCCAAGCAACCAAGTTGGTCTGCCAATTTCTACCTTGAACCAAGTTGGTCTTTTCTTTAACTCGAATGACATCTAAGCGTATTTCCAAGTTGATTAGGTCCCCCTGTAGTGCCCTTTTACCCTTTTTTGGAGGAGGGTTCCCCTACTAAAATAGACCACAGCATGTTCTAACCTCTCAAATCTGGAGGACCTAGTTGAGGATCCTTCCTTCGTTCAGGTTTCACGTCACTTCCCTCCACCGGCGCGTGCGCGCGCGCGACGATGCGACGATGCGACGATCCAGGCGCCACCCCACGGCCAAGATCTTCCGGTGCCACGTGCCCATGGCCACCACTCTCAGCGCCCGGGGCTTCGGAGCTTCCGGGACCCGACACAGGCAGCTCACTGCCTGAGGCTCCGGGAGTTGAAGGCTTTGTTTTTGGGTTTGGATCATCTTAGTCCCGGGGAAACCCAAAAGTTAGACCCAAAAGTGGATTTGTTGGGGGATTCCGGAAACAAGAAAGTGAGACTTTTTGTTTTTTTTCGTTTTGTCAAGAAGCACTCAGGAAGTGAGATGCATTGCGGTGCCCACATGTCCACTTGGGTGTGGCTCTTTTCCTTGTTTGAGTGATTTGAGGGTTTTGAGTCCCAAATAAAGGCCTTTTCGGTTGTGCTGCTTGATACGTAATCATCGTTTGGGGTACTTAGTCCCATGTCGCTTTCTGGCGGCGATGTTGGGTCTTCATGTCATTTCATGTCCCCCCTGGAAGGGAAAGCCCCTCTTTGGGGGTTGAAGTTTAAAGGGACACCATATTGGGAAACCCGCCTATGAGGGTTCAGTCTGGAGCTCGAAATGTCAAGTCTAAGGTCCTCGCCAGCTCTCACTCATTCCATGTCTATTGGGGCAATTTGGGGCACATGTGTCTGGGCAAATCATCAGGATCTCATTTGGGGGTCAAACGAGCTCGCCCATTTTCTGCAAATAAATTTGTCGATCGGCTGGTCACACGGGTGAGTTCTCATCCGAATCCACTGGTTGCTGAGGTGCACTTCGATCCCATTCCCATTGGCAGAGGAGCTGTGCGCCTCTTTGTTGGAGGCCAGCCTCGTGTTTGATTCCAAAATCCCGGCATATCTTTACCCAGAGGCTCCTGGCTTCGGCTTTCAATGGAAGACACAACCCCTCCATTAGACACCTCAGAGGTGGTTGGGGGTCTCAAAACCAGATTATTCCTCTGGGTAGTGCATATTCTGGAACCCCTATGAAAGTATTTCTCAAGATGGAAGCGGTATGCTCAGAAGGTATATTGGATTCTTGGATTGCGCTTGTTTGAGCCTTCGTGACGCAGAGCTCTTGGTTCACACATAACCCTTTGACTACTGCACATGAGTTATCCAAGGTGAACACATCCTGATCAGTCTTAGCATTACTTGGAACAAGCATATTTTGAGATCCAGGGCTAGGAGGAAGGCTGAGATGCAGAGAGGAAATCCTGGAAGCATGATAAATTAAGATCATGGCTAAACGGACGTTTGCCGAAGCACTGAATCACACCACATTGAAGGACGGGCTGGTCCCACCAGGACGGGTTTGATAGCGCGAGGTTTTGCCATATGCGTTATCATTTTGAGTTAGGAGAAGAATTCGATGAATCCATTGGTGAATGTTGGCTTTAAGCGCAATTTGAACGAATCCTGTGTTATTTTGCTTCTGCCAAGCTACTTGAGCATTGTACACACCAAGGGGATGTTTAGGTTGCCCCAGCAAAGCGTTCAAGACAATACGTGTATATATATATATACACCTGTACATATATATATATATACCAGACGCTATGCTGCTGTATAATATAGATGGCATGTGTGGAGTCAATAGGCATCCATCGCATCACAGTCTATATGATAAAAGCGAAAGACGATTACATCCATGTACAAATCTGCGAGTGTGTAGACGATGGCAAACGCATCTATGACAAGTCCGTTTCAAGAACATGTCATCCACAGTAAGGGCTTCTTTGCGCTCCCTTCCCCCAACACCCCGTGATTGATCAACCATTTGCCAGGGCGTTGCTTGGCAGAAGCTTCCAGCTACAGCCCGAGCGAGCCGCCAGGTGAGCAGGCGGCAGTCTTCAACAAGAGTTTGCAGGGCAAGGCGGGCCGAGTTGCCGGCGTTCTTGTATATAGCTGATTCTTTCAGATGGAAAGCCCAAGAGCTTTCTGGCAACTTGATTTTAATCAAGTCCATGGTCGAATGCCGACTCCAGACAAGATAGACGACTCCAGACAAGATAGAAATTCCCACCCCCAGATGAGCATATCCGAGGGAAATGGGCGACCTGATTTTTGTTGGGTTTTCCACAGGACCTCTGTTTCTTTTTCTTTTTTTCCCCGTTGTAAAGTGGAATCTGAGAGAGAGGCGTCTTTCCCCAAACAGGTCACCAAAAGGGAACCCACAAAATGAAAGCACTCACACTTAGGGGAGCCTAAACAGGTTCTACTTGTATGAAACAGATTCCGGCTTGCACCAAAGGACAATCATGTGCGTGTAGCATCCTAAGTCTGGTGCATTTTGCTTGGATGTTAGGACTTTAGCTTTTTGCCAACTGATGGGTTTTCCATTAAACCACCAAAAGTAAAACTTTTAGCAGGGGAGCAGAACGCAACCGAGCTAAGGCCCAATTGTTACAAACCGTTTAGGATCACCCAATGCACTTGAGGTCAGCGGGAGTGTGGCAACGGTCATCGAGCTGAACGGGGATAGCTTCGAGTGGCAGTGCGGCAACCTGTGGCGAGCGATTCCACCCATTCGAGGGTAGCACGAGCTCATGAGGTGAACCAAATATATGGAGAGTTCTCATTTCATTGTTGGCAGAGAAAGTTGGCGTTATACAAGTGGGTAAAGAAACATACCAATACAGAATACCAGCAGAGAAACCGTATTATTATGAGAATGTTGGCATGACCCTCGACGCGGGTATGGGCCTCCCAGGTTTCCATGTTCGCTGGAGAGAAGCTGTTTGTTGAGATGCAGTATCCATAAAGCAAGGGTGTTGCAACAAAAAGTGGGATGATGATAGCTATCAGCAATTGCAGCTTTCCAAGTGTCCATGCTGAACAAGACGTTATCGCCCTCCTGGACAATATTGGAGGCAATTTTGCACCAGTGGTGTGGCACACGGTTGGATCAAGAGCCCAACTTTCCTTCAGGTTCTAGCACTTATTTGACCAGTGCTTATCACATGTACTACTGTGATCTTAACGGGGTGAAAACGAGTTACCATGTCGTGTATCTATTTGTACAAGTGATTTGTTCACCATCGAACCCTAGGACCATATCCACAGATCCTAGCTGTACGACATGCACGGCAAATGGTTCAAGCATTAGAAAACACTTGTGTGCCAAGGAGGTCTCCCACAAGACCCAAACTTGATGTCGGTGTGTCTTTTTGTTGGTGGTACCCCTTGTTTGGTGGTTTTAAATGACACCCAAAAAGAAAACTGTTCCGCCATGTTGGGGGGTCCAACCTTAGCAACGAAAGACCCCTGTGCCATTTTGGAGGTCCTGAAGACTTTGGGAGGAAACGCCAACTATTCTTGGCCGTTCCCAATCCACTTGGGTTCCTTTAGTGTCTTTTTTTTGGTTTTTGTTTTTTTTGGTGTGTGTGTGTGTTTAGTGGAAGTTTCCTTTAACCCACTAACAGGTAAACTTTTTGCAGGGGATCTGAGGACAGCCCAAGCTTCGCAGCGCTCCGCTGAGTGTTTTTTCTCTTCGGGGTCAAGGCCAATACCTCAGCTTTATCGGCTGGGACTTTGTGGGACCTGGGCATCCTGCAAAAGATAAGGCCGCTGTGGGTGTCTTTTTCGTCTTTTTAGGTGGGTTTAAAAGGGACAATCAAAGCAATACCTGGAGTCTCCATGATCCTTTCAAAGTAGGTCCATGACCCCATTATTTTGGGTCATTTTTAAAGGGTCATGGAGACTCCAGGTACCGCCATTTGCAAGGAAAAGTTCCCCGTCAGAGACACACTCCTAGGTTCATCTACGACACGGACAAGGTCTCTGACCGTCTCTCGGGGCAGGCCTGAACCTTGGATTCTTCGCACAAGCTAAGGTGTTGTTGGGGTTTGGGATTGGGTGAAACCTGAGGCGGGTTGTTGGCTGTTGGCTTGGGAGGGCCTTTTTGTGAGTTGATTCTGAAGCCCAGTTGCCCAGTGGCGCCCTTTCCTCCCCTTTAAGGTCAACCAATTATTATTTTTTCGCCATGGCCACTGGGCATCTGAGGAAGTGAAGGGCTAGGTTTGACAGATGTGCTTGTTCAATTCCAACGCATTTCTAGCTGAAAGCCGGAGATTTGGGGTCAGACGTCAAGAATCCTCCTATAGCCAACACGATGCGAGCTTCAAGCTGTGAAGATGGCAACAAGTACGTTTTGATCACGCACCTCGATGGAAGGTAAACCGTTGGATGCTTCAGTTCGGCCGTAAACGTGTTAGCCTATACGCTGTGTCACCAGCTCTGCAGGATGTACGCCAACTTCTTGGACACCTCAAGAATCATATATATGAGCGCCCGCTTTTATTTGCGCACATCCAGACTAGTAAGGGACTGGAAACAGTTTTCTGGACAAAACGCACGTGCCTATGGGAACGAGATAGGGAGGAGCCCAAAAACGAGATAGGGAAACAGTTGTATGACATGGTGGGATAGAAATTGCGGACAGCGTGAAAAACGAGATCAGGAAGTCGGCCTAGTACTAAAAGTGAATGAACGAGATAGGGAGGATCCCAGCAAACTGTTTCCAGTAGCGGAAGCAACAAATAAAGGCCGCCGTTCACATGTTCTTCAAAGGTGCCAGGGATGGGATAGTGCTACAGGTGGAAACCAACAGGAAGACACTTCTTGATTACTACAGGCAGGGCCATCCATGCATGCGGCGCATACTTCTAAAGCTATGTTTGAGGCTGTTCCAACCTTCTGAAGCAGGCACTTTGTTTCCGCTTCTTCATTTGGTTTATACCACAGCCTCTCTTCAGGCTTCCAAGATCTCTTTCTCTTAGGTGCACTGCTTGTGAGGCACCAGCTTGCTACAAACAGTGACACAAACGAAAAGCCTTTCATATTTGAAAACCGTTGTAAGGGTTCCTGGTTTAAGAGCCATTGACTTATCGCCTACATAAAAATCGACCATGGCACATATGTTGGTGAATTCTAGTTAGGGACCATTTGTTGGACATGATTTACATGCTTCATCAACCATTTGTGAGGGCCCTCCTCACCTCTTCTTGCGACCCGAAAAGGAAGCTCACTTTTAAGGAAGTCGGGACCCCAGCCAGTGCCTTTGATTGAAAGGTGTTTGAACATGTTTGTCTCCAAACTTTCCTCTTAAACTTCCCACTGATCGAGGGTCTGAACCCCCATCTCCGAGGCTTCTGCAGGGGACCGTGCCTTCTCAATGCTTAAAAACCGTTCTAAAGCGCGCTAGACCCAGACATGAATTTACTTGATGATTGCTTTCCCAGCTGCCCCCCCCCCCCTCACACGAAGGTTCAACGCACTGAGCACTCTTTCTCTTTTGGCGCTGTTTCACAAGCAATCTGGGCCCCTGGAACTGGAAATGGAACCCTGTCGTTTTCCCTATGGTCAAAAACCAGCTAGGATCCCCAAGAAATCAAACAGGGGACCCCGATCAGGCCGACGCAGAACCGGCTGGGGAGGAACCGCCCGAAAACAAAAAACAAAAAATGAGAAGGCACGATACCCCGGGAAAAGCTGATGAGCGCTTTTACTGTAAGGTACCTCATTTTTGGCCATAGGCTTTTCCCAAGTGGACTGTGCCTTCTCACATGTTTACGTTTAATAAAAATGAGCGAGCACGCAGAGGTTGGGGGAGCACGCAAACCCGGAGAAGGCCCGCAAAACCCGGAGAAGGCCCGCAAAACCCGGAGAAGGCCCGCAAAATCCGGAGAAGGCCCGGAAAACAAATCGAGTCTGTTTTGTTTGGCGATGTGCGATTTGCAAATCCGCATCCATGGCTGCTGGTGATGCCTTTGCTGCTGCTGATGCTGGTGATGCCTCTGATGCTGGTGATGCCTCTGATGCTGGTGATGCCTCTGATGCTGGTGATGCCTCTGATGCTGGTGATTGCCTAAAAGTATCCAGCCAGCGCCAAGGCTGACAAACAGACATGCCAACCCTTGAGAAGGCACGCTTATCTGGAGGAACCCGCAAAATCCAGAGGACGCGTGTCCAGATGTTCGAACTGAACCTAGCCCAACAAGTGACATTGGCACCCAGGCGCCAGCGCGCCAATAACTGGCAAAGAGTGGCACTCGTTGGAGAACTCGCAGGAAAACCAGACGCTTGTGGGGTTCCGAAGAGAATAAATAGAATCAAACATTAAATCACGCAGCCACGCATATCAATAAAATGAAACACACACAAATGAAATAAATTAAAACATCAATAAGATCAAATATAGAGTTAAATGAAACCAGCCAAAGCCACGTGGTTTCCCTTTAAAACCGCACCCAACACCCACAACCGTGGTTTTGACCTGACCTCGCCGGACTGAACGCCGAGGCGGTGGAAGATCAGCTGGGGAACACCGGGAACATGCCATTGCCTCGGTCACCGGACCCGTGCTTTTTTAGGAATCAATCGGACCCGAAAGTGGCGTGAAAATGGGAAGGGTCACCAGAACCAGAGTGGACACAAATTCGAATGTGAGTGTGTTTCTCTTCTGTTTTTTTCCGACCCACTCCCCAAAATGGTGGTGGTGAACTTTTGGTTGCCCTGAAAAGCCAAGCAAGAAGGGGGCAGGAATTGGTCCCCGGAAATGTCAAAGCTTTCCAGGTGTCCCAGGTGTCCCTGTACCAGCTAAAGAGGTCCTCGTCACCTTGTTGGCCCTGTGCAAGTGTATTGATTTTGGTGGTTTGGTGATGTTTCAAGGGACATTTGAGGAACCCTGAATCGGCATGGAATCCAACAAGAGGGTCTCCCCAAAGAAGAGGCTCCTCAAACATGATGGGCTTTGGGACTTAGTGCAAAGGTTGTGAGCAAAGTGGAAGTCGGGAGCTCCGAGTGGTGGAGCCCTGATGTTCCCATGCTCATTGGGGGCCAGCATATTGCTTGGGTAATACGAGGCTGAGCTACCCCAAAATGGTACCATTGGTTTTGACCCACAGCCAAGTAGGTGTCCATTGAGATTCAAAGCCCAGTGCAATCGATAGCGTTTGGAAGCCCATGTCCCACACAAAGGGGCCATCCTTAAAAGCTTGGTTGCTAATGTCAGCCTGGATGCCACAAAGACGGCACCAACATCATTTTGACACACAGGAAGATGCATCAATGAATCCTACAAGAGTGTTCCTGGAAGATTTCCACAGAAACCTGTTTCCCTTGGCAAAAAGGTCCGCCTCGGCAGGGCGGTGCAGTTTTGTTGCAAGCGATCCTTTTCTTAGTGCGTCTGTTTTACATTGCCCATTCTTAGGTGGCTTTGAAGGGATACCAAAAGGAAAACAGCAATTGGTGTGTGTTTTGCGGGGGATCCCCTAAAGCAGAACCATTTTTTAGTTTATGTTGGTGTACTCTGAAACAACTTCCCATTCTCGAATTTGTTGTACGCCATGTCCATTCAACCCTATGCCAAGGGCTGCTAGGATGCCGCGCCAACTTGATCTGGCAATATGACGGCTAGTTTCTTATTGGTTTGGGGAGGTCGTGGGACTCGCGCTGTCCTTCAAACACCAGGCGTCCATTTGCTAAAGAATGTTTTGTATATTTCCCCTGGCGGGTTTAAAAGGGAATCTATGACTCCTGGACATGTGTTTTGCAAATCGCGAAAAACAAGAAAACATGTTCTTAATATGTTGTATTTCCCTTGTTGGTTTTGAAGGGAATCTATCGCTACTGGCATTGTTTTTCGAGGGCCACAAAGCAAATGGAAGTAATAACATAATTTACAAATCCTTAGCTACAAAGGGAGCAACTGGATCCACTGCGCTGAGCGGGTGGTGGGAAACAAGAAGATTCTAAGGGTTGATTCCCCATTCTTTCCAAGCATCCTTCTTTTCAAGAACCGGATCCGTTGTCCCTGAGTTTCCGGAGGTTTTCTAGAAAGAATAATCCCTGGAAAGACTGGACATGGACGGTACCCCTAGAAGTATTAAGAGACACTCATGTCAAGCACTTCAACCAAATACAAAGACGCACTTGACATGTAGATGTCGCTCTGGGAACATGAAGGAAAGAAAGGGGAAGGTACCCCTAGAATCTGTCCAACCTAGCCCTTCACTTCAGAAGCAATTCAAAAAACAAAGAAGAAAACCCTTCCAAAGATGGGGATGGGATCTAGGTTTTCTAGAAGGTAGCACCCCGCGTCTGAATCTCCCAGGGAGGCTTTGGAGAACACCGCAGAGGCAGCTCGCTCGCTCGTTGCCAGGTTTTCTTTTCGAAACGAAGCCCAAGCAAAGAACTCAATGCTGATGCATTTTGCATGTTACCGATGACTCAAAGTGAAGCAAACAATAAAATATGCATTCTACAAGGGACGCCGCACTTGTTGCTGCTGCCTTTTGGATCATCTCTGGGCTTTTTGCATCTTAGTATCAAGATGGGCTCGTAGTGGGTTGAGTGAAACAAGTCACTTTGTTGGCGCAATTCGTTGCTAGGATTGCTTCAAAAATACGACCAACACATTTTTTTGAGATCGAGTGGTGTGTATTTTTTGGGACTGCTTTGCAGGGAGACCAAGGGTAACGTCTCGTTTTGTGCGTTTCCCGAAACAGACAACCTCATCCTGTCGGGATTTGACCTGCTTTCCTGCTGATGAGTGAGGCTCAAAAGACTGAGTGGTTCTCAGGGAAACCAAAAGGAAGTGCCCAATTTGAGGGTGTCTTTTGATGTTACCTGCCGCAGGGCGTGATGGAAACCATCTGCGACGTGCCTGTGTTCTTGCAGAGCTTTCGAATGGGACATCGTGGCTTTCAGGAAAACCCCAATCACAGAACCGAGAAGTTCAGGTAGGATACTCGAAGGAGTTATCCTCGTTTTGTTGAGCGCGTGACCAAAAGCCCGTGTCCGTCCATGCAGGTTGGGGCCAAAAGTTCAGGTGCTGCCCGACTCCTTTGAACACCTGATTCGCAGGGGAGCACTTGGGATAGAACTCCAGAAATGAAATGTTTCTTGGTACCCTTTTTCCGACCTTTGAAGGGAACACATATGGGTGGCTCGTGATTGTTTGAGGGTACCCCTGGTTGTGTTCAAGGGAACCCGAAAGGAGAACCGCAGTTTGGGGGGCGGGGGGTCCCTCAGAAGAGACACACCCATACAGGTTACCAGGGTTCAAATGGGACCCTTGTTGCACTCCCTAAGCTGCGTGGAGAGGCCATCACCGACGAGAACTTTGGGTACCGCTTCTTTGTGCCTAGCTCAGTCACGCGCCAAATTTGGGAGATTGTTGCCAGAGGGTAAGGAGCTCGCATATGTTGCAGTGACATGTTTGCTGCATTGTTTGGAGATGTAAATATTTATGTTACAGGCAACGACACATTGAAATTTGTGTATTTTTAGGAAGACCCACAAGGTGTATTCATTGCGATGTGTTATTAAGTTGGAATCACATTTAGTCTCAGAACCACCCTACTCCCAAAACCACACCTAAAATGAAACTCGGAGGAATTTGTGAATGACTGGGGAATGGGTGCTATGTGGGCCTCAAGTTGATTTCGAGTTAGCCCAGCGCTTCCCCAGGCAGTTTTGGGGATAGTTCAACCCCAAGCCCTGGCCTGGTTTATTTGTGGCTCAAACACGTAAACCGGGTGCCGGTCGGTACGGAAGGCGAGGCAAGCAAACCAAAGCTGCTAGCAACGCTTCATGAGAAATGCACATTTGCAGCTGCTGTTGCTCGTCTTGTTTGCGAGGTGGACCATGAATGCGCCACAGATACCTGGCACTGGTTTCCTGGTCTTTCTGATCCGATTGAATGGTTCCCGAACTTCAGGTTCTCCGGTCGCTTCTTCCAAACATCCATTCAAACAGCGCCTTTTTCCTGTCCGAGAAAGTCTGCGAGAAAAGTCTGCGACTTCAAGTGCGACAGGCTCGCGCTGAGAAAGTCTTCACTGGAGTCCTTCTTGACTGCGCGGACTGTCCTGCCAGTGTTGGGAGTTGACCTCCTCCTTTAATTTGAATGGATGCTTGTAGAGGTGAGGGCTTGATTGGCTTACCAGCCCTGTGGGGACGAATCCGAGTAGACAAGTAATTACCTTGCACCGCCTTTTGGTCTCTTCGGAACAACGCGGAGTGGCAAACCTCTGGTACATTTCCTTGATTTCCTTGACTGGATGTCTATGGTGCTGTGTCTGGTTTTAATTTAAAGAAACTACAGGAACAGCTGCCATTGTTTTTCTGATTGTTGTTCCTTTTTTCTTTGGGGGGGACATGATACTTCTATTCCAACACCTACCCACATGCACATGCATCAATAAGTACATAAACACGATATTTGAGTTACATCCTTTGCCGCTTAGCCGGGGCTTCCCGCACTTCGAGCGACTGGCTGGGGATCCGATCCGAGGTGGTGCCTTACTTCGAAGCCTCCACCCAGGAGGAGGTCAAAGAGAAGCGGCTGCTGGCCCCGGGGCCCAACTCAGCTGAGCAAAGTTTGACGCCAAAAGAGGATGGGCCATCTTCTCGTTTTTTTTTTTTTTTTTGGTTTAAAGTGTTTTTGGATGGGCCATTGTAGAGCATTTGGATGGGCCGTATTTCAGCTTTTGGGTGTTTTTTTGTCCGACCTTTCTGGTGGGAGGGGATGGGGATCCAGAAGGGGATCGTGGGGGTACTAGACGGGTGACAATGGGAAAGTAACAAGGACCGCCAAAAGCTTCGTCCTCTTGGGTAAACCTCCGGTCAGAGCAGGGACTGCGGCACTTGAGGGATGGCTTCCTGTCCTGGTTTGCTCTGCCAATGCGAGCCGTGAGACGAAAACTAGGTGAGCTGTTTGAAGGTGTTCCCAGCCTGAGAGTTTCCCAAGATATTCAAGCGAGAAGTCACATGCAACATCGGAAGGCAATGGGGTTGTCTCCTTGCAGTGTCTATGGGCAGGTTCGACAGTATCGCCACTGAATTGTACCAG
This sequence comes from Effrenium voratum, assembly GCA_963377175.1. Classification (NCBI taxonomy): domain Eukaryota; class Dinophyceae; order Suessiales; family Symbiodiniaceae; genus Effrenium; species Effrenium voratum. The sequence goes on from CAUJNA010003339.1 coordinate 497,793, forward strand.
TGGTTTGTGCAATAGCGGTTGCAACCGAAGGTTTGCGGAATAGGACAGAGACGCAAAGTCGCTCTTGTTGGTGATGCAATGGTTGATTTTCTTTCGCTGTCTTTTGTTCTACTCCAAGACCGTGCCTTCACTTAGCCCCTAGCAAGAAGCGATTCGGAGAATGGGTCGGGATAAGTTTCAGCTTTCGTGCATCTCTTGTTTTTGGGTTCTGGGGCAGATGTGGAGCAAGCAGCAATCATCAAAGTCATTAGAAGAAACAATGAATCATCAGCCAACAAACTATCGTCGGCTATTGTTGCAAGCCGTCCGTTGGTTGGGGGAATATTCCTAGACTTCTCAACTCCAATACTTCAGAATTCGAGCGCCGAGTTGTTGAATTGCTTGTTATGCTAAGATCGACTTGCCGTGCCAAGAATCTATTGTGGCAGGAATATGTTGGTTGAGTGGTTGAGTATCCAGCAGTTGTCATTGCTAGATCGCAGTCCATCATCCTACATTGAGAGTTCAGCTCTGCGATGGCGCTGTCATGGACGTGGGCACTACGTAGGTATGTGTTGCTCAGTGTGCGTTTGTTTGGCCAAGTCATTGAATGCTCCGCCTCTCGTAGTGCGACGCAGGGCCGCCCCGTCCAGTTTTACACATGTTGTCATATGCCGATGAGCACGGCGCTGTAATCAGTATGCCGTACGCCTTGTTTCAAGCTTCGGGTATCGAGACCATGTTCTTTGGGGTTTTCTTTAAACTCCGCAAAACAAAAACAAAAAAAAACAGACATGGCTTCAATTTATTTCTGGCAATTTTCTTGCGCTTGTTTTGTGCCCCCCCCCCGAAATTTTCGAAGTTTTCCCTTTGAACCCACAAACAAAAGGAATGGTATCAACTCAAAAAAAGACATGGCCCTTTTTGCTGGCAAATGAGGTCATGGATCAACAGCAGCTGGTGCATCAGATCGTGAAGCTCCACTCCAAGCGCCCTGCTCAGCTATTCGACAAAGCGCCGACCGAAACCAAGGCAACAACAGGCACAATCTATGGCGAGCTCACCTTAGTGATCCCTTTGTTTAGGTTTCGCAGATGATATGATATGGGTGCGTCTCTGTTTGAAGGTAGACTTTTGAGGTTGCTTAGGAAAACCACCAAAGGGAAACCACCCGTCAGAGTGTTTCTATTTGACAAGAAGGCCTTTTTGGAACAGGGGTTCACTTGGGGTGTGGAAATGGGTCCTACCCTGCGATTTTTCCAGAAGGAACCACCGGGAATTCCCCAGAAGGAATCCTTCTACAAACTAGGTGTTGTTTTTCACTGTTTTTTGGCGGTTTTAAATGAAACCAAAAGTAACACATCTTGGGGGGTCCCCGGGGTTTTGGGTTGCACTCATATCCGGGAAAGCTACCCTCCTGTGCCGGATTGCTATGGAACCCACCAGAGGGTTCCTTTTGAAGGAAAATCATCTTCCAGGACGCAGTCAGGTTCCACGTTAGTGGATGGGAAGGCAGCTTTCAAGGGATGTTCGTGTGGAGTCATCAATCCCCACGTTTCATAGGGACATTTGCCTTTTTCAAGGTCCGAAGCCCTGCCAATCCTACCTGGGGCTGGTCCGAAGATGAGGAGAAGCATAATGTCGGCAATGTCGAGGGGTTACCCAACTGTGAATCGGTTTCTTGGGAAGTTAGAGGACGGAACGTCCATTGCACGGCTGTTGCCCATTGGCAGCTGCGTTCTGAACAAATCCAAAGCCCATGAAACAGGACGGCTTCTGAACATGCCGAGTTTTCAGCCTTTACAGTTGGTCTGAGAGGCAGAGGCAAGGGGAGCTGGAAGCGCCCCCACCCACGACTGTACCCTGCCCACCAAACCGAGAAGGGTTGTGCGGGTAGAAATCTACAGCTCGGTTTGGCATCCGATGCCATGATCATGTTGATATGGGTCTCAATTCCTGGCAAACCTGCACCAAGATGGTGCAATTTGTGCACGGTCACTGACGCTTGGTGTAAATCTACTTGTCATGGATATTCACTCAGATGCTAGGTCCCCCAGTAGTGCCCTTTTGCCCTTTTTTGGGGGAGGGTTCCCTACTAAAATAGACTACAGAAAAAGACTGCCCTTCTTCTAACCTCTCTACTGGAGGACCTAGGATCGATGTTGAACGCATGTCCTGTGAGAGCCTCAACCGCCTACTTGCTCTAGCCTCATGCTGGCTATCCAAAGACATCCAAAGATATTGCTGGCCCAGTGCAGAAAGGCTCTCAACAAATGGTAGTGAACAGAGACTTCGTTTAGATGCCAGACTTACAGCATCGCTCGTGTTGATGCCCAAAGCTATGCTTCAAGTTCGACCGCGTTTGGCGCTCTGTTGTCACGGCTACCTTTGCCTAGATATTGCATAAATGGGCAGTGAGGATGTTTAGCCGAGATCCAGCAAACTAGTTTCTGCCCTCCTAGAATTCTTCGGGCCAAGCAAGACATACCCTGCTTCAAAAGGGGCACCTCTGTTCCAAGGACCAAAATGTGGTTTCTTGCGGCCGCCGAAAAGGGAGGGGCTGCTCCCGAGAACGGGTTGCCTAACCCAACCCCCTGAAACCATCCGGGCGCCCGCATCTTTTCGCCTTCAGGGCGGGAGGCGGACTTCGGGGAGCTGACCAGGCGATGGGTTCGGTGTGCATGGCCTCTAAAGCATAGGTGTCCTGTTGATCAGTTGGTTTGGTGAAAAATCGATGGGTTCCACTGGTTTAGATGGGCCTTATGCCCCATTTATCAGGGAAGCTCATCTATTTTTCCAAAAGGCCACCTATGCAAAGCCATCAACGCTTGTGCTGAGTGCATCCTTCAACGCCCTGAGGTCCCCCAAGGTGCCCTTTCTCACCGTGGCTTTTTTGGGGAAGGGTTCCCCTACTAAAATAGACCACAGCAAAAAGTTGGTACCCCTAGTCGAACCTCTCTACTGGAGGACCTAGAAGCGCAGCTGTGGAGTTTACAACCTGTTGGACGCCTGGCAACTCTTTTCCGGAACACACACGGAGGACAGGCAAGCCACAGTTGTTCGAAATAGAGGACTCCTCAAAGTTGCAGGCGTCCTTGTGACCTCCCTTCAAGCACCAAACATGGTTCACCATTTTGAGAAGCACCCACTCGAGAATTCACCAAGGATCCGGTTGGCTTGCGGAGGTTTCCAAGTTGGTTGCCTTGTATAGTACGGTCTGGGACATAGCTACAACAGATTCCAAGCCTGTAGTCCAGCAGTTGCGAAAGTCGTCATTTTACTGTTCCATGGTTCCATGGTTAACGCCTTTGTGTTCCTTTGCTGGATTTGGGGGAGAGCGAGTCCCCCAAATAGAGACCGAGCAAGCCAGCCGCAAACCACTTCTTGGCTCCTGGCGTGTTTTACAAGAACCCACAAGAAGGGGGGCCCGACTTGAGACGCATACAATATGTAAACAGCTTTCCGTTTGATCATCTATGCGCTTTCCATCATGAAGCATCCCTGCTTTGCAGCTGTCAGCCTATGGTCAAACAAAGACCCCGTGGAAGAAAGGGGCGCGACGACTTGTCGACTCCATTCTAAAACAAAGACAAGCAACAACTTGATCATGGCAACAAGGCAGTGGAGAGCGAATTGTTTGAGCCAATCATGAAGCATGCAAAGCACTGGACACCACCAGTTTGTGTCGGCAATTGGTTATGCCTTGCGAACAGGCCCTCCCAGCTTTGATACCATGGAAGTACTGGAGAGTACAAGTCTGGCAATGGGCCAGGTTGCCACAAACCAACAAACCTCAAATGAACAAGTGGAGGTTTCAGCCAGCCAGATGAGTTTTTGGTATCTTAGGAGTGGTCAGTTTGCTTACGTATTCCATGGCCCACTTTGAGACAAAGTTCTTGCCAGGAGCTTCAGGAGGAGATCGATCTGGAAGTCCTTGCGTTGATCTCTTACCTCTCTCACTTGGGCGAGGCAAGTGGCAGTTGACTCGGTTTGTGCAAAATTGCTCAAGCCTCATGCCAGATGGAGCACAGCTCGTGGTTGCAAATCACTCCTCAGCCTTACGCAAGATGGATTGTAGTACATGGTTTCCGTTGTTCGAGTGTTGTATCACTAGGACTAGGGATTGCGGATTCGCTTTCGGGATCCCCCCAAAATGTTTGAACAGCCTAGGGTTGAGCAGTCGAGCAGCTATACTGACAAATGCTTGCACAGACGCCCATTGCCCCTGTGCATTGGCTCTATCCCTCCGCTACTTTGGATTCGAAGGACGCTCCTGATTGTCACCTGCACATTTAGCAACGAGTCTTTAGCTTGTCAACGACACAGGGCACGGGGCACAATTTTCTGCTAAGAGTAGGGGCCACCCAATCGCCTCCTGATTGTTTGTGAGGGGACAGGTGGGGCATACAGTACAGCACTTGGCAAGGTCCCTTGTTTCAGTCAGAGAGAGCCGCTCGGACGGCAGGATGAGCCGCATGCCGCCATCACATCCGAGCACGAGATCTTCACATTGATGTACAAGGTGGGCATTTGCCACACTACCGCCATAGGTGTCCTTTTTGGTTGTTTTGGTAGACAAATAGACGGCCCTGGTTTACCTGGTTGTTCAATCATCTACCAGGGCCATCTATTTGCCCTAAAACCTACGACTACCGCTTTTTTTTGTGATATCAAGTCAGTTGCGGCATCAGCATCTTACATATACCAGTTCAATGAGCAAGTCCTGGCTCAGAACAGGGAGCTCAATAAGACTTCAAGCCTGGGAATGAGTCTTGGGCGCACGCCCCAATCACGTCAAGTGCCTACTCAAGTTGGGGACGTCAACCGGCCAGAAGGCAAGCGGGCCGGTTTGCAAGCGTTTCTTTGGTTTCCCTTTGACCATTTGTTCCTTTGGTGTTGCAAGACTGGTTCCCTTGGTTACCTGCATGAAGTCACTGGGTTTGATTTCCCTCCGACCAAACCGACCAAACCACAGGGGTAGACACGCCCTTGGATTTCTCTTGAACATCTACCAAAAGAAGGGCAGCCTCCAAAAAATGACACCCATTTGGGTAGAAAGTCGGTTCTGGGGTTCCTTGATTTTCCCTCTGACGCACCCACTGGGCTAGACACCCCAAGGGTTTCCTTTGGCTGGCAGCTTTCCATTTATGGTTTTGGAGCGTGATCCGGTGAAAAATGTTGGAAGCCCCATTTACCCCCATGTAGTTCTGACCGGAAGCTGAAGGTATCTCCCGTATAGAAACCCCAAAAAAAGACGAGGAGAAGCGCACCCGGGCCCGGGCCTCGGCGCGACGAGGTGCTGCTGAGCCGCCCCACCCTGGCGGAGCTTCAGGACCCAGCCGTGCGCAAGGTCATGCCCGGGGCCTCGGAAGCTCCGGGGAGGCGCGTGGCAGGCCATTTTTCGGGGGGTCCTTTGAGGGGGTGGTCAAAAAGCAACAAATCAAACACACTACAGTGTTTGTTTTTTTTTTTGTGTGTGTGTTTTTGTGTTTATTTGGGGGGAGGAGGGGTCGTTTGGAGTGGTTTAAAAAGGACAAAAGCGGAAAATAACACCTTTTTTTTTTGGGGGGGGGTTCTCTAGAAAGACATTTATGCACAGAGTGGAACCCATGGTTGTGAGGTTGTGGGGAATGGGTGGATAGGTGTCTCCCCTTGCAAAGTGGAACCGTATGATGCGGAAAAATTGAGTGGGGGAGATCTCAATTCGACGGATCAAAGCCGCGCACGGCGTCGTTTTTTTTTTTTTTTGTAGTCTTGGGAAGGGAGATGGCCCAGGTATGCCCGTCAAAGACAAGCGCTGGGGCATTGGCGAAGGCAAATGTGGCAGGATCTTTTTTGTGTCATACCAAAGGGGCACCCTGCGGATTTGTTTCTCCCCACCCATAGAAAAGGGTTCAAAACAGAAGCACAACAGAAAAGGCGCAATGTTGACCCTTGAGGCCTAGTTGCCACTTCTTTTTGCTCCAATTATCGAGATGAGCGGGAGTTTGTGGATAGTTGACAGCCATGCCGCTGAAAAGCTTGTGCAGCTGTCAGTTGCTGCATTGGCGTAATCCTGCATCGCTAGCAATCGGGACTGGAAACCAACAACCCCTTGAAACGTCGCCGAAACTGAGCTCCTGAATTTTGATGCTGGTCCGCCTCTCAAGTATACTTTCTCCCTGAGTTCATGGACTTTAAGCACTTTTTGGGAAGACCATCGTAGTGGCCAACAAAACGGTTTGACATTTGGCCATCCCACTCAGGAAATGAGTATACCTCTTCCCCAAAAGCTTTGTTGCTAAAACACAAGGGTCGGTAAATGCTGTCCCCCAATAGCATTCGGTCCAGCACCAGCGTTTCTGCTCGACCTCACGTGTAGCTCTTGGGAAGCCGCGAGTTGCGCTCAGACCGCGCGCGCTCGCATGCGCTCGCCGAGGACGGACGAGCACGTGGCGGCCTCTCGCTTTTACTACGGGCCTTTGCCTCGGAAACACGTGGCGACCTCCGATTGGTTTGCGGTCGTCGAACAGATTCGGCAATAGGCGTCTTGTTATTTCAATTTGTGGTTGGATGGTAACATTTCCTTGAGCAGTTTTCCTTGATTGTTCTGGTGCGGTGATGTTTCAAGGGGGCGTACCAAGAATTCTTTCAAATGAGTTTGCGTGGCTAAATTATGTTGTAGAATGCCCGGGCCACATCTATGGATCTGTGTTTTCCTCCATTGGTAGGCAAAGTAGAGTTGTTTTTTCCTCAATGCACCCCAACGGAGGGTTCAGTGAGAGTTGAGAGTTGTGCGCCCCCTCTGTTTCGTGACAAGCAAGGACCCCAACCACTGGACCACCAGACCCCTGGAAGTGGACATGGATTGTCCCTCCAGCAGTCATACCCATTGGCGGCCCAATCCCCCGGACATTGCTTGGAACCCGCAAGAGTACAGAACCATAGATAGCTGCAGTAGTATATGTATATTTATACTGACTATATATATATATACGCATGCATGATATATAGGCATACACCTGTCCTTGTCAGAGATCAACTCATAACTTCTCTTCATGGCAACACATTGGATGACATTCCACTCAGTATCCGTCAGAATGGCCTCCTGTTCGACACTGTTCCGCAAGATTCTAGAGGTTCTGTGCGGGCCACTTGCATATTTGGGTCTGTCATATTTTGAAGGTGCCCTTTTTGGTTGGTTTGACAAGCAGACCAAAAGGTTGAACCACCTGGTTGGGGTCCCCAGATGCTTGCCCCACATGGGAAGCGGAAGCCTCCATAGCCTGAGAATCGGGATATGGGCCGATTTTTTTGTTGGGGTTACCCCCACAATGGGCCGGATTTCCTGTTTTGTCCCCTTTTCGGACCCGACGGAATTCCAATCTTGGGGTTGAAGCCCTATGAATACCGGGATGCGCCACCGACCAATTGGTGCGAGCCGGAGTGTGTCCATTCACGATATTCCTGATGTCACTTGCGTTTATTTGCTACAGCACATGTGTTTTTCTACTGTTGTGTTCCAAGGGAAGCTGTCGCTACTGAACATCTATGAGATCAACGACTTTTTCCATGTCCAAAATTGGTGCTGTCCAAAAAGTAGTTGGGACCCGGGTGCTGGACTTGCAAGATTGATTCTTTTCCAGTGGACGTATTCGCAAGAGGAATTTCCGGTTCGGAAACAACAGGGCGGCAAAGGCGCCGCAAGCAAGGCTCTCCCTCTCGGAGCAAGGGCGCAGCCACTTCGTGCACTACCAGGAGGCAGGCATCCCAGATGTCCTGGTCAGTTGTCCACCAACCTCTGGACGCATCCATTTGTCCACTTTGATTGTAGAAAGGGTAGATGGTTTCCACTGGTTCCAGTTTGGTCCTTCTCATTTACCAGTGAACTGCATAGCTCTCTCCCTCTCCCTCTCCACTTATGCCAGGGCAAAGGTACTGAGAAGAGTTCGATTAGCGTTTCAGGAGATGACATCAATCAGCAAGTTTCCCATGCCAGTGGAACCGAAAAGCCGCGTTTTGTGCAGGTTGCTGCGTGAACCCCTGGTGTTGGGGGTTTCCCAACGTCGTTGAATAGACGTGGTGCTTGTTGTTTGCAGGCGCCATGGGGAAGATTCAACCATGTTTTGAAGCCGAGTGGAGGAGACTGCATGTAGAGCACATTGTCTTTTCAGTAATGGTATGCTGGGGACAAGCATCGGGAACAAGCATCATGTAGTGTTTTGGGGACACGCATCGGGAATGATGCTAAATTCACCACATCTAGTCGAACAGTATTCCATCCATGATGTTCATTGCGTTTGAAACATGGGGACCGTCTGCCATTTCCTTTGCCAACGAATCAGAGGTTGGAGCTCACACGGCCAAGACCAAGATGCTTCCTCCCGAGTTGCTGAGTTGCTGTTCTTCTAACTACGGCATCTACGTTACGAATGCCGAATCTATATTTCCAGACTGATGGTGAGATTTGAAAAGCATTGAAATGATCTGGCTTTTACCCTCCAATGTTCGAAGCAGCCCCAATAGTTGAGAAAGCAGATGTGAACTTGGCTGATTGAACTGCATGCTTTGCACATGGGCTGCCACGTGTGAACACATGGTTTGTCCTTATAGCTAGATATCATTGTGTCTCTATTCCACTGTTCTTTGCTTGCCCACTAGACGGAACTTGTGTGTGAGAAGCAATTTTCCCCGCCCCGCCCAAACGACTCCTTTTGGACAGCAATGGCCTTTTGGACAGTGGAAACACGCCGGAATTGGTGGCAGGTACTGCCACTTATCTTGGGTTCCCTGCCATCCCCTTAGGTTTTTGGAGTTGGGTTTCATTCCAGCCACTACAAGTTAAGCTTTTTGCAGGGGATGTGCGCACAGCCCAAATTTGTGGTTTGCCATGAGTCAATCAGCGATTCGTATGAGGCAGTGGAAAAGATCGTGGATTTGGCTGCCGAGGACGGATCGCTGATGTGATATCCATCTTGCTAAATTAACAGTTGTGTATTTTGTGTGTGGTGCCTGAACACGCAGCTATCATGTCGTTCAATAATGTTTGTGTGCTTGTGTTGTATTTGTGTGCTAAATAATTAGTTGCTTGTGTGTGTCGTTTACATATAATCTATGTAGTGGGGTCCCTTCATTTCTTTCTCTATCCTGCTTTTTCTTCTGTGTGTGCCCTCGTTGACAAAGTGATTCATTTCTGTTGGTTTCTCTCTTAATCTTATTTTCCGAATCCACTCCAAGCCGGGGAGAGGAAAGGCCTCCCATCGGGCAAGCGGCTTGCGCTTGTGACAATCATTGGCCAGATGTTGAGCTTCCTTCCATGAAGGGAACTGCTTGAGGTGTTCTCAAAATTGCCTAAGCTACAGCTTAGAGGGTAAGATTGGGGATGGCACTTTAATGGACGCGGTGTTTCACACCTTCCAGTCTCATGTGATGTTGAAATTCATTCTGTACTTTTCGAGCCCAGGAATGTTTCTGGAATGTTTTAGGCTTGTGCCGAAAACAAGTACTCACCTGTGGTTGACTCAAGGAACCTGTGTGACGCCTGTTTCATGAAGCCTTGTGTGAAGCGTTGTATATGCGCATATGTGGCAACGTGCCAGCCAGTACGAATTTAATTCACTTTCATGCGTGCCCTGATCCAACGCCTTGCCGACACTTACCATGACGCAAACGCTATCGCTGGTTTGGTAGAGCTGGTCTGGATACAGGAGGAACACTCCACAGATTTCCTCATTCAGTCGATGAATAGGAGCACTTTAAGTTGATCCCAGCGCAGTAATTTCGACCTAGCCGGGTGGCGCAGCACAATCAGGATAAGCAATGTTTGCCACCTTGGCCACTTCAGGCTTCAGCTATTGCGCGAATGTTAGCAGTTTGCCTTGAGCGTGAAGCCGCCCATTGCAAGCTTCCCATTATTTTTTCTTGTTTGCTTGTTTGCTGGCTGGCCTGTTTCGCTGCTCGCCTCCTTGTTTCTTGGTGTGTGTGTGTGTGTTTTCCTTAATTGTGTTGCTACCTTGGTTGGAACAACCCTCCCGGGGTCCTTAAGCGAACCAGTGTCTTTTTCCGGGACCCTCAAACTTGTTGTTTTCCTTTTGGTTTTCCTAAAGCCCCAGAAATGAAGGTTCCAAAAAGAAGACACGCCCAAAGCAAAAGAGAAACACGAGACCAAGCGCCCCAACCGGGTGCCAGGGACCAGGTAAGGCGCGTAAGGCGCCCGGCTCCGAGGAGTCCGGCCAGAGCCTCGCCCACTCGGGGCCCGGCAATGTGATCAGCCCCCATGAGGCGCGAATGAGTCCGACCGCCCCTCTTTCAAAGGCTGAATGTAGTATGTATATATCAATATATATATATATATAATACACATGTAAATACGTACGTACGTATGCGTGTGTATATATATATATATACATACATATATATACATATGTAGACAGATCTCGCATATGTTTGTCTCGCATTGTGGGACCCCTTGCCTTAAACGTGGACAAGAAGGGTCGTCATGGACATGTTGAAGGGGCCACACGATGCCGATGCCAAATGTGGATCCTATTCAAAAACTGTTTTGGAAAGAGATCCCACTCAACAAATGTTTTGGAAAGAGGTCAGATTGGTTCAAAGTGCTGAAGCTGGTTGACCCCCGAGCAAGATGGTGAAGTGTTTGTTTTGTAGCGCAGTGGTGGCTGTCTCCTTGGAAGAATGAAGCAGTGTTTGAGTGAAGCGATCGAATATGATTATGAACAAAGTGATTGCCATTGATCAAAGCAAAGCAAACATCGGCAGCGTCTCCAGGTAGACAGTGTGAAGACGCACAATGGATTATATATATATATGGTACCCCCCCAATGGATCTACCTTCCTTCAGAATTCACTGGTATGTGCAGTGCTTTCTGCCTTTTGTCGGGCTTTGGGGAAAGCAGCAAAAAGAGGCCCATTTCCAAACACAATCTGAAAGCTTTAGGCCAACCTGTTCCAGGGAGTCTTGAATTCAATCGGTTTGGATACGCCTTTGTCCTGTTTCTAAGCTGAGGTTTGGCCAGAAGATGCACAACAACAGCTATGTTGGAGCCACTGGCGCAAAAGTGAAACCGTAAAGAGATGCAATTATGGAGCCAATGACCCACAAGTAAAGAAGTAAAGAAGTAACTGTCTGCAGCCAATGACTCAAAAGTAAAGCAGCAAAAGTAAACACTGAAAAAAAAGAAACGTCAAAGTAAAGAGCAAAAAAGTATCCAAGTGAAAAAAGACAAGTTAAACAGAACAAAATAACAACAACAAATCAGTTCATGGTCAGTGCACTGTACTTCAGGACCATGGGCTGATTTGTTTTATTTTGTTTGACCTTTTTTTTAAAATACTTTTGTACTTTTACTTTTTAGTTTTGGGTCATTGGCTCCAGAAATTTACGTTTACTTCATGGCTCCATAATTTTGCCTCTTTATGTTTTAACTTTTGGTCCATTGGCTCCCACACAGCTGCTGTTTTGCATCTTCTGACCAAACCTCAGCTTAGAATGGACAGGGGTTAGGGTGTAGGGTTTTGGAGTTTATTGACTCACGCTTATAGGAATCGACTTTTTTCTCGTAGATGTTTGCTCAATGATGTTTATTGGAAGCATGTTTGGTGTTCAACTACACTCACTGTTTTGTGCGCTGTTTATTGTGCTGTTGCTTGGAAGTATTCGACAAGGATTAAACCATCAAACAATCAATTAGAATTCTCGTCTTGATATAGATTTGAAATATTATTTTAAAGGGGGATCGTTTTCTAGGATTGTGTTCGTTCAGTTTTTCTAATTAGAATTGAAATGGAATTTGATAAGTAACACACACCCTTGTAGAGTTTCTAGTTTAAAGAGAATTCAAGTAGAATTTTCTTGTCGAACAAGATGTGTAATCAAAATGATTATTTGAAACTAGATGTTCAAATGGGTTGATTGTTAGGCATATGTTCAACATAATTTGCTGATTCTACCATAATTTCTAGTTTTAAAGAGAAATTGTATACGTTTGTGTTTAAAGATGCTTGTTAATAATTGGAACTCTTATCTCAGGTTAGATGTTCAAAACGATGTTTTGTCCATTCTGATTTGTTTACTTTTCCCATTAAAACTTTAAAAAGAAATTAAAAGTGAGCAACACCTAATATAATTTCTAGACTTAACTATGATTTGAATCGGATGTCCATTTTGAAGAGCATTGCTGATTGGGAGTCTTGCTTCAAAATATGTTTTAAAGAGAACGTCCTTTCCCGGCATATTGTTTCTCCACTTTGTATTTAGAATTAACTGGAATCTAATAAGGACATATTTCCAATATAATTTCTATTGTTGAAGGCCATGTTCATAGGATTTCCTTGTCAATGAAAAACACAGAATTATAATTGTTATTCCACTGAGGAGGATTTTCTTGCTTAGGGTGAGCTGTCGCTGGCAAAGTCGCATGGGGCATTCCAAATAAAACGACTGCATTCCATCTCCAAATTAGCCTTCAAACAGCAAAATATGTTTCTATATATAAACATGCGCGATTGATGGAGTATTTGTCTCACGCGGGTTGAGCATACTTGAAGCATGACAATATTTGCAAGAGGGCGATGGCTTAGCAATACTGGGCCTTGAACAACGACACTAACAATTCAGAAGGGAGACGTGGACTATTCGGAATGTTTGGGACTGCCAGTGGCTCCCAGTGGCTCATGTTTGTGTCTTGGGGTTGGTTAGGCTTCACTGTCCATTGCCTTCTCAGCCGGGCACGCTGAGTGGTCTTCAAGTGTCGACCTGACTCCAAGTTCGCTGCCTTTGAGCTGCTGCCACCTAGCAACTGGTGGTAGGAAAGTAGCCGAACAGGATTGGTCTTGACTGGGGGTGGATGAACTTCTAGTTTGCATGGTGGCCCTCCTATCAGGGAAGAGAGCGGTTCCTGCCCAAGGCACCCTTTTCGCAGCTCCTGCTAGACAAAGCCTTGGCTTTTCCGTTGATCTTGCAGCCCTTACACAAGTTTTGTGTTTTCGCTACTTCAGTAGAACCCCTATCAGTTCGTCCAGTGGTCTGTAAATGTCTGCAATTCTTCTAGGTGTCCTCGAACTTGCGTTGCCCGCCTCGACAGGTCAGTGGGTGTGCCTCCCTTGTGCTTGTTGTTACCAATAAGCCACTCAATACGCTGCGTGGAGTCTGCCTCTCCAACTCTCCGAGAGCGGCCAGATCTCTTGCCACGACCGGGGGTACGTGATCAACACCTTGACAAACTTCTCCTGCACGCCGGTCCGGGCACTCAAGGCACAGCTAGGTTCCCATGGTTAGGCCCCAAGCATCCAAAATGGATCCCTTGGCAAGAGCAACTTGGCAAGCATGAGTCCAAGCCTTTGAACTCCCTACCACAGTGATTCTGCCAATTCTATGTCAAGGCTTCCCCCAAAAAAGTCCATAAGGTCCAGGAAGCACGAGTAGTGCTGTTGGAATTGTTTGCTGTGATCTGAAGGGGAAGGCCCGTATAGCTTAATGACACAGTATATATATATGATTTTATAGACTTAACTATTGCATGTATATATGTTTATAGAGCAGTGAAATAGGTTAGCAACTGAATTGGAGTTCTGCACAAACATCCACAGCAGAATCCACACTCGCACATACTGGGTACCATGACGCACCCACCCCACACGCAGGCTAGCTCATTATGCAGGACTGGTGTCAGGGTCGTTGAAACTTGTGCCCATTGCAATACGTTCCTCTGACAACAAATGGGTGCTGCCCCTTTGGATTGGTTACATGGTGTTGGGGTACACGGTACACTTCTTTGACACCTGGTTTGAAGTTTGACTTCTCAGTCAAGGAAAGCAATACCAAGTATTCAAGCGAACCGCCGATGGAATTTTCGCAGCGTCAGTCATGGTCCCTGGCCAACTCATTGCCCCAAAGCCATGGCTTTTGAACGTGTGCCTGGTTGGTCAACAAGTAAACTTGTTGGAGGGCGTGTGGCCAAGAATTGATTGAAGGGCATGTGGGCAAGCAAGAACGCCGCTCTAAACCTTGTCACAAGCTCTACCAATGTGTAGCTTGACCCTCTCATATTTGCTGCTCTTGGCGCGATGGAAATCTGGAAACCTTGGGAACTGCAATGCTTTGTGAATGTGCACAGACACCCACAAGGTACAAGACATTTGTCATGTCTCCCGTGTTTTTCCCCCCCAAAAAAAAGAGGGACGAAACCCCTCTTGTGGATGGCATTGAAAGGGAAGCCAAAGGAAGCCAACTGCCGAGTTTTGTGGGGCGCGCGGTTGAGGCCGTTTTCTGGACCCCCGGCCTTGGTGACCTGAGGCCACTTGGAATCTCCCGAATGCCCTGATGCTCTTGAGGCAAGGGAGGTCCCGGGGATGAACTCAGCACGCGATGGAAGTGTTGTGGTGAATCCTTCCGAGAAGCAAAGAAGCATGGACTGCTCAGTTGTCCAAAGTGAATTTCGACTTGACGTTCCAGGGCTACCTTCCAATTCCATTCTTTCCAGGGATCCGAATCTTTTCAGAAAACCATCGACCCTTTTCACTTTTCGCATTGTGGTCCATACTTGGTCATGGCCCCGAAAGGTGAAGCTTTTATGTCCAGGTCCCTTGGGCAACAGGGACTGCGGAAAGCGATGGCTTTGGTAGCGGGAAGCCATTTGGCCCCCCCTTACCTTGTACCCAGTTTCCGCTGCTTGTAGGTGAGCAGATCAGAGAACTACCGACCTCTACATGGGATCACTAAAGTCCGCATGGATCAATTTCGACGACGCATTGTGGGACCAAACCCTGGCATGGTGTTCCCCGAGACCCCCATTTTCAGAAGGCCCCGGCGCAGACAGAGAAACCACCCTGCTGGGATAGATGTGGTAGGCGCAGTTGCTGTTTCGTTTCGCTCTGTGGCCTGCCTTTGTGTGTTTTGGGGACTACCAGGGATGACAAGTCCAACTTGGGTTGGAATTGTGCCATCTACTTTCACCCAACCGAGCACCGGAAGCCTACCCTTTTGAGGGGCGCGATGTTTTTTGAGAACCCCCCCCCCAAAAAAAACAATAACAACAACAAAAACAAAAACCCAAAAACACAAAAAAAGCAAAACAACGCAAGGCTTTCCCCCCCTCCCGCGCCCCCCCGACCTACGGCGTTTTCCGCCGAGCGTTTCAAACGCGTGGCTTCGCAAGGCCGGACAGCGAGGCGCTGTTCATGGAGTGCGAGTTCGCGCGCGGGAGCACCGCCTGGAGCTGGGGAGCCCAGTTGGAAAAATGAGTTTGTCTTTTAAGCAACATGTTGGGGTGCACGCACAGGATTGGTGTATCAGCTAGTTTACATGGTTTGTTTGAGTAGACCGTTTTCCCCCCCTTTTTTTCCGAGGTTACCACTAAGGGTTCTAAAACTCAAGGTATGATTGGTTTGATTTGTTGTTGTTTCTTTTGTTCCTTGTTTGCTGTCGGAGTGTGTTGGCTGTTGTACCAAGGGAGCAAAACTGAGGATGGTATGTGTCAAACCATCTCTCTGAGTCAGGTAGAAATGGGAGCCCCAAGAAACTTCCATTTGGTTAAGAATACGTTTTTCCTCCCCCCCTGTTGGTTTTTAGAGGGAACTGGATTTTATTTTTTTCCAGGGGACTTATGCAAATGGAGGGAAAGGGACCAAAGGTCCCCTTCCAACCGTAGATGCGCCTTTTGTGGGTACAAGGGAGTGGTGTTTGCAGGCGGCGGCCTCGTTTTTCCACTGGGGGGTGATACTGTGGATGGACTAAATCCATTTCGCACCACCCAAGAAACCCTGGAATGATGATTCCCCTGTAAATACCGGCAAATAATTGTTTCTCATGGTTTCAAAGTGATGCAGGATTTTGTCCATCCACAGTAGTGATTTACCTGCCCAGATTCAAGTGTGTGTGTGTGTGATTTTTTGTACGTGCCTATGTGTATCTGCTGTCGAAGCCGTTATTGGCACCCTTGGGATTCTTTTGAAAGTGAACCCAAAGGAAAGTATATCATTTGTGTTGCGGATCCTTCATTTTAAGACAAAACCATGTCTCGTTCAAAAAGGCAGCCACGGCCTTCAGTATGGTCGAACTCGTCCACGTTTGGCCGCCTCTGGGGTATGGGCTATTGGAGCATTGCCCAAGATTGCTTTTCCCCGTTAAGTACTGTGGATGGACGAAATCCATTTCGCACCACCTAAGAAACCCTGGAATGATTCGATTTCCCTGTAAATACCAGCAAACCATGGCTTCCCATGGTTTTCGAGTGGTGCAGGATTTCGTCCATCCACAGTATTGTCCACGAAGAGCAGAGCTGGCAGGTCTCAAGTTTCAGTTGAAAGGGTGACAGTGGGCAGGTGCTGTTCCAAAAAATCGTAATACAGGTACTTAGACTCTCCATGACCCTTCAAAAATGGGGTCATTACCCAAAAGAAAGCGGTCATGACCCCATTTTTAAAGGGTCATGGAGACTCTCGGTAGAGTTTTTCATCCCGGAATCCAGGCTCGGGCAAGTTCCTTTTGCTTACAGTTCAGCTTGCCGGGGATGATACGGGACGGAAGAAGCGATCCAACATTCAACATGATTAGCCCGAGTGAGCGATAATTGTCGTTTATACCACACTTTTTAGGTTTCAGCATGTACGAGCATCCTGCTACCTGTTCCTAACAAACCTTCAACGCAAAGACAACAGCTTGATTTCCAAGCAAACCCAAATGGGAAATTGTAGAGTATTGATGACAAGTCCAACCATAAATAAACGCGCGGCCGCCCTTTCCAATTCTTGCATGTTGAATCGTCTTGAGTCCCAGCTCACATCGTTAAATCAAATTCTGCAGCGGCGTGGCGGTTCTTTCGCTGCGAGGCATTAGCTTTCACACCTACCTCAATGAGGAGTTCAACGACCCCGGCAAGGAGCGGACGCCGGACCTCCATTCGGAGGTGTTTTTGGATTCTTGTTGGGACCCGCAAAACGGTGGTTGTCCTTTTGGTTCCCCCTGTAAAACCAATTAACCAAAATGGGGGTCCCTCAAAAAGAGAAGGTGCCTTGGGGGTTCCTAGCTTCGGATTGGAGAACGGTTCACCCGTTTGGCCTTGTCACAGGCCCTCACCAATCGATGCACACTCCATTCGTGACTGACTCTTGACCACGTATTGTGAGCCTCACAGCATCACTACATTCTTGAGGCCTGCCTCGGCGGAGACCTGCTGGACGTATACGAACGGCGCACGAGCTACGGCGAGCCACGCCAGCGCCAAGTTCACCCGCTTCGCCTCAGGGACAACCACAGACGCCACTTTTGGGCGATCTTGCGAAGGATCTTGCATGCAGTCAGGCGTGAAGGTGGGAGACCAAGAATCCGGTTTACTGAAGTGAGCGCAATATTGTTCGTCGGGGTTGCAGAGTTCGGTTGATCCGGTTGGCAAAAGCATGAGGGGTTGCCCAGCTTTATAGGGATGACTGTAGAAGTGGAGAGGCCAACAGAGGTAGATCTATGAAGTTGGCAAAGTCTGATTGCGGCAGGCTGGGTGTTGTGCTTAAACTTGTTTTGCGCCGTTGTATATGTGTTTTGATGCAATATATTTGCTCTAGAATTTATTGTTGTCTGTGGCTGCAATAAGTTTAGCCGATGCTCGGTGTTCTAGGGACTTGTTTTGCTGCACGTTGTAGGTGTGCGACAATTCCCCCGGACTGTTTGTAAAATAGTTTCTCAGGTCTCCTGTGAGTTCTGTGAATAATCCACCAGTTTTGAACAAGACAATCCTGAGTACCTCAAACTGTGGTAAACAAAAATCATTGATGAAGGGCTGCAGAAGCAAACCAATTCTGCGACTTGCTGTTTCAAAGCTGTTTTTGGTCTCCTCGCAGAACTGCGCTCGTCCTTGATTGACGGTTTTCAGAGAAGCCATGCCGCAATCAAGGGTGAGTGACATGGCCATTCCTGTTGTTTGGCGTCAATACTTTCCCTTGACAGCACTTGGAAATTGATGGCCCTCGCCGACGTGTTCATTTCACAGTTGCTTCCAATCTCCAGAGTGTGGTTCGTGCAGCTGCTAGCACGGTGACTCCGGAAACATCGACGGTGAGTTTACCATTACTCCATGGACAGTTGAAGGACCAGGATTTGGCTACAGCCACTCTGAGCAAGTTTCGACTATGGGATTCCTTCTTTCGGGGGTCCACAGTCCTGCCCACTTCCATAGGGGGAATTCAACAGGACAGCAGAGTTCCAAACCCGTTTGTCAGCTTGCATGATTCTTGGACGTGAGGTAAATCAAAGCTCAAGCCTGGTTTATCCCATGGGCCAATAAGCGTGCCAACCGCCTGCCTTTCTGGGATCAGTAAATGAGGTGACACAAACAGGGGTCCCCATATTTCCCTTTTTGGTGGTTTCAAATATCACCTTTTTACACCCATGAAAGGTGAGTGTGCCTTGGTGGTGATGTTTTAAGGGGAAATATGGGAGCCTCAAACCAGCGAAACCAACACGCACATGAGCAACTTGGAAGATCGGCTTCAGGGAGCCTGAAGGCGGATTTCCCTTGCAGCCGGATTTGCTTGTGATCCCTTCTGTGGACTTAGGAGACATGTTGCATTTTACCAATGACTCAAAGTGAAGCAAACCATAAAATATACATTCCACTGGGCCTAACTCTCATGCCTTGTGTTTTGGGGGCGGGGGGAAGTAGTAGCTTGAAAGCGGACAGGTAGTCAAGTACTTCGAGTTGTTGCCATCCAGTCTCGACACAGACGAAAGTGAGCACCTATTGTCATCGTCACAATTCCAATCATGATCAGATTGTGGCTAGTTGGTGGCTCCCAGCCATCCCCTTAGCTTTTTAGCCTTTTAGTGTTCAGTGGTAGTTTCCATTTAACCCGAATAAAAGTTAAACTTTTAGCGGGGGATCTGAGGGCAGCCCAGTTTCTGAGGTCATTACTTTGGCTGGTTCTGGGGGCTATCAAAAGTGAGAAACCCGGGTTTCCAATCAGCCGACCACTTCGGGATTTTGAGGATGGTGAATGGGTACTGTATGTGTCAAAATAGCCCCCCCCCAAATGGGAGGTTTCCTCGTAGTTTCCCTTTGAATCAATTTTGGCTACCTCTGGTTCCCTCCCCACATGTCAAAATGTGCATCGACTCGATGCCAGTGCGCGTGGATGGTCTACAAGGGGTTTACGGCCACGGACTCAGTGAAGAGGTCCTCGCTGGTTTAGACTCCTGCCGACAGCTTCTTGGGCCTATGAACCACAGGTAGCAAGTCAAAGAACTGGGTTTGATGTTGGAACAGAAACAGGGTCCTCACCCAAAGTTGGGTGATCTTCCTGGGATTCGGGTCCCGAATCGGAGATCAAACAAAATCGGAACCTTGGATTTCTTTCCTTCGGTTGGACCTGCAACCTTTGCAAGAGCTGCAAGCGGCTCAGGGGTTCCCACTTGTGCCATGTGTCCCTTTTCGGGGGTTGCATCATTTGTCGTGTTGTCAATTTGAATTCATGCTGAGGCCGACATCAATGTGACATGTTACTCTCGGAAGCTACTGTTGCTGTGCAGTGCGCAGCGCCCAGTTCCCAGTTTCATGTTGAATATATCCGTTTGCTTGCTTTAGGTCATGTGATCGTGTTGTTTGACATGGAGTATTATGGAATGTCGCTGTGGGCCAGAACCAATGGTACCATTTTGGGGTAGGTGCAGCACCCATTTAGTCTATTTTAGTGGATATTGGGATGTTCACTGGGGGTACGGGATTTTGACCTATGGCCATGTTACCCTTGTTGTTCAGCAAGCACCTTGAAGAGAAAGCAAGTCGCAGATCAGCTAGTGGCTCCACATTGCCGCGATCCACCTCACGACGTTTTTTGCATTGCTCTGGTCGTTGCGACGCAACCCTACACTCCATTCCCTGATTTCCAAGTTGAACTTTTTATCAGCTTTTTGGTATGAGCATTTGGTGGTACATAAAAAGTTCAGACTTTGTGTCTGACCATTCCAGTTTGTTAAAGTTCAGACTTGTTCCAATCCACTCAGAAAAGTGAGCTACACCATCCCCTGAATCCGGCGCCCAACGAACCCACCGGCCCAACGAGACGAGAGGCCAGCGATATCCAAATGGCGATTGGCATCTCCTGCTCTGAGCGCCGGCCCCAAGACGCGGCTGGCGGTCCTAACACCGAAAATTCAATTGGCCCAGTGCTTCCACTCAAAGCAAAGGCTGCAAAGGTGACGAAACGGGCCCGTGGGGAAGGCCCCTTTGCGATGCAGAACTCAGCCGTTCAGGATTTGAAGACCGCCCAGTTCTTGATTTGCCAAATGAATTGCGCTCCATCAAGTGATCTTTGAGCTACTGGGGCCTTAGAAGCGAGCCAGTGTTGTAGCTGGAGCCTCCAAAACTATCCTAAGGGTAGCTTAAATATGGACCAGAATCTGAAAGCATAGTGACGATTAGCACCCCCCTCCCTGAATAAAGGTTTTCCCTTTTTGCCTCCCAGATTGCCACCAAAACAAAAGTACCGGGCCAACTGACCCCCCCCCCCACCCGGAAGGAAAGGACTCTACTGCAGCCCCCAAGCCGAAACAACCTGCCAGAGAAGGTCTGGCGGACTGCCCGTGGTGAGGGGGGAGGCTGTTGCCTGCTTTGAAGTACGGGCGCCAATTGCTAGGAGGTTTAAATGCCTTTTCTGATAACACACCATTTGGGCAAACTATTGCAACTTCGAAGATGGGGGTGGTGTTGTCACCTATGAGAAAGGTTCCTCACCCGTGAGAAGGGTTCCTCACTTGAGGATTCCACATGTTAGATGTGAATTGTAGTATTTTTTGGCCCATACCCAGCTAGCCAGGGTCCTCATGCCCAGATAGCCAGGGTCCTCATTCAGCATCGGTTGCACAAGAGTGTCAGCTTGAGGACATTGGGCAACCGCGCAGGCGGGGCATGACACCAGGTGTTTGAGGGGCCGGCACCATCCACGATCGTCGTCTGCTTGAAGCCTCTTTCTTGAATCCGTCCCATTCGGTACAGTTGGTTTCTCATCAAAGAGCTTGAGCCTCCGAAAATGTGACATGTTCAGCGGAGAAATCGTGGTGCCTGTTGAATTGAGGGAAATGCTTGGGCACTCCTGGCCGATTCAGATTAAGTATCAGACCTGGATCAACAAGCCACAGGTCCTGGGCTGCAAATGGAAAGAAGAGTGAGGCCAAGACTTGAGTGTGCATTGATACGGTCAGAATGCTGTAACAAGTTACTAAGTGGAAATTTCCTTGTGACATGAAATGGCATCCCTCAAACTCGCCAGATCAGGATGAGTTGGTGTTGCAGCTGCTCACTTGCAATTTCCGGCAGCTCAAGATTCAAGATTCGAAGTGGAGTTCTTGATGCCGCAAGCCGAATCCCGCAAGAGGGGCAACAGCTATTCGTGTCAAGAGGTGCTTGAAAAATGCCTTTTGTTTTGCTCCAAGTGGTTTCTAAAAAGTTGGTCAGGTGTGCTAGTTTCCCTGCGCTCCTGGAAGCCGCCCGGCTGTGTCCGCAAAGGAGGTGGTTTGCTTTTACCACTGCCTTCTCACGGTTCCTTCTCACGGGACCTGCAGACGGGAAGTTGCCCTTGGCGATTTGCTTTGAATCGTCAATCTGATCTTTGCGTGGTTTGTTTGATCCCAAACCTCCTGCAGACTTTCCAATTGGGCATGCCTGGTTCCGTGCAGCTTTCTGGGTGGCTTTGCCCCTTGGGATGTGGAACCGAGGTCTGCAAATCGTATATGTCCCCCTTTGTTGGCACTTGAAAAGCTTTGAGTGAGTGCCCTTGTTGTGGGGGGATGCAAAAGAGGACATACAAAGAGCTCTCTTGAAAGCCCTCAACGCATTGCTCTCCTGCGTTCTTTCAAAACATAGGAGAACACGGAGGGACGCTTGTAGAATAGGCATGTGTGTTTGCATATGTTTGTGCCTTGCATGTTGTTGTGAAGCGCATTATGGGTAGCAAGGCTGTCAAGGCGAATGTCTTAACAGGTCCAGGCCCTGTTGACGCATGGCACCCTCCTCGCATAAGTCAACCATCAACGTGCGTGAGGATGTGTTCTCAATCTGTTGCCATGCCTTTCTTCATTTTTTCAACTTGTTCCACATCTTTTGTCATGTGCTGCTTCTGGCTTCATTTCAATAAGAAGTATCAAAGGGTTCCTTTAAACAAATGGTTTCCTTTTGGTTTTCCCTTCAAATGCCAAACAACAGCGGGTCCATTTTGAGAGCTACCGCATCATTTCGTCCAGTTGGCTCAATCCGATTTGGGCCAAGCCTTTGCGCCCTGACGCCAGGCCTTCATCCCTTGGTGCTGAGGCGGTATGGGCGCGTGTGTTCCCCAAAAGGGGGGAAGGGAACCTTTTCGTGGGTCAACAACAGGTTCCCCCTTCAAAGCTGTGGAGGGCTAAGTCGGTTGGTTCGTTGGTGCGGGTTGGTTGGGTTTGGGGGGGGCTTTGGAACGTTGGCTTCGGAGATGAAAGCGGAAAAATGCTGGAATCACGCCAGTGACTGCTTACAACCACAGTGCCCGTTTATGGTTTTAGGCAGAACCTGATTGTCGATGGCTGACGTTGGGGTGAACTGGTCAGACTGAGAATAGCTGGAAAGGCCACCCCCCCACAGGGCTAGCAAATGGACAAACCACGAGGGTAGACCCTTGGTTTGGTTTCCTTTGCTTCTCCTTTAGCTGGGGCCAATTTTCAACCATGTCAGGGTCTTTGGAGCCATGCCTAAACGATTCAACCATCAACTCAAATCATAGGCAGGAGCATTGATCTTGACGACTTACAACGACCAGGTGAATCCAGCTCACCTGGGAGTTGTCTCAGAACACATATGGAGCATTGAAGCGACACACAGCATGGGTGGCGGCCATCTCAATACTTGGCTGGGTCACTTTGGGCATCCAGCAGAGCTGTTCCATTGCATGCTTGAGACTGCAGAGGCTCTAATTCCCGAAAGCATGGCGAAGGGTTCTTCCGCTGGGTTCACTTGAGTTGTTCTCATGAGAGTCATTACAAGGTGTCATTGCAAGGAATCATCATCATGAAAGTCATTGCAAGGAGTCATTGCAAGGAGTCATTGCAAGGAGTCATTGCAAGGAGTTATTGCAAGGAGTCATTGCAAGGAGTCGTTGCAAGGAGCCATTGCAAGGAGTCATTGCAAGGAGCCATTGCAAGGAGTCATTGCAAGGAGTCATTGCAAGGAGTCATTGCAAGGAGTCATTGCAAGGAGTCATTGCAAGGAGTCATTGCAAGGAGTCATTGCAAGGAGTCATTGCAAGGAGTCATTGCAAGGAGTCATTGCAAGGAGTCATTGCAAGGAGTCATTGCAAGGAGTCATTGCAAGGAGTCATTGCAAGGAGTCATTGCAAGGAGTCATTGCAAGGAGTCATTGCAAGGAGTCATTGCAAGGAGTCATTGCAAGGAGTCATTGCAAGGAGTCATTGCAAGGAGTCATTGCAAGGAGTCATTGCAAGGAGTCATTGCAAGGAGTCATTGCAAGGAGTCATTGCAAGGAGTCATTGCAAGGAGTCATTGCAAGGAGTCATTGCAAGGAGTCATTGCAAGGAGTCATTGCAAGGAGTCATTGCAAGGAGTCATTGCAAGGAGTCATTGCAAGGAGTCAAGGAGTCATTGCAAGGAGTCATTGCAAGGAGTCATTGCAAGGAGTCATTGCAAGGAGTCATTGCAAGGAGTCATTGCAAGGAGTCATTCATTGCAAGGAGTCAAGTGCAAGTTGCAAGTGCAAGGAGCCAAGTGCAAGTTGCAAGTGCAAGGAGTCAAGTGCAAGTTGCAAGTGCATGGAGTCAAGTGCAAGTTGCAAGTGCAAGGAGTCAAGTGCAAGTTGCAAGTGCAAGGAGCAAGTGCAATTGACTTGCGAGGAGTTAAAATCTCTTCTTAGGGCGGCGGGGTAGTGCCGACGACACTACACGAAAATCGACCCTCTGCGGGGATCGGCGTGGTCGAGGTGCAAAAACTCGAGGTTTTTTGCGATTTCTGCGGTGCTCGCGCGACCCTCTGCGGGGATCGGCGTGGTCGAGGTGCAAAAACTCGAGGTTTTTTGCGATTTCTATCATGCTCGCGCGACCCTCTGCGGGGATCGGCGTGGTCGAGGTGCAAAAACCCATGGTTTTTTGCGATTTCTGCGGTGCCCGCGCAACCCTCTGCGGGAATCGGCGTGGTCGAGGTGCAAAAACTCGAGGTTTTTTGCGACTTTTGTTGTTCGAACTGGTCCTCGGGAGTTGTCTCGTGGTTCGCGCGCCTGCTCCCGGAACCGGCGGGTCGCGGGTTCGATTCCTCCCTGGTCCGCGGGCGGGCGTCGCAAGATGCAACTTGCATTTTAAAGCAACTTGCGCAGAGCAACTTGAGAGCAAGTTGCACAGAGCAACTTGCGCAGACCAACTTGCACCGACCAGTTTGCGCAGAGCGCCTTGCCTAGAGCAACTTGCGCAGAGCAACTTACGCAGAGCAACTTGCACAGAGCAACTTGCACAGAGCAGCTTGCACAGAGCAACTTGCAGGGAGCGCAATTTGCACAGAGCAACTTGCAGGGAGCCACTTGCAGGGACCAACTTGCCGGAGCAACTTGCGCGGAGCAACTTGCGCAGAGCAACTTGCACAGTGCAACTTGCGTAGAGCAACTTGCGCAGACCAACTTGCACCGACCAGTTTGCGCAGAGCACCTTGCCTGGTGCTGTCTCGCGCTTGCTTCACGAATGCTTCGTGTAGGGAAAAAGAACGCATCCTGCAGCGTTGGGCCGACCTCGCTTGCGATGTTCTGCTTTCGGGCCAACCGTGGTCTAGTTTTATTCGTCCCAAGACCCATGCAAATCAGTTAGGCTTTCAGCTGACCAACGCCACTCCTCAGTTGGCTGCTTGCCCGGCTAGGGTTTTGCTCAAGAACTTCGGATAGGACGCATATCTATGTACCTGCCATGGAGTGGGTTTGGGTTGAACCGGATTTCCGGGGTCCCAAAATGGGTCGCCAGGTTCACGCACAACGCATCTCCGCATCAGTACGTCATCAAGACAAAGCCATTGGAGTGCTGAAGCCCCGGGCATCCGAGGGCCTTCGACCCAGGGAAAGTCATAGCAGGGGACCCGTTGAATTCTCAAACCAAACGGGTTTCGATCCTCACTCCGTTGAGCCCAGGGCACCGGTTGAGAACAGATTCTGGTTTGCCGGTTCGGATGGCTTCATTGACCATGTGTGGAGCATACGAAAGGCAGCGCGCGAGACTACCCCAGAAAGTCATAGCAGCGGACGCGTTGAACGAGATTGAATAAACAGGTTCCGATCGCCACACCAGCTGAACAGGTTTGTGATTAGCAGGTTCAGATCGCTCTGCACCATTAACAATCATGCGTGCAGACAAACGAAAGGCAGCCATTTGTTGGAACCCGTTCTGGGTTGCCCAACAAATAGGTGGGTTTCTTGAAGACTACTTTCCTTTTTAGGGGAACCCAGTCCTTTGATTGTAAAGAGGATCGTCTTTTGGAAAAGCGTCTTAACGTGTAGGATCCTCTTGGAGCTGTGCCAAGCTTTCGGCAAAGGTGGCCAAAGAAGTACCCTGGTGCTCTGAGAAGCTGAGACCACGACATGAGGGCTGCGCTGGTTTTCCTCCCTCAACCTTTGAGGCTGAGGCTCACTTCCCGGAGTCCCATTTTGGTGGCAAACAAAAGAGGTGCATTTTGCTTGGATGTTAGAACTTGATTTTTGCCAACTAAGGTTTTCCATTAAACCACTAAAAGTTAAACTTCTAGAAGGGGAGCAGAAAGCAACCGAGAAGAAGTCTGGACACCTTTTTGCCAATCCAGTCAGCAAGTGAGAAGGCGCGTGAGATCAAAGCCCAGGGTTCTGACAAGAGGCTGAATCCAAGTCCGGAAACTCGGGGAGTGTTACGTTTCTCTCGGGCCGTTTGCTGGTGGAACTCAAGTTCGGGTGTTCGAAGAGGTCAGGGCGTTCGGACTACAGAATCTAAGGGCTCGTTCATTGGTTCGGGTTACAGCCCCCGTTGGAACACAACACAACAACCTACAGCACCACCCAACAACTGCTTGTTGGACAGTACTCGAAATTGGGTTCGTTCTTCTGAGACAAACTCACCCGCGGCAAAATACGGTGTTGACCTGAAGTTGCCCATGTCTTCCAACTCGCAGATGAACTGCTGATCTCAAATTTCTGGTGCTGACTCCCAGGCGAGCAATCGGGTTTGTCATTTTTCGGGGTGCTGAGTCGTAGTCCAACAGCTTGCACCTTTGAACCATGAGGTCGCGCCGTCTCCGGATTCATGAGGACCATGTCGATTCCAAGGGCATATGGGCGTGTGTTTTTTGAGGATACCCATTTTGGGGTGGGTGAAAAGGGACACCAACAGCAAACCACCCATTCGGAGATTCCCGCGTTTTGAGACACCAAACATGTCAATTAGGTTGCCCTAGATCACCATCTTTGAGTTTCCACTACTTAAGAACCAGGGCCATGGCCAACTTTCAGAGTCACAGTGCCTAAGGTTTCAAGTGGACACACATCTGCGTGTGCGTGGACCACTTCGTGCTGAGCCTCACTGTGAATGGCGGGGAGCCTTACCTCAAGGGAAGAGAAGGGGGTTGTTTTATATTGATTGATTTGAAGGTCGATTTAGATCAGTTGGAGATTTGGATTTGTGGTTTGGGGGGTTTGAACCCCTGGTTCTTGTAAAGGGTAAATGGGAAACAACACCTGAAGCACCAAGCCACCAATTAAAGCAACCAATTGAACCAATTAGATGGAAGTTGATTACACCCATGCTTTTAGTCACCATTTGGGTAGGTACTAACAAACGAAAAGCCTAGGGTATGTTCAATTCCATGAGCAGATACTCCTAAATGAGTCCGGGCATTTTGTCCCACAGCTCTGGCAAGATTTCAGAAGATGCTTGGGGAAGTAGATTCTGAGTTTGGGAGCCCGGAATGCTGCATCCTTCGAGTACAGCAGACTGTGTCATCTCCAGCAGGCCCAGCTTTGGCAGGCCCTGGACGGGGAACCTTCCGCTTCTGAACCCGAAAGTGCTGGAAGGGTCCTGGAGTCATGGGGGCTGGGGGGGAGGGAGGGGAGGGGGAGGGAGCCCCAAATAAGCCCTTATTGAGCCCCAATAAGGTCTTATTTGGGGCTTATTGGGGCTCCCCCCCCCTCCTCTCTCCCCCCCAGCCCCCATGATGGAGCCTATCGAGAACCAGCATGCGCGAAACATTTGGACTTGTGCGGGCCAGACGTGCCGCACGACGTCGCGGTAGTGCAAGCCGGCCTTGGGTGGCCAGCTGCAGCAGCAGCCGCGGCAAGTGTTTCACGACCGGGCATCCGGCTCGCTCAGTGGGGCACCGAGGGAAGGTGCTAAAACTCGGCAGTCGGATTGCCGGGGACCTTCAGAGAAACCACCACGTCCTGCGCTACTTGAAAGTAATAGGGACCCACTCTCCTGCTACTGAACCAGATGTTGCTTTGGGTCTGGGGTTGAGCTTAATTTCTGTCAGTTGTCACATGCAGGTTGACAAAATGGCGGCCCCCTTTGAGTGACCCCTCGAGAGTGCCGCTTCACGATTTGAAGCGAGGCCCTAGTTGTGAGAGGCAACTGAGTTTTGGAGAGGCTACTGAAGCACCATGTCCTCATCGAGGCCTGGAAACCTCAATCACCCCAGCCAGTCGTCCGGGTCATACCGCAACTGCTCGCCTGCGTCACTGAGGCGAGCTCACCTGGGCCGAGGAGATCATTGCAGAGATCCCGTGAGTGGCTCAGTTCTCCGAAACCGACCTTGTCACCTGTTGGATTTCCCATCTTACATCCATGAGTCAGTGCCAAAAGGTACGAACTTTTTTTTCCAGTTCCGACAAGGGCAGACAAGGGATAGTTGCCCTTCTTGTCTTGAGCTTCATAAGGATAGTCATCAATCATCATCAACCTTTTCATGGCAAAGTTTGACAACTATCCTAAGCGATGTGTTGTACCATAACCAAGACCATAGCCCACATTATATTGTAGTGTTGATCGTGACTCATGTGACAAACAACGCGCTTGGCGCTTGCCTTGGACATTTGCTTCCTGCATGCTCAAAGCTTCCCAAAGTCGGGGGTATGTCTCAGACCAGCTCAAGTCTTTATGGTACGTTTCCCTTCGCACCCTCACCAGCAACCAGGGTCACAATTTGGCAGTTTGATTCGGCCTGGTTTCAGCAGATATTTGGTCCAGATCCAGTCAGTGGAATAGGAGCTGCGGAAGTGGTTTCAATGTTCCTTGCTTTAAAGCTGTTGCGCTGGCATCGATCGATCTGGTGACGAATTGTTGCTTGAAACGGATGGAAAGACACCTCCTTCCAATTACCAAATGCAAAGCCCCTATTGATATGACCTTCAAACCAGCACACCAGCAACCCTAGGGAATCTGACTCCATCCACCTTGAGTCAGATCCTTAACCGATCCTAAACCCAACCTGATAGAGTCTTCCTTTGGATCCAGGAGACGAGCGGTTGCTCAACCTACAATAGGGAGGCAACAAACCTTTGTTTATCGTTTGCCCTTCAAAACCGCTCAACCACTCGGGCTCCAAACATTTGCTTGGGTTAACAAGTTCCTTCACCGTGGGCAGCAGTTCTGATGGTCAGCAGTGCCGTTTGGGGCGTCCTTAAGGGGCGAAGGCGGGAACTCCTGGCGCTTGCAGGAGAGCATGGCCATGATTCCGTGAAGGCCCTCTAATGGCTCTACTGGCTATCTTGGTATTTTTAGCACGGGATGAATTGCCATCCCTACTCATCCCCCCGGCGGTTCGACACTTCCACTGCCCCTTCCCTGCACCTTCCTGTTGGCTTGCTTTTTCCTTACAACAGACGCAAATCAAGACAAACATGCCCCCTTCCTTGAATCCTTGAACCTTGTTGGGTTGTTTCTCTACACAAATCAAAACAAGCATTGAATCATAAATTGAAACATAACCATTGTAGTTCGCTCGTCGCAGTGCCAGGCTTATGTGCTCGTACGGCACCTCTGACCTTTGTGTCGGCTGTCCTGGATGGGAGTTCGACCGAGCGCTCGGCTGCCACGCTTGGAGAGTCCCTGTTGCGTGGGTCGCAATGCGCTTCTGGTGAAGTGGCTGGGATCGCCCAGCTCTTTGGTTTGATGTTTGTCTTTTGCGTCCTGTGGTTTCTGTTCATATTTTGCCGGGAGGCGGGGCTGCAAAGCGCAAAGTTTGTTGCTAAGATTCCCAGGGTTGGGAGCTTCACATTCTGGGGTTAGTCGCATCTCGACCAAGAAATGCCCCAAGTCAACCACACTTCGAGTACCTCGTAGTGTCCCCCGATGTTTCACCGAACCCCTATAGGCAACAACACTTGTTCCATGTCTGAACACCTTGAGTAACTATTCACCAGACATGTCAAGCACTTTTGATGTCAAAGGTGTTCCGTGACCGGAGAATCGTGTAACTCCCTCTGGGGATCTCTTTGTCAGTTCAGAGGACCGAGCTCTGCCAGGAACAACCCGCATGCCTGGGTCTACTGCGCTTGCCTCGGTCCAGGAGCCGACAATTTGCCCCGCTTCGCTGTGATGAAGCAACTTCCACGCGATTTTTTTGTGTGTGTGTGTGTGTGTTGGATGTAGCTGACATGGCTCAAGGTCCCTGCAAGGTCCCTCAGAGTGTAACACTTGCACACAGCAACTTTCATGGAGCGTTTGCGTAAAGCAACTTGTATGGAGCAACTTGCACAGCATACTTGAGCAACTTCCACACAGGATCAAAGGTTTCATGGCTTTCCCTTAGAATTCTGCTGAAGAGATCCCCAATATCCTCTACACTTATTCACACCGCCAAGATCCAGTTGACTACCCGGACCACCCAGAAGCTACTTCAGTCATAGCTCATGGCCGTGTTGAACCAAAACGCGCCCAGGTTTCGCTCTATTATTGTGCGAGGACACGTGATAGTTGTGGAGTCCAAACACACAGGAAGCCTTTGAGTTCCCCGTCCACCTTGATGATCTCAAAGCTGTTCCTCTTTTAGTGAGAGGGTGGAAACATTTCAGAAGGATTCCTGTGATCAGTTCAGCCATCAGGGTCACCAACAGCCACATATGCTTAGCGTGTGACACCTGTTTACCCAACTCTGTCTCTTGCGTCTAACAGCAGATACCTCCCAGACTCCAAGCGGTTTCGCTTTCATAAGCCTTCAGAGCCGTACCCAGGAAGCTTGGGAGAACTATCATTCGTTTGGGTGGTTGCCTGTCTTTGGTTCCCCTTGGAGCTACCTGAAAGGGGGGGTTTTGCCCAAAATTTCGGGGGCCGGCGGGGGACTCAGGTGTGAACATCTACGGGTTCAAGTCCCTTGAGCCCAATGAAGCGCTCTTCAACAAGCGCCGCGAGGCGAACCGTCGAAAGACTCGAATGCAAGACCTGGGTTCGCTCGGTTGAGCGATAGTCAAAGTTGATATGCGTCTCCTTTTTAATCAGTTCTTCTCCTTCTCAGGGCCTCTCCATGCTTCTCCTTTTTTCCTACTGCTCCTCGTTTGCCTCCTTCTCCTTATCATGATTATAACTTAACATCATTTCCTGTCGTCAAGGGGATGTCATGGGATATAGCCGTAGCGTGTTCTTGTTTCAGGATGATTATTGCCAGAAAGAGCCAAGCTGTAGACCTCGTTTCCAGATTTCAGCAGGAGCCAAGTGCAGATGTGGGGTCATGTGTCCACACCCAAGCTTGAAAGGCAGCATTTAATGAGACAGCTATTCAGTCCGAATATCTTGTAGGAATAAAATGCGTTTAGCTGAAATTGAACTAATAAGCGTCAGCAGCAATTTGGTCGAGTGAGAGTAATGGCTCTCTCTAGAAGCCGTGACTATGCATCAACTATATCCTCCCACCAACAACGTGGAACCCACCAGAAGGCACCCTCAATTAAGGGAAATGGGCTTCCATGGACCTGTCAGTAGAATGTGCTTCGAGATGCCCAGCTACTCATCCGCTACCATCAGCTGTTGCTCGCATTGTTAGCGTGTCAAGAGCCTTGTCTTTTGCTCTGAGCAGGGACGCTGTCAGACAGTTGGGTTGAGTTGTCCTTCTTGCCTGGAGGATACCTCAACCGTTGATCAGCAAGTACAGTTGTCTTGAACCCAAGGATTGGCTCAACATCTACCGGCAGGTCAGCTGACCTTGTGTAGGGAATGTAGCGAGGAGTTTGGTTGCCCGGTCTCACCGGGAAACCGGCGCCTCTGTGAGCCTTAACTTGCGCCTCTAGACGCCTTTCTTTGGCTCTTCAGTGAATCATGCCCGTGTTCGGCGACAATATGCGGAGGGTCAATTTACGGGGACATGGGAAACTCACTACACTTCCCACAGAGAAAAAGCAAAAATCGGGGGGACGCACGATTTCGTCTAGGTCCATTCGGGCAACCGCATGTGTTGGAAGCCGACCAATTGGTCGTCTTTGCCTCGGTTTCCCAATTTCACAACACCGCAAACTGGGATCTCAAGGCTCGCTAAGGCAAAACACGCAAAACACATATTCTTGCTAGTGCCTGGCCTGGGGGGAAAAAGCGGAGGAAAGCATAGGGCACATGAAAGATGGATCCAAGAAAAGCATATTCCTGGGAGGCAAAGGGTACCCCCAAAAACCAAACCCGCGCGGTCATATGAAGTCGTGGCAGGAGTTGATGGCCTGGCGTTCCACCCACGAGGAGTTCGATGAAACGGCCCGGGCCCCGCAAACGCGGAGCGTGGTTGGCCGATTTTACGTCCGGGGTTTCCCTCAGATGGACAGGCACGGGTTTTGTTGCTCAAACCAGGCGGTGTTATCAGCAAGGGAGAGTGACCCTTGTCAACCATCCGTTCTGCTCTCCTTTGACTCACTCCCTGAGTTCCGTTTCGGACGCTATTTCTACTTTTTTGGGAAGACCATATTTAGCGGCAAACAAACATTTCAGACCTGTTTTGGCCAATCCACGCAGCAAACGCCTTGAAAACATTTGCAGATTTACCGAACCCCTGAGAGCCGGCAGATGGCCATGGGTCAAAATCCCGTACCCGCAGTGAACATCCCAATCCCCACTATAGGTTCAAAAATGGGTGGGGAATTCACCAACCAACCAAGATGGGATCCAAAACGGTTCTGACCACCAGCCATTTAGACTCATGGTGACCAATGGTGACCACCTAAGTGACTACCCCTGGGAGCCGGAGGGGTTTTTCAGCTCGCGGCTTCGCACCGCAGCGCTTCGCAGCGAGGAACTGGGCCGCAGTGGCATCGATCAGCTGCCCAACCCCCTGAAGATGCCGGTCACCACGCGTGCCACCTTCGACACACGCCAGGCCGATGGGCAAACCTGCAACCTGCCGGGAAAAGGGGGGTGTCCTCCGAAACGCAGAATACCTAGGCAAAGATAAGATTTTGAATACAGCTATATATATATATATATAAGCTAGATGTTGATATATCATTATAAGCTAGATGTTGAATCTAGGTAAGATATTCTAACCATCCTCCCACCAATAAGCCTGGAAGTTCACAGACTTCCTTACCAGAACGAAGATCGCATTTATACACGTCTATTTGTTTGTTTGTTGGTGGGAAGGTAAATCATTGAGTCTAGCCACATAAATCAACGATACATACATAAACGATTCGGGAGTGTGGTTCCTTTCTGACTTGAGCTGAACCAAGTGATGGAGCCATTTATTTTGGGACGACCAAAGGGAACTCATTCATTTTTGGCGGCTCCTGAAGACAGATGGTATTGGGTTTGTTGATGGGTGAAGCACAGCATCTGGCTATAAAGGTTCATAGTTTATATGGAGCCCCTCCAAAGTGGTGGGTGGACATAAATCCCCACCTGAATGCTGTTCACAATAAGGGAACCCTGGTCAAGACACCCCCGACCCCGGATCGGGAGGCTTTGCCCTTGATTTCTGGCTGTCACCAAGCAAACATATTTCACATCAATTTGTCCACTTGTCATGAAGGCATCAGTTTAAATTTTGACGTTCATCGGATTGCATGAATCCAATCCGAGTGCCGCAAGAATCCCTCACACTCCTGCAAGTATCTGTCATCCGACAGAGCCCATTGCAACAAGCAAGCAGAAGGCGACATGGGGTCACACGGGGCCACACGGCAAAACATGGGGTCTTGGGTTTCCTTTGAATTTCCTCCCAGCCTCTGGAACAGCGCTGTTATTTCAATTTGTATTCCCCTAACAGGCAGACCATCTCCTACCAGCACCGCCGAACAACTGCGTTTTGGACAGTATTTAGGATGTTGGACGTGGAAAAAAAACGGCTGTTGGGGTGCTGGTCCTAACTACCTAGAGTCTCCATGACCCCTAGAAAAGGGGTCATGACCCCTTGTTGTTGAGTAATGACCCCATTTTTCAAGGGTCATGGAGATTCCAGGTACCTGATTTTTCCACCCGAAAAGCGTCTTCCTTTTGGAGACACACTTCCCATGTGTCGTGGAGCTGCTCGGCTCCGTCGGGCTCTCTCTCGGCTCAGGTGGTTGCAGCGCGCCAGGGGGTGGAGGTCCTTTGCGAGCTGCTCTCCGGGGGCTCCGAGGCGAAGGGAGCGTAATGAGAACCCGCTTTTTCAGATACCCCTTGGTTGGTGGTTTGGACTTGGTGGTTAAATTGGTGTCAAATTTGGTATGGTCTCATATTTTTGTTTTTTTTAGTTGGTGGTTCGGATGGTTTGGATTGCTTGGAATTGGATTTGGACCCCTGCTTCTTGTAGGGCCTGAACGAGAAACCAGCCCCGAACACCTCCAAACCACCAGGAAAATCTCGTTTAAACTCAACTACCCTGTGATCCACCAGCGCGGAGCCCACCAGGGAGTCCCTCACAGTATCTTCCAGGACCCTGTGAGGTTCCATGTTTTGGCATGTTGGATGGGAGGGTGAGTCAGGTAACAAGGGGGTTGCCCTTTTTGCCCCATGGCTTGTGGCGGTCTTGTTTAATGCGAAGCCCAGACGAAGGGCTCTGCTCCTGACTTTGATTGGGGGTGTCCCAGAATCCGGATCATTGTGGGTGACACCACTCCAGTAGGGGACCTGGATCTGTTTGAATGTGGTGGATGGGCAAGGAAATGAAGATCAACGATCGATCCCACAATTGAGGTCACTTTGAACAACTTGACATGATTAGGTTCTGTTTGGTGGTTTAAATGGACATCAAGTACCCGCACCCGCCAACAACTGCTTTTTGGTTGCTGTTGCGATTCTGGACATGGGATTTGGGCAGTTGCAGGGACTCAGGGTGCAAACCGTACCCTCAAGCCTTGTCTTGCGACCCCACTAGGTCCCCCAGCTAGGTGCCCTTTTACCGTTTCCTTTTTTGGGGGAGGGTTCCCCTACTAAAACAGACTACATAAAAAAGAGCTCGGGTGCCCTTATTCTAACCTCTCAAATCTGCAGGACCTAGTCAAAATGCCTTCAATTCAAAGGGCCCTCGAGGCTCAGCTCCCAGCCCCCATCTATCCGAATGGACACTTACAGTCTATTTTGCAGACTCAAACCTTAAACAACCAACGCCCTAAATGAAGCTAGGTGGCAAAATCGAGCCCTCAGCGTCCATCATATCCCACGGCCACCAGCCGCTGCCTCGTTTCGGGAAAAGCTGCAGGCGCAGCGGCGCGCGGCGGTCTTCGCGCTGCGGAACTTGGCGGACCCGGCGGTGACCTCCGGCCTGCGCGGCAGCCCAGCGGCGAACTGAAGTCCTTACTGGGCCATGGTGACGGGTGGGCCCGCCAAATTGAAACCACCCAACCGCCAAACCGCCTATCCAGCAAAAACAATTTTGGAGGGACGCCTCGCTTCCTGAGTTCTTGTTCTATAGTCACTTTTTGGGAAGACCATTTTAGCGGCAAAACAGAAAGTTTGGACTGTTTTTGGCCAATCCACTGAGGAAGCAACTAGCTGACTTTAGTACTTGGGTGTCTGTTGCCAAGCTAAGTTGTTGGTAGCCGTTTCGGCTATAACCCGCTGACAAGTCCCCCGTTCAGCAGTTCCCGTTGTTTGGGGGTAACCCAAATGGCGAGCCACTTGCTATCTTGGCTCAACATCCAAGTAACGGGAAGCACGGATTAAGCAAAACCCCTGGTTGAATGGGGGGCGTCCCCTTGTGGTTCAATCCGGATCACTTTTGTAGGTGATACCCCTGGTAGAATGGGTTTATTAATCCGGGATCAACAGTATTTAAAACGGTTCTTGCAAACGGGTGATCGCTTGGACCTATGTGAGTGCAGCATAGTAGAACTCATTTGGTAGACCCATTTTTGGTCACCCAACTTCTGCTCCATTGTGTTGGTGGTATCCCTTTGCGAATAGAAGGGATCCCCAGATTTTGAAGAACCCGTATTGTTCCCTCCTTTTCCTTGCCATAGTTCTACACGTTCCTGAATGCACCTAGCTCCAGCTGGAGTGCGTTTTCGATCTTTGATTGTGGAGCTATTGCGCGCAGCTTACTGACTATAAGGCTTGGTCAGGCAGGGCTTCCCTATGGGCAGATCTGTAAGTTGAAAGCCTAGCGATTCCCTGAGCGCTGGGCTCTTGGAGCGTCCTCTGCCACAGGTTTCGGGATGGTGAATAAGAGGCTCAGTCATACGCCAAGCGCTCTTCGTGGGAAGCCATCGGAGGACCCGATTTGCCTGCCCAATCAATGCGCGCAAAATTGTCCTTCAGTTCGCCCAGAAAATGAGGGCTCAACAATGGCCAGCTGCCTCAGCACCATTTTGCCTGCATCTATGGCTGTGAGTCTCAATGGGGAACTGGTTGATGGACATGCTTCCTTACCTAAATGATGTCCACCAAAAGGTCCCATTAACACAAACAATCACACCCACACAAATCATACCCATATGGGGGGAACACAGACCAGTCTTTGCTTGAGGGTCTGCAAGACTTCCAGGCAACCCTTGCTTGTGCCTTTCTTTGGGAGCATTTGGATGAAGTTGGCTCCTTGCAAGCCTTGAATTCAACAAGCCAAAAATCAACATCATCCGCCTGTCCACCTGGGTGTGCTTGTTCTTTTGAGGCGCAGTATCCTTTTTCAGCTCGGTAAGGGAAACCCGCAACACCGAAATCCATTTTGGGGTGCCAAGTTCCTATTTCAAAGGCAAAGAAAGCTGCCAGTCTCTAAGGCGCCGAGTGGTGCAGATGCTCATGACCGTCGGGCGGGCCCAGAGATATATTGATATCTTGCCTCGAAGGTTTCGGCGATTGGGGAAGATGTGGTAGTGCCAGATTTGGGGTGCCATTTTGAGGGCCCCCAAAAGTAGTGTTTGCTTTTTGTGGTTGTTGGCTTCACTTAAAGACCACCAAATAATGGGTCCCCGAAAAGAATGACACACCTGCTTGGCCTTTGGTTTGACTGTTTCTCCTTCCTTGTTGAACGAGTCGGTTGATCTGAGATGTTGCACCTACATGAGCAAGGCAGGTGCTGTTAGGGTATCGATTTTGGGTGGGCCCAGATGGATTTGCAGTTTGACAGGCAGCGGATTCGGGTAGTTCCCTGCTGTTTTCTGGTGGCGATGTTGTCGGGTATTATTAGCAGTGTTTGTGTTTTTTTGTTTTTTTCTTTATTTCCCGTTTCCAGCAATCAGCTGTTGACTTTCCAGCCACAGGGAAGGCTTGGAAGCAAGGGAAGACAGAATGACTGACCGGTCACACATCAAGAGAACCTGCCATCCCCATGTGTGCCACTTCTGAGTTACGTTGTGTGGCGTGGCGTGGGGCTTGACGTAGTTGCGTGGGGTGATGCCCCAAAGTACATTTACTGGGCGTGTTTGTTTCGCGTTACCCTTGCTGAGGAAACAAACAGCAGTGCCTGCAATAGGGGTCATGGACATGCATCCAGAAATAGGATGTGTGACTAGATGTAACATGTTGGCGCCCATGACCTTGCAAGGCTCACACAGGAAGGGAGGATTTTGAGAAGCCAATTCCTGCATCTGAGATGAGCATTTCATGGTGAGCCAGGCTTGGCAGTCCCACAAGAAAAGAAGCTTCCTTGAGGCACATCGATGACACCGAGACCGACACTGCCGCATTGAACCTGTTCATTGGTGCCCCGCTATGTAAGATTACTCTTAACAAAGCATCATGGTCGAGTTAAATGCTTTGGTTGGTTCTGAGTGGTTCATTTTCAGCCTAGTTTCAACGTTACTTTGCAGATCGATAAAGATAAACAACCGCCACCACCCCCGAAAATTCAAAAAAACTCTCAGAACCCTTTTGAGAGACCCTCTCAACAAGAGTGGGTTTGCTCTTAAAGACATCAGCGCTGAGGCGCCTCCTGGGCAACCACGCCACGTGGAGGACGGTTTGGGGGACGCCAGAATCAAGGGGCCCGGAACACCGGTTGACCCCAACCAGTTCTTTGAATAGCTTGCTGGTGCGATCGGCAGGGAATGAGAAATGAAATGACCCTGAGAAAAACCCATCCCCTATGGTTTCCCTGAGGGGATCCCCAGGATCATTCCCTCATTCCCTGCTGGGAGCCAGCAAGATAAAGCAGGTGAGATGGAGATGAACCAGTTTGGGATGTTGTGAGGGCAGGCGCGCAGTCCATTCTTAACAGTTTTAACACGTTTTGTGTTTTTTCATTGAAGGAATTCCCGTGGAATGAGCAGTGCTCTCCTGGCCATCGTGATTCGCTTCAGTCCCATCGCGGACTGGCAAGCTCGACCCCTTTGGGTGTTTGCCAGCTCAGGCACCCCGCCATGCCCATGCCGTTTTGCTTCGATTTGAGCTATGTGGACTGGCAAGGGACTACAAAGACAAACTCCCACCTATACAAGTATGTGAGGCATACATGTATACAAGATAAATACACCCATGTGCATATACATATATGATATGGACTAGGGATACTATTCGTTAGATGTTTAGGGTTTAGGGTCAACCAGTCACAGGGTTTCATCCTCAGCGGCCTACTTCCGCGCGCACCAGCTCACGCCCTTCCAACAGAGATGCTCTCAATTGGGACAGCTCGGACTCAATTGGGACAGCTCGGATGCTCCCAAGTGGTTGCAAAGGTTCCGTGGTGCAAAGGTTCCCTGTTGCCAGTTGCCATCTTTTTTTCTCCATGGGTCTAAAGATTATGGGTACAGGGAATGTCCTGTCAAGCTTTCTCAAATTGTCCCCCCTCACTAACTCACGGGTTCATCCAAGGTGTCGTATCAAGGCATCCGCCTTTTTCCTTCCCCGGGCAGGCGGTGTACCAACTGCTGCAGAACTGCCAAGAGGCCGAGCTTCGGCAGTTCAGTTCTTAGGGCCGGTGTAACTTGAATAGGGGTAATGTTGACCCCAGATTAATCAACCCCAGTTTATGAATAGACGGTATTTCCCTGGTTATTGGATTCATCACTTGTGGAGGGGGACACCCTTTTATGAATAGGATGGGTGTATTGGTGCGGGGTCAACATTACCTTAAAACCAAACCCTCAGGTCCACGTTTCCATGGAGCCCACCAGAGAAATTGTCAATCGTGTTCCAAGACCCCGACACGCCAGGTTCCATCTTAGTGGACAGAAGGGTTAGTCATGATCATGACCCAATGTGCAATCATGTACTTTGCCATTTGCAAAGGAGTTTCTTTGTGGCAGAGCAATTTCCGGATTCTATGACCATTTGCAGGCGGCTGATAACTGTTGTTGCCCTGAAGCAAACCACAACAGGATGCATATGTTCCATAGTTTGAAAGGTTGACAATTTCCCACCCAGTCTCTACCATAGATAAAGGATGGAACGACGCTCCGAGGTTATTGGCGTAGTGGTTGCACCACTGTAGACTGGCGCCGCATTTTTTGTGGAGATTACTATGTGGTATACTCAGAGAGGCTGGGAGATATAGGGCTATTTGGTTGGACATGCTTGAAATGAGGGAAAGGCTTTGTCACCGATAGCGGGCCATTCAAACCTAAAACTCTTTGCATTTGGGTACTGAATATGGAAGACCAGCAAAGCGGACAAGAAAAGCAGATGGTCATCTTCCATTTGGTTAAGAATATGGTTTATTTTCCCCTGTTTTTTTGGGGGGGGAATCTATCACTACTGGAGATATGTTTTGTGTTCCAAAACCGATGGTCCTGGACACTCCGCGAGCGTTTCAATGTTGCACCCCGGTCGCTAGGCGGCCACCTTTGCAGCTGCCGCCGAGCTGGCTCAGGGGCCCAGTCAGCGGCGAGCGAGCCGAAGCATTGCATAACTTGGTGGCTCCCAGTCCCCTTAGCTTTTTAGCCTTTTAGTGTTTAGTGCTAGTGTCCATTCAACCCACTAAAGGTTAAACTTTGAGCAGGGGAGCAGAAAAAACCGAGATAGGTTCGTCCAATACGGGGAACCTCTGAAGTGGGAAGTCTTATTTCCTGATTTTCCCTCAAAACAACACAAAAAGGGCACCCCACATCCCATAGTTCTGGGTGAATCATGGCGATTCCCCCAACTGGTTACACGGCATTCCCCTAAATGGTTACACGGCACGCTCGGCGGAATTCGTTTGAGCAGGCCCAAACAGATCTCCATGTGGCCGTGTTTTTTTTGAGGGGTCTGTAACAGAGCCGAGGCGGACATTCGTTACAGACCTCGTTACAGACCTCTGTAACAAGACCCGCTCGCTCGTTACACACCCCTCGTTACACACCTTTGTTACACATCAAGAAACCGCTTGGCTTGCGTTGAATAGCTGCAATCAATCGCTTTGCTTTGTCTCGTTACAGACCTCGTTAGACAGCCGTTACACACCTCGTTACACCCCCCGCGACCCCCTTTTTGCTGCAGCTCGGCTTGCGTTGAATAGCTGCAATCAAGCTAGAGCTGCGGAGGCGCGCTTTGCGTACTGCGCTTTGCTTTGCCTCGTTACAGACCTCGTAGCCGTCACATACCTCGTTACCACCCAAAGCCCGGGCCAGCGACCCCCCTTTTTGCCGCAGCTTGGCTTGCGTTGAATAGCTGCAATCAAGCTGGAGCTGCGGAGGCGCGCTTTGCGTAGTGCGCTTTGCTTTGAGTTAGTGAAAGAAATCGTAGACGTTACATACCTCGTGAAAGGCCCAAGGACAGCCCGGGCAAGTGACCCCCTTTTGCCATGGCTTGGCTTTATGTTGGCAGTTTCAACTTCAAGCTGGAGGCGTGCTTTGCGTACTGCGCTTGTACTGAAGAGTTGCCACTTTCGAGCGGGAGCTGCTGCTCTTCGTTGGTCTACCCTACATTGTGCTACTGAGACTGATACTTGTCAATATTTTTTCCCGTTACAGACCTGCGTAACAAGGGCCTCCATTACAGACCTCCGTAACAAGATTCGGTGCGCGTCGCGCGTTGCAGTCCATCAACACAAATCATAGCGTGAGCTACAATGACAGTAACCACAAATGTGCGGTCGCTCTACTGATTCTTTGCATGGTGTTGGGTAGTCCGCTAAAATAATCGGTTTTGATTTTGACGCTTTGGAGTGCTCTCACGCATGTGCCGCTGCTGGTTCTGGATTTGGGTATGTGTTAAAGTAGGGACTCTGATGGGTGGCCCCTTGGTAGGCAGTTGCCCTGATAGGTCCCTTGGCAAAGCATTGACTCAGAAAACCTTGCGAGGTGTGACAATGTTCACTTCTTCGAGCAGGTTATGCAATTTCATAGCAGGCAGGAAGAGACTTGCATGTACTTTTCATTGCGTAGCCCAAATCGCACCATCCTTGCAAGGAACGCTTGCCAGCAATTGTGAGCGACACCCGCCCTGAACCATGACCATCCACAAACACTGAGAGACAAGACCATTGACCATGGTGAAAACCAAGAAGGCGCTGCTTAAGAAACAGACCACTGTCACACAACATGGACATGTCGCAGTTATTGTTCTCCGCTCCCATGGGAAGGCCATTCCTCGTGGCTGAGGTAACCAACATTTTGAACTGGGAGCCGCAGCGCGAGAAAGGCGTCGAGGATGGGACTGCAAGGTGGTGCTCAAAATGGGTAGCGTCCTTTTTCTACGGGGGCCCTTTTCTTTTGGTGGTTTT
The DNA here is from genome assembly GCA_963377175.1 of Effrenium voratum. Classification (NCBI taxonomy): domain Eukaryota; class Dinophyceae; order Suessiales; family Symbiodiniaceae; genus Effrenium; species Effrenium voratum. The sequence goes on from CAUJNA010003339.1 coordinate 538,759, forward strand.
AAAGGGAAGCCAAAAAGGCAACAGCCGTTTTTTGGGCGTCCCCGGAAAAAAGCCGCCAAAACGGGCCTCCAAACATGGTTGGCTGCCATGAGATTCCCTATAAACCAGCCAGAGGGGGGGGGTCAGTTACCTTGGAGACCCCCCAGGCAATTGAGTCCCGATTCCCACCCTGTTTGAAGAATTATTTTGAGGATGGCATTACCTTCCTCCCCATTTTGGTAGTTGGGATCTCAGTCCGAACATCAAAGGACAACTTACGGCGCACCAACCACAATGGAATTCAGGGTCATTGAGTACCAGCGCGGGATTCAAGTTTTCTGGAACGTTTAGCGCTCATATCAACATAATATATATATATGTATATGACGGTCAATGTTTACGCGCACATATGAATATGCATATAGATATAGATGCATATATATATATACATATATATATACATATATGTACATATACACAATGGCCTGTTAAGGTGGCTGGTGTACGTTGATTGCACAACCGGCTTTGAGAATGCATCACATTACCAGTTGACACGACTGTTGGTGGTTTGCTGCTTGAAGCTGCATGACGGCTCTGTGGTGTACCTTTAAGCAGACAGGCAGGGTGAATCACCATCGCCATGCAGATGAATCCAACATGTTCCAGTGTGAAACTGGAGACCTTTGTAACCCCAAACCTTGGGGTTGATTTGCACCTCACCGACTCCGACTCCGAGCGCCCATTGACGTCCAAATCCCAAAAAAACGGATTGCCTGTGTTCTGTTTTGCTCCTATGAAGTATGTTGGACTTTTTGCCAGTTATGTTCCATGATGCCAAGCCGGTTTCGGAGCAAACCTGTTCGCAGGATGGTGTGCGCCTGGAGCTGATCAAGCACCTCATAGCTCCGCCGATTGATCCAGCCACTGGGCAAAAGCACGGCATGAGGTCTACTTATGCACCACATGGCAAAAGCAAGCACTCACACCCGTTCACTCATACGAAGCTTGGGTTTTTCCAGAAGTGCTGATGTGGATCTTGAGTTCATCCTGAGCTTGTTCCTTTTATCCTGCTGTTTCGAGGGTTTACATCGAACCTGTGTGAGAAGAAAACATCAAAAAGCACGGAAAAGACTTACAGTGCCGGTGTCCTCGCACCTCAGGTGGAGGGAGGAGTGGACAAGGCGCGGTGGTACCTGCCGCTGCGTTGCACATTGCCAGACCCAACAAAGCTTTTTGCCCTTTCCAGCACCCGCGTCCCAACAACTGGTTTGGGACAGGAGCGAAGGAATTTGGGCGGAGCAGTAGTCAGTAGACTCGGAACAAGTTTTATCAATGTTAGGAGGGGGGAGTTCCCATGATGTCCTGTACCTTCCCAACAACTTTGGACAAGGGAAAAAATAGTTGTTGTTGGGGTGCTGACTTGGGTCTCTTTCGTTGCCTTTGTAGCCAGCAAACGCTGGACTTTTGGCGGGAATCGAAGTCTGGCGGGATTTGCACATTAAGCAGACGTGTGCGAGCAGTCCCAACTATGTATAGTTGGGTACTAAATAGCCCACGTTTGTACATGTTTCCGGAAGGAAAAAGGGATGGATGTGTACATGTCAGTCCCAACAAGCAAGACTAAACTCCCGAGCCCCAGTTGTGCTCAGCTCTCTTTTGAACCCCCAGAAAGGAGCCTTTATCACTTTGCAACCAGGCCTTGCTCTTTTGACCCCCCCCAAACGAAGCCCGAATATCCTACGCTTGGATGCTTCGGCAAAATCCACTTCGCACCAGTGGGTTGGTGGTTTGTTATGATATTTGTAGGATTTTGTTTAGTCCAAGGCAGGATTTCGTCCATCGGTCCGGGCAGGCGCGGCTGGAAGACCGGGCTCCCCACGTGACCCACCGCCTCATGTGCGCCCTGTCGGGGCTGGAATTGGTGGAGTTATGGCGGATATTGAACAAACATGCCCAGGCATGTTCATCCTGGATGCTTTAGGGCTCAGGATTTTGTTTTAAGGAGCTCTCGCGAAGAGTAAAGGATCCCTTACATGGCGTATCATCCGGTTCAACTGTGGCCATTTGTGTGGGGTTTACGTGGATTCATGGTTTATTATTTGCCACCATGTTTTAGTGAGCGGGCCTTGTCAGCCACCACTTGAGTTGATTTGTCGCATATGTCAAATTTGGAATTAGATCCCTGCCATTCGGTTTGAATATGTTTAGTTGATTTTGAACGGGATTTCCTTTGGATCACTAAAAGTTAAGCTAAGGTGGGGATTTACAAGGATTCTAAGGTGGGGATTTTCGGATGCATGGATCCCCACCCTGGGCATATGCTTCAATATGTTTGTGGGGATTTCCTTTCAATCCACTTCACTAAAAGTTAAGCTTTCAGCGGGGGATCTGAGGACAGCCCAGTTCAAATCTAAGAGTTTCTGGCCGGAACGTAGATGTGGGTTCGGCAGCATTGATCCAAAGCAAGACACGCAGGCGGGTGGCCTCAGTGCCGTTGCCGGGAAATGTGTTTGTGTTTTGACATGGGCGTGTCTTTGTTTAGGGAGAACCGCCATGGCGGGTTTCCATTTGCTTCCTTTGCAACAATCGAAAAGGGGTACCCTCAAGGCAGCTCGCAACAACAAGAGTCCGCTGTCGAGCGATCAGGGGAGACAATGCCTTAGATGGAGAAACTCCACTTCTCACCAGTTGGGATTGTTGGTTCATCCCTGTTTTCATAGGATGTCATCCATTCCACCTGGTGCGAAGTGGATTTTGTCTGCCATCATCAAACTTGGGAGCTTTGGCCACCAACCGAAGCCTAAAGGCCTGCGGGGCTTATCCTAAGCTTTTAGCCTCCACATATGCCTTTGTGCAGCGAGAATCACAGGCTGACTCCTCAGACGGTTCAGTTTGCGTCAGAGCAACTGCTATATCCTTGGCTGACACTTGACGCATTAATGTTGCTTCGCTCAGTACTCAAAATTCCAATGAATCCTCGAAGCCTTCAGATGTGCTGAACTGTGATTTCCTTACCCTCATAGATCCAGCTTGCGAATGAAGTCGCCTTCTCTAGATGGTATGAATGGCATGTGCCCCTTCCTCCTCAAGTTTATGCTGGTTTAGTACTGAACACACGGAGCATAACCCACCAGAGCAGCATCTAAACTGTGCTCTAGACCTGATTCCTTCCCCCTACACGGAGCCGGTCAAGTCATGAGTGCGACCCAAAAGCCATGATGAAGAGATGAGATTCCTTACTCACTGGGTGCTACAGATAGCCCGTAAATCTGATGTTGCCAAAAGGAGGCAAGACAACAAGGCGGTGGGCAATTGGTTGCTGTTTCTCTCCAGACCCTGTGTTTGACACCTCCAGGTGTGACAATTCTTCTGCCAAAGAGCTCGAACTGGCCCGAAACGGATCGAACTGGACAGGGATTCAGTGGAGATCCGGCGGAACGTGGAGCTTATGGCGCACCCTGAGGCAGAGACATGTTGGCCACTTCAGTTCGGCAGGTCGATGTTAAGCAAACAAGCGGCTGTGGTCGTCAAAACCAATGGCCAGCCATTTTTTGGTAGGTGAATTCACCATTTTAGGTTTCCTATTTTTAGTGGTTGGATTGGGATGTTCACTGGGGGTTTGGGATTTGGGTTTTGACCCATGGCCAAGTATCCCACCATGGAAGATACCTAGAGAGGGCTTCAGATAGAAGCAGGGAACTCAGACGGATCTTTGTAGGCAAGTGGTCAGATGAAGGTTCAGCAAGTCAAGGGAAAAGAACCTCTGCAACGTGTGGCGGGGCTGGAGAAACCTAGATAACAACTAAAAAGCATGGAGTTCGGCTGCCCTGCATAAGTTTGAGGGTGAGAGCAGACCTCACATGACAGTGTTGTCCTTTTTTGACAATTTCCTGGAAAACAGTGTTGGGACACTATGCTGCTGGATCACCAGCAGATGCCTGGACCATGCATTTTCAAGGCCCAAGCCCAAACAGACGGGTCACGAGGAGTGGATGAGTCCAAGTATTCGTCTAGAAGTTTGTGGGGAACTGAGCAAATGATGAATGACGATGGCTTAACTCTGGATACAGTTACTCTGGATACAGTTGCTCTAGATATGTTGCACTCACGTAGCGGTGAAAATCGACCATGCCGTGCAATGCATGACTTAAGTACCACTCAGTGCAGGTGCTGACCAGTTGTGCGTGCCTAAACGTTCCGCTGCATCAGAGACAGCTGTCTCAGAGTTCGGAATGCCAGGGCGTCTTGCCTTCAAGTGCTGGGATATTTTAGCACCCGAAGGCTTTGCGACTGGTCAAGCCAAAGCCAGGAGAATGCGACAGAGCCGGCATGAAGAGCGTAGTTCAGAGGTGTCCCTTTTAGGCTAGCTTTGTGGGACATAGACAAAGTCTGTACTGGTTTCTGTTTGCTTCTACTCATTTACCAGTACCCATCTACTTTTCCAACAGCACTTTAGAGGAATTCAGCCCTGGGGCCGGCTTTGCCTTGGGCATTCTCTTGGATGGGAGAATCTTACCAGGCCGTCACGTGTCATGCACACTGCATGTGTAGTGGTCTTGAAAGTTCATACATTGGTGAACCACATGCTTCTCCCGGGTTTGTCAGTGTCACCCTTCGTCACTTTTTGTTGGGTGTGTCCGTTTTCAAAACGGCCAACCCAAAAAGGGTTCACTTTTTCTACCAAGGTCATCACCAAGGGACATATTACATATTCCTAAGGATAATTTAACGAGGACCTTTTGCAGGCTGAAGCGGCCTCGGCAGTCTTGCTAGGTGAACGCCGTGGATACCTTCTTCATGTACCTGGCCTGTTCCCAAAGCCTTACAGTGCTGGGGACCCCAGAGAAATCCGACCATGCACCCAGGTTCAGTTGAGGGGGCAGTTTCTACATGTCTTTGCAACCAACTTCAAAAGTGTATCGAGGCTGCTGCAACATTTGCACTTTAGTGCTTATCGCGAGCGCTTCAAATGCAGCAGCAAGGAAGATCAGGGATTGTATCAAACATGGGGAGCTAGTATTCAGGTTTGCCAACCGCACATGTTTTCCTCTTTGCGCCTTGGTGTTTGGAACACATCTCCTACTCATGGACCGAATGTCGCTTTCCTTGTTCCCCTTGTTTCCTTCCCTAATGTCTACATTTGGAAAGTCCACACTTGAGTTTCTCTTTTGTCCCAC